>OU343220.1:71331428-71444031 GCA_910596185.1 Chrysanthemum makinoi | reverse complement strand
GATCTATAGGCTGAACCCATGACATGAGCTGAGATTAGTAACTATATCAATAGGAGAGGTATGAAACATAGTTAGCTAGATTCTTTATAGACAAATTAGTTAGATTCTTCGACAATAATGTAAAAAGGCGTAGTCACTAGAGCAATGCAGTTTTGTCAGTGTTACACGTTGATAATTATATCTGATTTGTACCAATTTGGTCATTAAACTTAGTAAAGGTGTTTCATTTTCTGACATTTATAATGACTAATGTGGTATGTTTAGAGAATACCTTGATATTTCGTGATATCTAATCTGATGAAAATGGAACAGTTTATAACATGTTAACGATTAAACTGGGCCATATCAAGGTATAATGATGAATGCGAAATGCTTTGGACCACCGTAGGGAAGATATGAAACATTTCATCATTTTTCTCCATCGATCATGTGCTTGTTGTACCCACCATTATCTTCGTGATGTCTTTGTTTTCCCCTACCTTTTCACTCTTAGTGAATTTTAGCACCGTTGAACGTATAAATATCTTTTAATAGCAATCTATCGTATAGTACTGACTACACGATAGATGTGACACATTTATTAAACTAAACAGATAACGAAAAAAAGAACAAACAGATCATCGGGAACTAGATATATGGGTAAAGTATTTTCGTGAAATGATGTGTAAAATATATGTGAGTAATCTTTCAATATACAAAACAGCGGGACCTGTTATGTTCATCTAAACTTGAAAGGATTACAATATTTTACTCATTTAGTGCTGAAAAGTGAAGTATGATGTTGTGTGAACTTTTTTTTAGCCATTTTCTTCATATTCTACGGACACTTATGCTGTAATTATAAAAGCTTAGACCTGTACGGGGGAAGACTGGTTAGTGCGGTTGTAGATGTTTTTGGTGAAAAACGGAAATCTCTGTGCAATTAGAATGTGCTTCATAAGCTTCATAATTTTTTTACCTTTCGTAAATACTTTTCATGATAGAATTCGAACTGAGTTCAACATTCATCAAATATGATGTCTATTGTTTTACTATCTTTTATCTGTCTGATACTCCGTAAACATTATTAAGACATGTCTAATCTTGCTATAGACAACGTAATTACACTAACAAGACATCTATGATTGATTTGCAAGTTTCATGGGACGAAGCTAGTACGAACACGATAAGAGAGAGGGACAATAGGACAAAAAATTTAATTCCATATAATGTTAATGAATCTATCGAAACGTTTGGTGACGGAATCATTTGCAATAGTTGTAGATCTATGTTATTGTTTTGGGAGGCAAAACTGTACTACCCATTTCTACTTCTGCAAAACACAACACAATTTGTATTATATTATAATCTTCTAAGATATAAGATTATATGTTTTCAATACGATGTTCAAACGTATTGATGCTTGTTTTTGATAAATCTCAAGGTTGCACATTCTTTGAAATCACAATATAAAGACTTTGGAGATATAATTATATAGATTTTGCTAGATTATGTCAGAGCTAACATGGCATTTGTTTCTAAAATGTTGTATCAAATCTTTAAACAAATTAAATCAAATTCAGATTCTTTTATAGAAGTTTTCAACTGTCCCTTGTCTAAAGAACATGACAGCTAATAGATTCAATATTGAGGCATGGCAGTATGTGCAATTAGACAAGAAACACCAAGGAAAGTGTTGCATTGATTGTCAAGCAATTCTTGTAATTTAGTAATGTACTAAGTGTCCTTGAAATCTAGTGGTAATTGTTAATTAAGTTAGGATATGGTAGATGAGAAAGGACACACATGCTTACGAGGGTGATTAGCTCTTATGGACGTTGGATAGTCATATAGAGGAAGGTTCCCAAAAACGCATCTTTAAAAGGGTCTGTTGGTTTAGAGACAAGTTTTTTTTCTATACAAGTGTTTTTGTTGTTCAAGGGTATCCATGCCCAAAGAGGTCTCGGACCTCAAGTACAAGCAATTACTTAAAAAGTTATTATAAACATTGAGAAAGGATTAATATCTATGGGTCGGACGTGTGCCCATAACCAAAGGGGCCCTCACCGAGACAAGATGTACATGACTCAGAAAATGCATCATGGACACAATAACCACATAAGAGTTTTGGAGTTCAAAACGCGAAGTGGAAGTTTGTCCCCCTGAGGACCCACTCTTATTTATCAGCGAAGTTGGGATATAGTTATTGAACATGGGTATCCATGCCCACAGGGTCTTGGAACGCAAGATAAATGGCCAGAGTCATGTCTCGAATGGGTCTTCCAAAAAGTTATACTGTATAATGTTCGCAGTGAAACAACAATATGCAGTATATATTTGTAATGGTAGTACATGCAGGTCCTAACTAATAGTTTCACAACTTCATGCCTAGTTAAAAACCTTGAACCTGCCATTATCAAAGACATACTACAACGTTCAATACATCTTTTAGATAATAAGATTATTTTTGACATTAACATATCCTAGTGATTCATGACCATTTCACGGACAAATGTCCTCGCTGAAATACATTATAAATGCTAAAGTTCGTTCAAGTAAACGCCTAATTAGGCCAACTAGATTTCACTACGAGGGTACGTATACAATGTATACCTTATCGAAAATCCGAAATGCTTAACTTCATCAAGAATAGGCCAACTACATTTCATTCTTAAGGGTATACGAATATACTAATTACTAATAAAAAGGAGTGAGTCAAGCAAATGACCCCACTTGTGCCTTATTCTATCTATTCCCATTTATTGCTTCCATTGGCTCTATTTATATAGCCAGTATCCACATGGCCATAACATACAAGCATTCATCTCTAAGTTTATAAAACCTTCTATTTCTTTCAAGGCTTCATCAAGGCAAAACACCAAAAAGAACTATTTTGAATCAAATCTAAAACAAAATGGGTTATTGGTCAGCTGAAAATGCCACTGAAGCCTACATCAAAACCATGAAAATGGTAAGTTAAATCTATCTACTTACTGCGTCTTGATGCAAACTGTTTATCTGATTATTTGCAATTTAAACAAGCAGTTTGGATTAACCAAATTCAAACTGCTTACTGAAAACAGCCTATTTCAAAACCATAAGCAGTTTCAATATTCAAAAACTACTTTTAATGGTTGTTAGGATTATTTGAGAGCGAAATAAATGGTATTATATAAACAACTTTTACAAAACAACTTATTTTTAAAGAGTAACAACTAAATAAGCAAATTTTATTAGTTTCTTTTAACAAAAACTAATATTGAGCTATGAACTTGACTATGCAGGGTAAAAGACCAAACGAACCTGACACGGCCGAGTTTATCTCAGCCATCGCAGCAGGAAACAACGCTAAACTTATGGTGGTTGCATGTGCATCCTCAGCCGGTCCCACCACACTCGGTCTCATTGCAGCATCTCATCAGACTGGCGGTAAACTAGTCTGCATAGTGAAAGGACTAGAAGAACTTCACTTATCCAAACAAACACTTAACAAAAATGCAAAACACGTTGAATTCGTTGTAGGAAACGCTCAACATCTCTTATCGCATGAATACAAATCGGCTGACCTTGTAGTCATAGACTGCAACTTAAAAAATCATGAAAATATCCTTGAAGCCATGCAAAACGACAGGGAAAAAAGTACTATTGTGTTGGGGTATAACGCGTTTTGGAAAGATTCGTGGTTATGGAGTAGATCAAATAGTCATTTGCTGCCTATTGGTGAAGGGTTGTTGTTAATGAGAGTAGCTGGAAAAGGCGAGAATGGTGGTGCGAAAAGTGGTAGTTATGGTGGTTATAGTAGCCCAAGGCGGAGTCATTGGGTAGTTAAAGTTGATAAATGCACCGGTGAAGAACATGTTTTCAGAGTTAGATCACCTAGCGGTGGTAGTGTTGTCAAAGCTTAGGGGCATTCAGATTGTTTATTAAAACTCTCTTAAAACTGTTTATCAGGTTATTGTGTTTTGATACAACAAATAAACAGTTTTGTAAGTTTAGTAGTGTTAATTATGTTGTAGTAGTTCGTCGGGAATTTTAAATGTATATAATTTTAGCTTGTCAATGATTGTGCTCTGGGTGTTATGTGAGTTGGCAAAAAGATTAGTAATTTGTATGTACTTAACACTGCGTGTTGGATTTGTCTAATCTTATGACTTAGTGTCACTACAAGTATTGATTATATAGAAAGTTGACGAGATCTTGGAAAGAAACAGAACACGAACAATATGGACTTGTCCACAAACTGAACCCACAATCATTAATTTTGGTTTGTGGACTGTACCCGAAAAATCGTATATAACTAGAAACCAAGTCCACAATTTTTAGTTGTTATGGACTATGGTTGTTTAGATGAGTCGTTTGTTCATTGAACACAATTTCTTTTTTGTAGAATGGCATAAAACATGAATCTCTGAATAAGATAAGTTGAAACAGTTTTTGTTATACGCATTTATATTTTATGTCGTTTACATACAGTAGCGAAGTAGCTAACCTCTGTACGTAAGTATGGAGATCTAAAAATCTGGAAAATGAACCCAATGATGCTACTTTTTATAACTAACTCAGCAAAATAGTACAGACAGAGTAATTATAAGGGCGAAAATTCATGCCGGGTGTTTGAGTTAATCGTTTGGTATCATTCAACCTGGACAAAACACTTCTAGTTACTCGTGTTGTCAAATTCAATCCTAATTCGGACACACTAAACCCATATATTCCATGTAAGACACACAAAACCGTTTATCTAAACGGGTCAAACTGGGTTGGCAGGGTACACGACAGCTAAGTAGATAAGCCGATTAGGCATGATAGTATATGCAATTTAGACAAGTAACACCAAGAAAAATGTTGCATTGATTGGTAAGCAATTCGTGTACTTCAGTAATGTAGTTAGTGTCCCTGAAATCTAAAGTTAATTGTTATTTAAGTTAGAATATGGTTGATGAGGAGGGATACACACGCTTACGAGGAGCTTTGGTTCTTATGAACGTTGGACAGTCAAATAGAGCTAAGGTTCCCAAAAATGCATCTTTAAAAGGGTTTGTTAGTTTGAAGACATCTCCTGTTCTAGGTGTATTTTTCGTGTTTAAAGGTACCCATGAGCGAAAAGGTCTTGGACCTCAATAGTCAAGTACGAGCGAGGACTTTAAAGCATCACAAACATGGAAACAAATAAATATCAAAGGGTCGGATGTGTGCCCATGAGGCCATGAGCAAAGGGGCGCTCACCACGAGCACATGTTAATGAACATGCATAATGGGTATCCATGCCCACCAGGGTCTTGGAGCCGATTCTCGAATGAGAATTTCAAACTGTTATCTATTTTTTTTAGTGAAACAATAATATATATTTCTAATGGCAGTACATATCCTAGTTAATAACTATGAACGCGCCATTGTCAATGACCCAAAAGGTGCTTTCAATGCAGCACGTATGAAAGTATCCCTACACCTAAAGACGCATGTTCCGAAGATTTTCTTCTGGTTTAATGACTATTAGAGATGTCAAATACATCTTTGAGATTATTGGATGATAATTCATTAATCCATGTTTAGGAGTCGTAGTGTAATTAGTTATGCATTTAGAGTCGAGTTTGTAAAGTGTATAAGTTTAGGGTCCAAATATGTCAAGATTAAAGTTACTAACCGAATAGCGGTTATAGCGGTTATAGGTAGTTATTAGCAAAGGGTCGCGATGGTTCATGGAACCTGTAGTATCTCGTCATATAGTATATATAGATGTCAAAGTGTATTGTAAAAGTTAACAGAATTCATTATATACAAAAGCGTGAGTTTGTGTGTCATGTGTTTTGTTCATAGACTTGTTTGATTCGAATACATATATGATCCGGATGGGACTAACAGCTGGTATCGAGCCGTCGAGGTTCGAATCAAACCCGGTGTTTCAGTTTGTGTTTCATCAGAGATTCAAGAGGAATACGTTTGCAGATTGCAAGAAAACTAAACCGCAAACACCAGAGACAAGAACAAATTTGGTTCAGGGAATCAAGTTCAAAAGAAATTCACGGAATCGTTCCAAAGAAGAGAAATAGAGACGATTGATTCAGGGAATCAATCAAAGAGAAAGAAGTGGTTGATAGTACTAATGTAAAAGATCCAAAGAAAGTGGTTGATAGTGCTATTATAAAAGATCCAGAGAGACCGATTGATCAGGGAATCAATCAAGAGAAGAAGAGACAAGACCCGATTGATTCAGGGAATCAATCAAGAGAATAGAGAAAGATAAGATTACGATGGAACAACGAGAACTAGGAATGTTCTTGAGTTCTTGACAACCAGAGAAGAGATAGAAACCCATCGAGAGGATCAGTTAAATTCAGAAAAAAGAAATTTGATCAGGGATCAAGTTTGGAGATAAGACAAAGAAAACCAAAAGAGATTCAAGAGAAGTGAAGAACGAAAGTCAGAATTGAAGGGGACATCAAAGAACAACGATTCTATATTGGTGTCAGAATTGAAGAAAACAGATTAGACAAAGAGAAGAGAGTGGAAATCGATTAGAAAAATCGATTAACAGAAAAGGAAGACATCGGTTAGAGAACTGTTTCAGAGAAAGAGAAGTAGCATTTGAGAAACAAAATTTTAGGGACCTTTAGAAAACTTAACGGGCGACGAGAATGCCGCCACCAAAGATCAATGGAAGAAAGGTAGATTTACATGTTTGAGAAAAGAATGGAGGAAAGCGCAACGATAAGCAAGGAGAATAAAAAGGAAGGCAACTGCTATGAATCAGGATTCCATAGCAGCCTACAAAGAAACTTAAAAGAAGGTGCTGTGATAAACAAGACGCTGGAAAGAATGAAGATGGTATGAAGTCATCAAAGATTGTATTTGAAGACAAAGACGAGAAGACACCTACAACATGTTCAAAAATAGAGATGATCGAGTTGAAGACATGAAGATGTTGAAGACAAGGATTAATAAATTAGGGAGGAATATTGGATGATAATTCATTAATCCATGTTTAGGGGTCGTAGTGTAATTAGTTATGTATTTAGAGTCGAGTTTGTAAAGTGTATAAGTTTAGGGTCCAAATATGTCAAGATTAAAGTTACTAACCGAATAGCGGTTATAGCGGTTATAGGTAGTTATTAGCAAAGGGTCGCGATGGTTCATGGTGAAAGGTTTTAATGGATATTTAAATAATAGTATGTCCGGATTCGAACTCGAGACTTCGGGATTGCACACATTACGTATGAGAATTGATGTACATAATTAATATAAATAAAACGTTATTATTATTAATTATTAATCACTAAATAAAACATAACGATAGTTAAATGATTAACGAGGTTTGGTTAACGGTCGTTAAATATTAACTACAAGGACTAAGAATGAAATTAGTGGTCGGGAAAGTTCTAGAACCCCTTGTGGGTCTTTGGCAGATCGGTTAGGGTATTCCCAAACCCAAACCCACTCAAACTTGTACTCCAAGATATGTTAACTATAAATACAAATCAATGTATTCATTATTGACTAATCTTGGATCACTTTGATAACCTAATTTCTCTCCTTCTCCTCTCCTCTTTGTGTGGCCGGTCGAAACAACCTTTCCCAAGGGTTTTCGATTTTTGTCTAACTCAAAGATAAAGTATTTGGTTTATTAGTGATTCAAGGAACTAGCTTTTCCACATCAAGTCGCTATTAGTACGTGTGTACAAGAACGAAGAGCAAGCACACTTGAGCTTGTATTCCTTGGTGGTCGATTTTGGGTGGGACGATTTTGTATAAACCCTAATTTAGGGTTTTGGGTTTTGTTACTTGATCACATCATCGTTTGATTACTTGAATTGCTAAAAGGTGCGCACTTTCTTGTTTGGTTAATTAATTACATATATTATTCCTATTGTCTTCACGCTTTGCTTTGATGGTGTTAATTGTTTTATGTATAATTGTTATGAGTATAAAATTCCAACAGTGGCATCACGAGCCGTTAATATGATGTAATTAATTACCAAAACACATAAAAATTGAATCTTTATGATTATATGCATGTTTTTTATGGTTTCTAGGGTTTTGAATTCGAAACCCTAATTTTTTTTATATATGGGTCGATTACCCTAATATTTATATAATTAGGTTTTAATTTTGTAAAACTTGTAGAAACCCTAGGATTGCATGCTTATTTTATGTGGTTAATTAATGAATAATTGTTATGTGCCATGTAATATGCGTATCTTGGGTGATAATTGTTATGCGGAATCCATGGTGGAACATGCATGTTTTGCCATGGAGTATTGTTTATTGGTTATTGATTAATTGTTAAGTGATACACACATGTTTTATTTATTTAATAATTATTGAATTGGGGAATACCTCAATTATAACTAATAAAATTCGTTATGTGCTAATTGGTATACTATTAACTTCGGCTTACGCAATCGACTTGTCGATGTATGTGGCTCATCTACCTTGTGAGATGAAAGTCCTAGTTAATGTATGCATTAATTCGCTAGAATTGTTATTAGGGTTTATTGAAATAATTATGCATGTGGCTAATTGTTTTTTACATATGTTAAAGTGTTAAGTTATATGTTTAAATTATTTGAGTGTGTTTAATTTTTATTAAAATGCTTTTTTGTTTATATATTGTTTGACATGTTAGTAAGCAAAAAGGGTTTTTTTTGGAATAGAAAATTAAATAGACTAAATAATGGCTAGAATTATTTGTTATCTAAGAATTATTCTTGAACTTTTAATCGATTGATGCGATTGTACTAAATGGTTAGAACGGCTCACCCACTAGAACAAACTATAAAGGGGTATTTAAGAAGTGAGCACGGTCCTCACGAAAGGATGTCTAAGGTTATGCTATGCGCTTACGGTCCTCTGCCCTCTATGAGTTCGATTGGAGCTACCTAGTATAACCATTCAATGTACGAAGCATCTTAGTGCAAAGTTGTAAGTTTCTCAATGCATCGATTAAAACTTTGTAGAATTCAATCTTAGCAATTAAAATTTTATGTAAGTTTTTTCGAAAATATTATGTTATAAAGTTGTATGCATGCTTCTTTATACATAAGTTTTGATTACACGTCAAAATTGTACCCTTTAAATTTAAGTTTATGCCATCTAATGATATGAAACACTTGAAGTTGTAATTTAGTTATGTGAGACCTTGATCTTGATTACAATAACGAGGTGAATTATTTTGTTGTGTGAGACCTCACTTTATGATTTGGTTTCTAAATTAGATAACTTAATTAAGTTGTTAGTGAGACCTAAGGCTTAAGGCATGAGATGGGATGAAACATGCTTACGTTTTGCATTAATTGTTTTGGCAAAATTGTAAATCCCATAACTTTTGGAATTGAAAACTTGTTTGTCAATTATCGTTTTTCAACGATTACCTATTCTATACTTTCACCACTAGCGATCAACGATGTGGTGGAACTATGATAATGAGGATCCAAAATTCAAGGAAAATTCTATGGTTAATATGAATATTGACCAAAGGGTATTTTATTTTCTTGAATGTTTACTTATCGAAAGTACTAACTTTTGAACTTTTATTTCTGTAGAAATGGCTCATGCTGAATCTACTGCACTAGCCTCGTCGTTCAAATCTATGTTTGATCGAGAGAAATTGACCTGTAGCGAATTTCAATGATTGATATCGGCAACTAAGAATTGTCTTGAGGGTTGCCAAAAGACTCAATTATTTGACTACGCCTTTGTCCTCTTGAACCCTAAGGTGATGCTACTTCTTTGAAGCAACGAGTACATGGCAATCCGAGTATGACAAGTATAATGAGGTCGCCTGCATTATGCTCGGGAGTATGAACTCAAGCTTGCAAAAGCAGTTTGAGAATTACTTCCCTAATCTCATGCTTGAAGAATTGCAAAGGTTGTTTGAAAAGCCTGGTATCAGAGCTTGTATGATTTGATAGATGCTCTTCATAGTTGCAAGCAAGGAGACGGAAACACGTAGTTTCCACGCTGAAATGATGAGTTACATGGACCGCTTAGTTTGAACTATGTCTACACTAATGACATACAAATTGGCCTTATCAACAGATCCCTTAATAAGGAGTTTGATGGTTTCGTGCGCAATTATAATATGCATTGCACGGGAAGACAGTATGAGGTACATGCAATGATCATTGATTACGAAAAAGGTTTGCCCAAGAAGGCTTCTACACCTGCGGTTTTGACCATCCAGAAGGGTAGAATTTCTAAGCCTAATAAGCTGCTAGCGAACAAGAAAGGGAAAGGTAAGGTAAAGCCGATAAAGGAAAACAAGTTATGACTTATCAACAAGAACCCAAGAAGTACCCTCCCAAGAAGCGTGAAAATCCGAAGAAGGATATGGCTTGTCATCATACGCACCGAGGTTGGACACCGGAAGAGGAATTTTCCATTGTACCTTGATGAGTTCGCAATAAGAGGTATAAAATACTGCTTGTGGCCGACTTCCGTGTACTCTTTTGATGATAGAATTATTTGCTTTTCCTCATAAAATAAATTCATGGGTATATGATACTGGATGTGGTATTCACATATGTAATACACTGCAGGGACTTAGAGGAGCAAGGAAGCTTGCCTATGGATGCAATACCCGTGGGTAATGGAGCACATGCGTCGTTGAAGCTATAGGCACGTTTGATTTAGTTTTACCTTCGGGTTTAGTAATGTCATTAAACGATTGTCATTACGCACCTTCCATTGTTAGGGTGTCGTTTCTGTTTCCTTGTTAAAAGATATTGGTTTCGTTCATGCATTTATCGCGATTATGGAATTTCGCTTTCTTTAAATGATGTTTTTTACTTTAATGTTATTCCAAAGAAATGGTGTGTTTGAAATTGATTTGCATGATAATGTTGTTGATAAAAATAATTATGTCTTTAGCATCAATAATAAAAGAATCAAAGGTGATTTGGATTCTTCATTTCTTTGGCATTGTAGACTTGCTCATATAGGCAAGAAACGCATGCAACAAAATGCAACACGATGGGCTGTTGCAAGACATCAATGATGAATCATTTGATAAATGCGAATCTTGCATATCTGGGAAGATGACCAAGAAACCTTTACAAATAGTTTAGAAAGGGCTTCTGATCTTCTTGGTGTGATACATATTGACGTATGTGGACCACTAAGACATGTGTCAAGAAAGGGTGCTAGCTACTTCTTAACCTTTATGATGATTTTAGTCGTTATCGTTATGTTTATTTACTTAAACATAAACATGAAGTCTTTGAAACATTTAAGGTTTTAAGAGTGAAGTAGAACTGCAACTAGGAAAGAAGATTAAAGCTCTTCGATCCGATAGAGGTGGTGAATATTTAAGCCAAGAGTTTAAAGATTATCTAGCTAGTGTGGTATTGTCCAAAGAACTCACATCTCCATATACTCCACAACAAAATGGTGTATCAGAGAGAAGGAATCGTACATTGCTAGACATGGTGCGATCGATGTTTAATCTTACAACTCTTCCTTTATCCTTTTGGGATTATGCTTTAGAAACTGCTGTTCGCATATTAAATATGGTTCCAACTAAGAAGGTTGATAAGACTCCTTATGAAGTGTGGTATGGGAAACCTCCCAACTTGTCTTACTTAAAGGTTTGGGGTTGTGAGGCGTTTGTTAAACGTGACTCACTGATAAGTCGCAACCTAGATCCATAAGTGTATCTTCAGTAGGATACCCAAAGAAAACAATGGGTTACTACTTTTACTTTCCACCTGAAAACAAAGTAATTGTTGCTAGGTATGGAGAATTCTTTGAAAGGGATCTCATATCTCATGAATTCAGTGGGAGAGTTTATGATCTGGAAGATGATATAGAAGATACAACACCTTCGAAAACACTAGCCAACCTCAAGTAGAACCCGAAAGTCCGGCTCCACCCGAGATTGAAGTGGTTCCCATTCGTAGATCTCAAGGACTACGCGTGCACTGGCGTCTATGTCTTAACATAGAAGCTGAGGAATATATGTTAGGGGATCTTGGTGAACCTGCTAACTATAAAGCTGCCATGATGAGTCCAGAAAAGGAGAAATGGCGAGTTGCAATGAATGGGGAAATGCAATCCATGAAAGATAACGAAGTCGGGATAGAGGTTGACTTACCTCCAAATGCTAAGGTAGTTGGAAGTAAGTGGCTCTTTAAGATAAAGGCCGACATGGATGGCAATGAACACACCTATAAAGCTCGTCTTGTAGCTCAAGGTTATACTCAAACCTATGGGATAGACTACGAGGAGACATTTTCTCTGTGAGAACATTAGAGCTATTACGATTCTTATAGCCATAGCTGCGTACTATGACTATGAGATATGGCAAATGGATGTCAAAAGCGCCTTCTTAAACGATTAAGCATAGATGAGGACATCTATATGGCGCAACTTTGAAGGGTTTGTGAATCCGAAGTTTCCGAAGCGTGTATGCAAACTTCAAAGATCCATTTATGGATTGAAGCAAGCATCAAGGCAATGGAACAAGAAGTTTGATGAAGAAATCAAAAATTTGGTTTCACTCAAAATCTTGATGAGCCATGTGTGTATCACAAAGCTAGTGGGAGTAATGTTATTTTCCTTGTCTTATATGTCGATGACATATTGATCATGGGAAAAGACATTCCAAGTATGCAAGATGTAAAGTCTTATCTTGGAGAGTGCTTTTCTATGAAGGACTTAGGGAAGCGGCATTTATTCTGGGAATCAAGATCTACCGAGATAGATCAAGGCGGTTAATTGGACTAAGCCAAAGTGCTTACATTGATAAAATATTGAAGAGATTTAGTATGCAAAATTCCAAGAAGGGATATTTGCCGATGCAAGTAGAACATGGCTTAAGTAATAAACTATGCGCGTCAACACCTGCTGAGGTGGAATACATGAGGAAAGTTCCTTATGCTTCGGATGTAGGATCTATCATGTATGCTGTAAGATGTACAAGGCCTGATGTGGCGTTTGCACGAACATTACGGTCGGTATCAACAGAACCAGTGTGAAACACGGCAAGCTGTTAAGAAAATTCTTAAGTATCTAAGGGCTACTAAAGAAATGTTTCTAGTGTATGGAGGAAATCCAGTGAGAACTTGATGTTACAGGTTTTTGATGCGTCTTTCCAAAGCTGATAAAGATGATCACGAAGTCTCAAACTGGTTATGTCTTTGTCATTAATGGAGGAGCAGATTGGCTGGAAGAGCAAGAAACAAACAACGGTTATTCGATGTCTATTACGAAGTGAGTACATAGCGCCGAAGGCTGCGATGGAAGTTGTTTCGATTAGGAAATTCATTTCGGGACTCGGAGTAATGCCCTCAATCAAATTACCTTTAAATGTGTATTGTGACAACTCGCTTTGCAATAACATTTGCCAATGAGCTGAGTCATGAAGGGCTTCGGACATTTTCCTCGTCGATATCACTATATTCGAGAACAAGTCGACATAGGTGAAATCAATCTACTCAAAGTTCATACAGATGATAATCTAGTTGATCCCTTTACGAAACCTTTGCCAAAAGAAAAACTTACTGACCATGCTGATGGGATAGGTCTTCGTTTAGCTAGTAGTTTCATGCAGATCTGTGATTAGTATTTGGATAAAGGATGTTATGAACAAATATTACTTTAATGAAATAAAATAGTTGTTATGTTTATTTTTCATTTTCTTAATATTATATCCTATATTTGCATGTTTAATCCATGGATAACTTATGTTATTCTAAATAGTCCGTTGTCAATCAATGATATGGGAATATCATTGAATTAAGACAAATCTGAGTTTTGGTAGAATATACTTTTAAAGTATATTGATGAGTGGTACATACCAGATTCACATGATATTCAATGAATTGAATATAGGACTCATCCCAACTTTACATGATGATACTTTTGGATTTTGTCATTAAGTATATCATGAAGTGTTTATCCTCAGACTTGAGATACCAGATAACTGATATGAATGTAGTGCATTTGTGTAAGATAGTCTAACGCTATCCGTGGCGGTAGTTATAAGGGCTGTTTTCGGAAGTGTTGCAAAGTTCATGAGTTATGTTTGTAGTCAAGAGAATTTGTTCCTTTGAATTTGTTTCAAAGCATAATACTATATTTGGGCCCTCGTAGGGTTGACAAGATGTTTGTATGGCCATACCCAAGATCTATCGGAATACGTTGAGATGATTTGGTAATCTTGATCAATCATATACAACGAGAAACAGAATATTAACTTATGAAATGACTTGATCCATATTCATAGTTAATGTAGTATTAGTAACAAAAGGATAAGTAAAAATGATGAATCATTAAATGGTTTTTCCAGGAGACCATGCTCGATTCGATCTGGGGCTTGCGTGTGAAAGCTAGACTCACCAATGTCATTACTATATTTAGTAATATCCAAGTGGGAGCTGAAAGGTTTTAATGGATATTTAAATAATAGTATGTCCGGATTCGAACTCGAGACTTCGAGATTGCACACATTACGTATGAGAATTGATGTACATAATTAATATAAATAA
Organism: Chrysanthemum makinoi; assembly: GCA_910596185.1. Taxonomy (NCBI): domain Eukaryota; kingdom Viridiplantae; phylum Streptophyta; class Magnoliopsida; order Asterales; family Asteraceae; genus Chrysanthemum; species Chrysanthemum makinoi. The sequence continues at coordinate 71,429,569 of OU343220.1, read as the reverse complement.
AAAGTTATTATTATTAATTATTAATCACTAAATAAAACATAACGATAGTTAAATGATTAACGAGGTTTGGTTAACGGTCGTTAAATATTAACTACAAGGACTAAGAATGAAATTAGTGGTCGGGAAAGTTCTAGAACCCCTTGTGGGTCTTTGGCCGATCGGTTAGGATATTCCCAAACCCAAACCCACTCAAACTTGTACTCCAAGATATGTTAACTATAAATACAAATCAATGTATTCATTATTGACTAATCTTGGATCACTTTGATAACCTAATTTCTCTCCTTCTCCTCTCCTCTTTGTGTGGCCGGTCGAAACAACCTTTCCCAAGGGTTTTCGATTTTTGTCTAACTCAAAGATAAAGTATTTGGTTTATTAGTGATTCAAGGAACTAGCTTTTCCACATCAAGTCGCTATTAGTACGTGTGTACAAGAACGAGAGCGAAGCACACTTGAGCTTGTATTCCTTGGTGGTCGATTTTGGGTGGGACGATTTTGTATAAACCCTAATTTATGGTTTTGGGTTTTGTTACTTGATCACATCATCGTTTGATTACTTGAATTGCTAAAAGGTACGCACTTTCTTGTTTGGTTAGTTAATTACATATATTATTCCTATTGTCTTCCGCTGCTTGCTTTGATGGTGTTATTTGTTTTATGTATAATTGTTATGAGTATAAAATTCCAACACATGGAACCTGTAGTATCTGTTCGTATAGTATATATAGATGTCAAAGTGTATTGTAAAAGTTAACAGAATTCATTATATACAAAAGCGTGAGTTTGTGTGTCATGTGTTTTGTTCATAGACTTGTTTGATTCGAATACATATATGATCCGGATGGGACTAACAGAGATTATGTTCAGTGTTCTCTCTTCACTCATTATCAGAAATGCTTAAATTCGATTGAATAACAGACCAACTACATTTCATACTTAAGGGTATAGTTTTGCTAAAAACTGATTAACAAAAGGCAGTGAGTCAAGCCAATGACCCCACTTGTGCCTTATTCTATCTATTCACACTTATTGCTTCCATTGGCTCTGTATATATCACCAGTACCCACATGGCTATAACATACAAGCATTCACGTTAAGCTTATAAAACCTTCTACTTCTTCTAAGGCTTCGTCAAGGCAAAAGACAGAAAAGAACAATTTTGAAACAAATCTTAAACAAAATGGGTTATTGGTCAGCTGAAAATGCCACTGAAGCCTACATCAAAACCATGAAAATGGTAAGTTTATCTATCTTCTTACTTAGTTTTTTTGCAAACTGTTTATCTGATTATTTGCGGTTCAAACTAGCAGTTTGGATTAACCAACTTCAAGCTGCTTATTATTCAAGACAACTAATTTAAAAATCATTAGCAGTTTCAATATTAAAAAACTGCTTTTGAGGATGTTTAAGATTATTTGAGAGCGAAATAAATTGTATCAAATAAACAACTTTTTTAGAACAACTTATTATAAAGAGTAACAACTAAACAGGCAAATTTTAATAGTTTGTTTGTAACAAAGACTGATATTAATTCATGAACTTGATTATGCAGGGAAAAAGACCAAATGAACCCGACACAGCAGAGTTTATCTCAGCAATCGCAGCAGGAAACAACGCTAAACTCATGGTGATTGCATGTGCATCCGCAGCTGGTCCCACTACACTAGGTCTCATTGCAGCATCTCATCAAACTGGCGGTAAACTAGTCTGCATAGTAAAAGGACTAGAAGAACTTCACTTATCCAAACAAGCCCTCAACAAAAATGCAAAACATGTCGAATTCGTTGTAGGAGATGCCCAACATCTCTTATTACACGACTACAAATCAGCTGATCTTGTAGTCATAGACTGCAACTTAAAAAGCCATGAAAATATCCTTGAAGCCATACAAAACGACAGGGAAAAAAGTACTATTGTGTTGGGATATAACGCATTTTGGAAAGATTCATGGCTATGGAGTAGATCGAATAGTCATTTGTTGCCTATTGGTGAAGGGTTGCTGTTAATGAGAGTGGCTGGAATACGCGAGAATGGTGGTGCGAAGAGTGGTAGTTACGGCGGTTATAGTAGCCCAAGGCGGAGTCATTGGGTAGTTAAAGTTGATAAATGCACCGGTGAAGAACATGTTTTCCGAGTTAGATCACCTAGGGATGGTAGTGTTGTCAAAGCTTAGGGGTGTTCATATCGTTTATTAAAACTCTCTTAAACTGTTTATCAGGTTATTGTGTTTTGATACAACAAATAAACAGTTTTGTAAGTTTAGTAGTGTTAGTTATGTTGTGTCGGGAATTCTAAATGTAAAAAAATTTAGTTTGTCAATGATTGTGCTCTAGTTGTTATGTGAATTAGCAAAAAGATTAGTAATTTGTACGGAGTATGTATTTAACACTGTTTGTGGGATTTGTCTAATCTTATGACTTAGTGTCACTACAAGTAATTACTATAGAAAGTTACTGAGATCATGGAAAGAAACAGAACATGAACAGTAAGGACTTGTCCACAACCCGAACCCACAATCATTAGTTATGCATGGTTGGTGGACTCTACCCGAAAAATCATATATAAATAGAAACCAAGCCCACAATATTTAGGTGTTCTGGACTATGGTTGTTTATATGAGTCGTTTGTTCATTGAACACATTTTTTTTTTCTTTTAGAACGCCATAAAACATGAATTTCTGAATAAGGAAAGTTGAAACAGTTTTTGTCATTTATATGTTATGTCGTCTACATACACTTACGAAGTAGCTAACCTTTGTACGTAAGTATGGAGATCTAAAAATCTGAAAAAATGAACCCAATGATGCTACTTTTTATAACTAACTCAGCAAAATAGTACAGACAGAGTAATTATAAGGGCCAAAATTCATGTCGGGTTCGAGTTAACGGTTATCACTCAACCTGGACAAAATCCTTCTAGTTACTCGTGTTGTCAAGTCAATCCTAATTAATTTGGACACACTAAACCCATGTATTCCTTGTACGACCCACAAACCTGTTTATCTTGTGAGGGGTCAAACTGGGTTGGCAAGGTACATGACAGCTAAGTAGATTAGACATGACAATATATGCAATTAGACAAGTAACACCAAGAAAAGTGTGGCATTGATTGGTAATTAAGCAATTCTTGTCCTTGAAATCTAAAGTTAATTGTTATTTAAGTTAGAATATGGTTGATGAGGAGGGATACACATGCTTACGAGGAGCTTTGGCTCTTATGAATGTTGGACAGTCAAATAGAGCTAAGGTTCCCAAAAATGCATCTTTAAAAGGGTCCGTTAGTTTGAAGACATCTCTTATTCTAGGTGTATTTCTCGTGTTCAAAGGTACCCATGACCGAAAAGGTCTTGGACCTCAAGTAGTCAAGTACGAGCGAGGACTTTAAAGCATCACAAACATGGAAACAAAAAAATATCAAAGGGTCGGATGTGTGCCCATGACTAATGCGGCGCTCACCACGAGCACATGTTAATGACCAAAAAAAGTACCATGGACACCGATAACGTTACTAACTACTGTGGATTCTTAGTCTTCAAGATGTGAAGTGAAAGTTTGTCCCCCGGGGACCTACTCCTAAATATCAAAGAAGTTGGGATATTGAACATATGAACATGCATAATGGGTATCCATGCCCACCAGGGTCTTGGAGCCGATGATTAATGAGCAGAGTCACTTCTCGACTGAGAATTCCAAACTGTTATCTATTTTTTTAGTGAAGCAATAATATATATTTCTAATGATAGTACATATCCTAGTTCATAGCTTTGAACGCGCCATTGTCAATGACCCAAAAGGCGCTTTCAACGCAGCACGTATGAAAGCATCCCTACACCTAAACACGTACGTTTCTAAGATTTTCGTGTGGTTTAATGACTATTAGTGATGTCAAATACATCTTTGAGATTATGTTCACTGCTCTCTCTTCAGTCATTAATGTGTTTCACAACTTAAGACCAAATCACGAACAAATACTGTTCATATACATTATCAAAAATGCTTAAATTCGATTGAATAACAGACCAACTAAATTTCATACTTAAGTATATAGTTCTGATTAACAAAAGGCAGTGAGCCAGGCAAGTGACCCCACTGGTGCCTTATTATATCTATTCACACTTATAGCTTGTTAATGATCATATTCTGGGCTTAATTGAGTTGCTAAATAGATTGATAAGTTGTACTTAACATCGAGTGTGGGGTTTGCCTAATCTTATGAACAATATAACTTGTACAAATATTAAACTCACAAGCATTAGTTTAGTACTTTAGTTGATGACATCCACCCGAAACACCTTATATACTACACACCAAGAAAACACCAAGGAAAGCGATTTATATCATTTATTTATGGTGTTAGTGTCCTACTGTCCTTGAAACTACATGTCCTTAAGAGGAACTTTAGCTCTTATGAACTTTCGTGATCAAGGGTGCCCATGACCAAAGAGGTCTTGGACCTCAAGCACAACAAGTGACTTTAAAGTTATCTCAAATATGAAGACAGATAAATATTAGTGGTCCGATCGGATGTGTGCCCATGACCAAAGGAGCCCTAGCCTCACCCCGAGCACATGTACATGACTAAAAAATGTACCATGGTCACCAAAAACGTTACTAACTACAGAACAGTATTAGTCTTCAATATGTGAAGTGAAAGTTTGTCCCCCGGGGACCTACTCCTAATTATCAACGAAGTTGGGATATTGAACATCTGAACATGGGTAATGGGTATTCATGCCCATATCAAACCCACAATCATTAGTTTTGGCTGCTGGTCTCTACCCGAAACATGCATATGACTAGGTACCAAGTCCACAATCGTTAGTTTTATTGTTCATAAAACATGAATCTCTTTTTTAGAACGGCATATAACATGGATCTATTTTCTTAGACACCTATATAATCCGTTTACGACCCACATAACCGTTTATCTAAACGGGTCAAACTGGGTTGGCAAGTTACATTACAGCCAACTAAATTTAATATTGAGGCTTGACAGATTGACAGTATCTGCAATTAATCAAGAACACAAAAGAAACTGTTGCATCAATTGTTAAGCAATTCTTGTAATTTAGTAATGTAGTTAGCGTCCCTGAAATGTAAAGCTAATTGTTAATTAAGAGGGGCATAGGCTCTTATGAACGTCGGACAGTCGTATAGAGTGAAGGTTCACCAAAACGCATCTTTAAAAGGGTTGCGGCACAGCTTGTTGCCCGTTTTCCTGCCATCTTATTGTAATCGGTTATTACAAGTAATAATAGAAAAACATTCAGTTGTAAAAAAAAAAAAAAAAAAAAAATTATGTATTTCTAGGAGTTTTTTTGGTGTTCAAGGGAACCCATTCCCATAAAGGTCTTGGCCCTTAGGTAAAAGCAATGACGTTAATGTTATCACAATTCACAAACATGGAAACAGATAAATACCAGTGGGTCGGATCGGAGGTGTGCCCATTACCAAAACGGGTCCTCACCACGACCACATGTACATGACTCAAAAGTGTACCATGAGCACCAAAAACATTACTAACTACAGAAGAGTATTAGTCTTCAAAATGTGAAGTGAAAGTTTGTCCCCCGGGGACCTACTCCTAAATATCAACGAAGTTGGGATATTGAACGTCTGAACATGGGTAATGGGTATCCATGCCCACAGGGTCTTGGAGCCCAGGGGTAATGACCTGTGTTACGTTTCTATCGAGTACTCCAATAAGTTACATAGATTCTGGAATGTAACAATAATATATAGTGGTAATGGTAGTACATATCCCAACTGGTACTAGTATCCCTAGTTAACAAATAACAGCCTCTAACCCACCATTTCCAATGACCCAAAAGGTGCTTTCAACACAACACGTATGAAATTATCTCTACACCTAAAGACGTATGTTCAATACATATTTGTAGTCAATAACATGTCATAGCGATTTAAGACAACTTCACAAACAGATACCCTTGTTCAAATATTATATCCTGGCTGCTTAAATCTGTTTAATTAATAGGCCAACTACATTTTCAGTAGTATCGTAATAGGCCGATACAGCAAGTATAATATATACCTTATCGCAATTACCTTCATCAACTAACAGGCCAACTACATGTCATACTTGAGGGTATATCATATAAATCTGCTAATAACTGATTAACAAAAAGCAGTGAGTCAAGAAAATGACCCCAGTTGTGCCTTATCTATATACACATTTATTGGCTCTATTCATATAGCCATTCATCTCTAAGTTTATAAAGCCTTCCACTTCTTTCAAGGCTTCATCAAGGCAAAACACAAAAAAAGAACCATTTTGGAATAGAACTTGAACAAAAATGGGCTATAGGTCAGCTGAAAATGCAACTGAAACCTACTTCAAAACCATGAAAATGGTAAGTTTATCTATCTACTTGCTGCATTTTGTTGCAAGATATAAGTAGTTTTGTTGCAAGATTATTTGAGGGCGAAATAGGTTGTACTAAATAAACAACTTTTTCAAAACAACTCATTATATAGAGTAACAACCAAATAAGAAAATTTTAAGTTTGTAACAAAAACTAGTATTGATTTATGAACTTGATTATGCAGGGTAAAAGACCAAATGAACCCGAAACTGCAGAGTTCATCTCAGCAATCGCAGAAGGAAACAACGCTAAACTTATAGTGATTGCATGTGCATCCGCAGCCGGTCCCATCACACTCGGTCTCATTGCAGCATCTCATCAATCTGGCGGTAAACTAGTCTGCATAGTAAAAGGACTAGAAGAACTTCGCTTATCCGAACAAACCCTCAACAAAAATGCAAAACGTGTCGAATTCGTTGTAGGAGATGCCCAACATCTCTTATCACATGACTACAAATCCGCGGATCTTGTAGTCATAGACTGCAACTTAAAAAGCCATGAAAATATCCTTGAAGCCATACAAAACGACAGGGAAAAAAGTACTATTGTGTTGGGGTATACGCTTTTTGGAAAGATTTGTGGTTATGGAGTAGATCAAATAGTCATTTGTTGCCTATTGGTGAGGGGTTGTTGTTAATGAGGGTGGCTGGAAAACGAGACAATGGTGGTGCGAAGAGTGGTAGTTATGGTGGTTATAGCAGCCCAAGGCGGAGCCATTGGGTAGTTAAAGTTGATAAATGCACTGGTGAAGAACATGTTTTCCGAGTTAGATCACCTAGCGGTGGTAGAGTTGTCAAAGCTTAGAGGTGTTCATATTGTTTATTAAAAATCTCTTAAACTGTTTATCAGGTTATTGTGTTTTGATACAACAAATAAACAGTTTTGTAAGTTTAGTAGTGTTAGCTATGTTGCAGTATGTTTGTCGGGATTTCTAAATGTATGTAATTATCGCTTGTTAATGATCATATTCTGGGGTTAATCGAGTTACTAAATGGATTGATAAGTTGTACTTATCACTGCATGTGGGGTTTGCCTAATCTTATGAACAATATAATTTGTACAAATATTAAACTCGCAAGCACTAGTTTAGTACTTTAGTTGATGACATTCACCCGAAAGACCGTATATGACTACACACCAACGAAACACCAAGGAAAGCGATTTATATAATTTATTTATGGTGTTAGTGTCCTACTGTCCTTGAAATCTAATGTTAATTGCTAGATAGGTTAGACTAGAAGGGACACCATGTGCTTAAGAGGGGCTTTAGCTCTTATGAACGTTGGATTTATATTTCAAGGAGTGTTTTTGGTGATCAAGGGTGCCCGTGACCGAAGAGGTCTTGGACCTCAAGTACAACCGGTGACTTTAATATTATCTCAAATATGGAGACAGATAAACATCAGTGGTCGGATCGGATGGGTGCCCATGACCAAAGGAGGCCTAACCTCACCCCGAGCACATGTACATGACTAAAAAATGTACCATAGTCACCAAAAGCGTTACTAACTACAGAACAGTATTAGTCTTCAATATGTGAAGTGAAAGTTTGTCCCCTGGGGACCTACTCCTAATTATCAACGAAGTTGGGATATTGAACATCTGAACATGGATAATAGGTATTCATGCCCATATCGAACCCACAATCATTAGTTTTGGCTGGTGGTCTCTACCTGAAACATGGTATATGACTAGGTACCAAGTCCACAATCATTAGTTTTATTGTTCATAAAACATGAATCTCTTTTTTTGGAACGGCATATAACATGAATCTTAAATAAGAAAACATCAAAACAGTTTCTGTTATTGACATTTTAACATATATTATGTCGTCAGAATACATTACCAAAGTCTGGAGGTCTAAATATCTTGAAAATGAACCCGATGATGCTATTTTCTATAATTAACTCAGCAATATAGTACAAACCTGTTTAGTTACCTGTGTTGTGAAAATCAACCCTAATCAAGACACCTATATAATCCGTTTACAACCCACATAACCGTTTATCTAAACGGGTCAAACTGGGTTGGCAAGGTACATTACAGCCAACTAAATTTAATATTGAGGCTGACAGATTGACAGTATCTGCAATTAGACAAGAACACCAAGGAAACTGTTGCAACGATTGTTAAACAATTCTTGTAGTTTAGTAATGTAGTTAGTGTCCTTGAAATCTAAAGCTAATTGTTAATTAAGAGGGGCATAGGCTCTTATGTCGGACAGTCATATAGAGTAAAGGTTCACAAAAACGCATCTTTAAAAGGGTCTGCTGGTTTAGAGACATTTATTTATTTATTTATTTCTAGGAGTTTTTTTGGTGTTCAAGGGAACCCATTCCCATAAAGGTCTTGGGCCTCAAGTACCAGCAGTGACTATTGTTATCACAATTCACAAACATGGAAACAGATACATATCAGTGGGTCGGAACGGAGGTGTGCCCATTACCCAAACGGGTCCTCACAACGAGCACATGTACATGACTCAAAAGTGTACCATGAGCACCAAAAACATTACTAACTACAGAAGAGTATTAGTCTACAAAATGTGAAGTGAGAGTTTGTCCCCCGGGGACCTACTCCTAAATATCAACGAAGTTGGGAAATTGAACATGGGTAATGGACTAATGGGTATCCATGCCAACAGGGTCTTGTGGCCCAAGACTAAAGATCGGAGTCACGTCTCGTCTCGAATGGTATTCCGTAAAGTTATACAATTTTGCTAATGAAACAATAACGGATATTTTTGATGGAACGTATCCTATTTAATAGTACTGCACTATTGCATACCCTGTTAAATATAGAACCTGTGACCCAAAAGGTGCCTTCAACATTCAACACAGTGCGTATGCAAGTATCCATACACTAAAAGTACTTTGTTCCTATAATGTTCTTTTGGTTTAAAAGTTATTTTCGTTGTTTAATGCATATTTTAGTCACTAACATGTTATAGTGATTTAAGACCTCTTTGCTAACAGAGAACCTTGTTCAAATCTTTATCCTAACTGCATACATGATACATTCTTTTGAATAATGGCAGCTACATTTTCGCTAGTAAGGTATAAAATATACAACTTATTAGAAATGCTTACCTTCATCAAAACCATGAAAATGGCAAGTTTATGCAATGTTTTCAACTATTAGAACTGTTGTGTATCTGCTTACTGTCTTTTAATGCAAAAAATAAGTAGTTTTGAGGGTGTTTGGAATTACTTATCCAAACTGTCAATCTGATGATTCAAAAGAACTTATTTCAAAAGCATAAGCATTTTTAATAGGGTTTTGTTAAAAACAACCCTATGGGTTGTATATAAGCCTTCTAAAAATATATAATTAACATTTAATAAACATTTAATGAACTCTAAATATTCCATAGTTAACATCACTTACCTTGTTTATAATTATTAAAAGTATATAATTATGGACTATTTAACTTCATTAATTGTGATTTTCATAAGTTTGGAAGGCTTACACACAACCCATAGGGTTGTTTTTAACAAAACCCTTTTTAATATAATAACCTTTGTTTTCAAAACAACGTAAATACGTAATTCAGAAAGCAACAACAAGATAAGCAACTTTTTTTACAGATTCTAATATTAATCTATGAACTTGATTATGCATGGTAAAAGACCAAAGAAACCAGACACAACAGATTTCATTTCAACAATCGCAGCAGGAAACAGCGCTAAACTCATGGTGATTGCATGTGCATGTGCATCATAGCCGGTCCCACAACATTCGGTCTTATTGCAGAATCTGATCAAACCGGTGGTAAACTAGTCTGCATAGTAAAAGGACTCAAGAACTTCACTATGTACACAAACGCAACACACATTGAATTCGTTGTAGAAAATGCTCAACATCCCGTATCACACGACTACAAAGCCGCTGATCCTGTAGGAAATGCTCAACATCTCTTATCACACGACTCAACATCTCATACTCAAATGTGTTCAAAAAAATATATGATTAGCTAGACACCAAGTCAACATCTCATACTCATATGTGCTCATAAAACATGGATGTCTGGTTAAGAAAACAATAACACAGTTTTATTGTTGAATTTTCTCATATACTGTGTCATTAGCTAAGTAGCCAATCTTCGTATGAAGGTCTAAGAAATTCTCCCATGAGAGCACGAATCAACCGTCACCAATGTTTTTTCTAGACGAATGGAATAATTAGATTCATTTGCTTTAAAATTTTCTACCCATTTTTACTACATAAGAAAAAACGATTTAACTTTAATCCCGTATAAAAGTTAATACAATCTATTAATTACGTAGTACTACTGATGCATTGACAAGGATACAAGGCTTGTAGTAATAAGTGTTTTTATTATCAATATCTTTGTGAAACAATACAAGAGTTTATTGAAGAAGACTATTTACACATAAGGTTAGCTAAAGATTCACCAAGCGTAACAAACTCGAGTGTGAGATTGTTGGCAGGTGTAATGATGGAATCATGAGCTCCATTTCCATCAGCAATACCTTGACAACGCTTCACTTCATCCCCAGCAACGTGAATGTCCATACCAGTCCCGTCACAGTCCTCTTCTTGCATAGAAACCTTGAACTCTGCAATCACGGTATCATAAGAAGAAATGCATTCTTTAAGTGATTTCAACAGACCGGGAGGACCGTCTTTCACTCCCTGGAACTGACTTCGTGTCCCTGTTGATTTGTTTATGGCGACATTAACGACTATCTTTGCAAGGGTTTTCACCTCGGTTGCAAACTTGCTACTCTCGTCGGATTTTAAAACTTGCATGCAGAAGTTAACGTTGCCTTGTTTGTTACAAACTTTATTAACCAATTCGAATGGTTGAGCAGCGAAGGCATTTGATATAAAAAAAGGAGAAATAAACAAGAAAAGTAATATGATATTTTTGGACGTCAAGCAATTAGTAGCCATTGTTATTGTTACAAAAGTATGATGTTTCTGTTTGGTGGATAAAAGATATGAACAAGAACATATATTTATAGCCAACTACGTACTACAGTAATTAATTTGGTGTTTATGACAGATTGATATTCAATCTGTTCCAAAGATAGGTGGTCAAAATAAGCTAATTAATCTTTAAGGCAAAGATTAAAGAAAACTAATGTATTTATCAAAGGTATGGAAATTTTTAGTAAACTTTAAAAAGGTCTCGTATGACAAGTCTACATTCAAATTTAAAACAAAATAAATAATTTTTTAAGTGATCCGACTAAAATACGATTTTGTTGTTCGATCTTCATATTTCTCATCTTCAATCTCAGATTCTAGCGACTTTTTCGGGCTACCAACCATCAACTCAGACTAACAAATCATTCTTAGTTATGAGAAATGGTTTGTAGTTGATGGTTGGAAGCCGGAAAAAGTCGCCGGAATTCGGGTTTGAAGATGAGAAAAATGAAGATCGAAAGACAAAAAGGTATTTTAGTCAAATCACATAAAAAGTTATTTATTTTGTTTTGAATATGAATGTATACTAGTTTTGGTTGCCAGTAAAAGTCGCCGAAATTTGAGATTGCAGATGAGAAAGATGAAGATCGAAAAATAAAATGATATTTTACTTAAATCACTTAATAATTTATTCATTTTGTTTTAAATTTGAATATATACTAGTTATATTGGATCTTTTTAAAGTTCACTAGAAATTTAAGTATACCTTGATAAGCACATTCGTTTTCTTTGACCTTTGCCCTAATCTTAAATATTAAATGTAATTTAAGTATCTTACTCATTATCTTATTATTCATTAGTGTTATGTTGTTATATACTTTATTTGAATTTATTTTGTATAATATTATTACTCCCTTGTGCATATCTTCTATACTACATAAAATGTAAAAATGATCAAAAGGGAAAAGTGAAAACTTGAAAATTGAATATTGAAAAGCAAATTTTTGAAAACTTTAAAAATGTCAAAAATAAAAAGGGTCAAACGTCTTTGCCCATTAAAACCATGATATTACACGTCTTTACTACAAGTCTATGATTTCAATATTAAAAGGTAAAGATAGTTAGCAATTGATATCTTTTCGTATCATAGCATTTGCATCTCCTCTGTAACTTATTTGTTCAGCTTTATTTTAGTTTAATTAAATAGAGTAATATAAATGCTTACATTAATGATAAGGGTATGAAGAATGTCACATAATGGAACCAAGATAGACTGTTTAATTTCTATTCTTAAATTTATGTAAAATGGTCAAAAAAGTGAAAACTTGAAAATTGAATATTGAAAGTCAAAATTTTTGAAAACTTTAAAAATGTCAAAAATAAAAAGGGTCAAACGTCTTTGCCCATTAAAACCATGATATTACACGTCTTTACTACAAGTTTATGATTTCAATATTAAAAGGTAAAGATAGTTAGCAATTGATATCTTTTCGTATCATAGCATTTGCATCTCCTCTGTAACTTATTTGTTCAGCTTTATTTTAGTTTAATTAAATAGAGTAATATAAATGCTTACATTAATGATAAGGGTATGAAGAATGTCACATAATGGAACCAAGATAGACTCTTTAATTTCTATTCTTAAATTTGTACTAGCAGGGTACCCGCTCGTTGCGGCGGCGGGTACCCTGAAACTAAATTTTTTTGGCGTGCAATGTTTTTCGATTATATTAAAAGTTTTGGCGAAATGTCAGGGGTGGTGTTGCCGACACATGCTTTAGCGGTGGTGGCGATTTAGTTGGTGGCGCCGGTTGCTATTTAGCACAAGAGTGGCAATTTACGTTTTGTACTAATCAAGAGTATGTGAGATATTATTGTCTTTTGTGTGTGTTTATTTGTAGGTTTTATACCCGTTTGTACTAATCAATACATTTAATGGGTTGTTAAAGTGGGCTACAAGAATGGGGTACATTACAATACATGGCTTTTAAAGTCATAAAAGAGAGCTTTAAAAATATTGGAGGGACTTAATTTTGTATTCAATGACTACTAATGTTACAAGTATTTGCTTAACTTTTAAGCTAGCATGTGTATGTATTAATTTAGCAAGAGACATTATATTTCCATAATAAGTAAGTTACAAAGTCTGAATTTTAAGCCTTGCTATTTAGAGAATGTCCTAAATGCATTATAAGGTAGTAAAGATAATGGTTTGATTATAACATTCTAACTTTTGATTGAAACTTTAGACGAGTACCCGTGCATAACAACGAAATTTATAACGGCAGATAGTTATAGTGATTAAAAAAAGTCTAAAGGTAATAAACGAAAAATAATAGAAGTTTAAGGATTTGGGGATTAAACATAATGTTTTGAAACCCGTTTCGACACAGGCGGTTCAACGGTTGAACGTTCCGGCGAGTCAAGTCAATCACAGTCAACCCGCCGGGTTGGGTCGAAAAATTGGTCAAATTAAACCGGGTCAACCCGCCGGGTTTGAAGCGTCCCGGGTTAACCCGTTTTTCGATATGTATTTATAGTGTGTAATAGTTTTTAACTTTGCACACGCTTTTCGAAAATAATGTAAAAACTTCTTAAAATACTTTAAGTTTGACCAAATTAAGTTTTTTTTGCTTTTCAAAATTAACAATATTTGCATTATAGATAATATAGATATTATTTTGTTCATAAAGTCATGAAAGTTTATGTAAGGAAAGTATTCAAATGCACTGATTGAAATTTAAAAACCTTGAATGACTCAAAAAATAGGGAGATTTACATGTATATCATTCCCTAAATGAATAATTACATATATGTCCTTTGTACTAGTTTTTTATGCATAAAGTACAATGCTTTTAATGCATTCAAAAGATATATATGTAATTTTTAAAATAAGCAAGGACATATATGTAAAAGCCCCCAAAAAATAATACTCCCTCCGTCCTAAAATAATTGTCCTCATTTGACTTTTTAAAGTCTTAATTTCTCAACTTTGATCTTTAATATTTTTGTATGTGTTATATAATACTTGATGAAAATTATATCAATGAAAAAACATTTACAAACCAATCTATTCATATATTTTGCATCAATTATTATATAACACAAACAAAAATATTTAAGATCAAAGTTGAAAAAAAACTTCAAAAAGTCAAAAGACGACATTTATTTTGGGACGGAGGTAGTAATAGCTATGGGTGTTGAATATTTGTCTAGCGAGTGAGAATCATAATTTTGGTACAAATATTGTGTTGTTGACTTTTCAAATATAGACAACTTAAGTATTGTCTTGTTGACTTTGCAAATATTGTGTTTGTCTGTGTGAGAATCATAATTTTAGTACAAATATTGTGTTGTTGACTTTGCAAATTAACTAAAGTTGTGTTGTTGATTGCAAAAACATATCGTTTATTATTTTTTGAGTACAAATACTTGACTTTTCAAAGAAGATACATATCATTTATTAGTTTAGAATGATATATAAACAACTCATGTTTGCTATTACTTTGGGTATATCATTATAATCATATTTGCTATTAACTAGATGAAAGTCAAAGTGTTTGTGTTTGATAAATGCAAATCGTGTATTTTCATACAAGATATATATCAAAACTAATTTTGTCTCATATTTGCTATTAACTAATTCATTTAGTTTTCTGAAATATGATCTCTATATATAATGTCTTACCCATTGAACACATTGATAATCATTTGGAACACATTGAAAAACATACAGGTCACGATTCTCACATGGAACACATTGAAACTCATTTGGTTGTTGAACCACATTCAATCGAGTTGTTTAACGATGGCCGAGGTTTACGTTGTACACCTCTTTATTTATTTTGAGTTTTTTTTTTTCTAACGTATACGTTTGCTATATCATTCTAACTAGCGGGGTACACGCGCGTTGCGGCGAGCGGTACTCTGAAATAAAAATTTTCAATGAATAATGTATTTTAGTTTATTATGTTCTTTTTAACAATAAATTCTGGATATCAAAATTTCGTATAGCCGTGCACTTCGGGCTCGAACCCGTTGGCCCGTAATGCCTTTCGGGCTCGAGCCCGTTGGTCCAGCCATTTGGGCTCAAGCCCATTTGGCCCGTTGTTTGTTCGGGCTTGAATATTTGTATAATGTGCTTTATTATTTGTAGTAGTGAAATTTAATGCAAGAATTGTGTTTAATTTGCTTATACAATATGCTTGAAAATTTGTATTTCTTATGTAAGGGGTGTTTAAATAACCGTATTAATTGTATTTATTGACCAGTTAAATAATTGACTACATTAAATAGCATTAATGTGGTGTTTTGTTGTACACTATACTTCTTGTCTTGTACGTCTGAAAAAATTATGTGCATTAAAGTGTTGCACACTATGTTTCTTTTCTTGTAAGTAGTAGTCATTATAGTCATTAATAACATTGACCACTTTAATAGCATTAATGTTGTAAGTCTAAAAATAAGTCTGAAAATTATATCATGCTTATTTTGTTGTACATTATGCTTATTTTGTTGTAAATCTGAAAATTGGTTGCAACTATTGTACATTGTGCTTAAATGGTTGTAATTTTTGGTGAAGGGTGTTTTTAATAGCATTAATGTTGTTTGATAGAATTTTGGTCTTAAAATGACACAACGCTTTATTTTGTTGTACAATATGCTTACTTTGTTGTAATTCTGAAAATTGGGTGCATTAAAGTGTTGTAAACCATGCTTAATTTCTTGTACGTCTTAAAATTAAGAGTGAGGTGCATTATAAGTAGTATAGATATTGTTTGTATTACTTGTTAGATTGAATCTCAAATACTTAGAGCTTTCAGTCCTATGGATGTTGATCAAGTTTTCAACCCTATTGTTCTCAATCTTGAACCTGAGGTAAACACAATATACCATTTAGTTACGAGTAACAATTATTTGCAAATATAAGTAACGAGTAAGTAGTCGTACGAGTGCCCTTTATGATACCCTAATCCATATGCATGTTTGTGAAGTTCATTAGATATTCAACTTGCTAACTTTATTAGTAATGAGGACCGTAAAAAGAATCAAGTAAAAGGTTTTAAATAAAATTCCAAACACAAACCCTTTGACCTAAATTGTATGTCTAAGCAGGTCCAAAAGAATAGAATAATGTCTTTGGTTTTCGAGTCTTCCATTGCCTAAATACTCTTTAAGAGAATTTGTTAATGCTTTATAAGTAAACAAACAATAGTTATATGTTGTATATATATTTTTTTTAACAGAGATAACATTTCACTCCTAAAAAATGGAGGTAATTTGAACACAACAAGTTACATCGAACATAATGGGCAAAATCAAAACCGACTTGCCAAACAAAATAATAATAAGGTAACAAGTTAAGCCAAAACAAGACATACACAATAATAGTTGTAAATAGACTACAACAACACCATACAAGGGTGGGGAAATCACCAAGGTGAGCTTTTGGTAGACACAAACCATATAAGACAGAATTGACAAAAGTACATAAAGTACATAAAACATACATAAAAGATAAAATCACATCCTTAAAGGAGCCAGATCTAAACCAAACAGATCTAAAGTCAAAACCTGCCAGCAAGTCACAATGACGGACCACAACAATCTGAGCTAAAGACCAAGGTAACGGATCCAGCAAGACAGCGGTGGTGGCAAGCGACTCTAGCGAAACGGCGAAGATGTGAGATGACATATCGGGTGAGTAAGCTTTATTGTGAGAAAGGAAAAGTACAAGAAAAGATGGGAGAAAGGTCCAGACGCCGGTCAAAGCCGACCACCGGAGAAAAGATGAGATTTGTTTGGTAAGGTTATGGTGGATTGGGTTTATTTTTAGAGAGAGGTTGGAGAGAAGTTGCATTATATGTTGTATATTACCGTACCTAATTGCTATAAACAATTGATTCAGTAAAGTAAGTTCAAAGTTCAAACCTTTTGGACAAAAGTAAGACTTACAGTTACTACCATGGTAAACTACATCAAAATAGTCTAACCTATGGAAAAGGTTTTGCATTAAATGGGTCAAGTTGTGTTGTGGTCACCTCCAATGGGTCAATTTGTTATGGTTTTACATTGAATTTGTTAATGCTTTATAAGTAAACAAACAGTAGTTATATGTTGTATATTACACTACCTAAATGCTAGAAACAATTGATTCAGTAAAGTAAGTTCAAAGTTCAAACCTTTTGGACAAAAGTAAGACTTACAGTTACTACCATGGTAAACTACATCAAAATAGTCTAAGCTTTGAAAAAGGTTTTACATTGAATGGATTATGTAATGACACGAGGTTGATATGCAAACGTTTTGATTCTAATGTCATCAATACTAAGATTGTGTGGGACAGATGCTGAAGTTAGAGTGCTCTTGCCAATAATTCCTCTTGCTCCATCTGAAGAAGACATGTTCCCTTTCAAACTCAAGAGAACACAACCCCGTGCGCCTTTTCAAACTCAAGACATGTTCCCTTTCAAACTCAAGAGAACACAATTCCCTTTCAAACTCAAGAGAACACATTCCCTTTCAAACTGGTTAGAGTACTCTTCCAATAATTCCTCTGCAGTAATTCCTTGATTCTGATTTCTCTCACGCCACTTTATGTGGCATTGTCTAGAGGGATATCTCAGAGAACAACAAAGGTATTGGTTAAATCACAAAGAGTTTCACAAGGGAATCTATACCTCAAATGTCGTGTATCAAGAAGTTTTTACGACGTAACGTGTTGTGAGTTAATATTTCATAATTGATGTAATATTTTATGTTAAGAATTTTTGCTAGAGTTGAATTATCACATGTTACAACCGTTTGTAATTACATTTTGATCCTTTCACGTTCTATTTTGAATGTTATACGAAACACTTACCACAATATCAAGATATCGTTAATTGTCAGTAAAACCGGAAGCCAGCACGGTACTCGCCTAGTTTTATAAAGAGATAAAACTTGTAAATATAAATTTACCTATTGTTGTTCACTATTTCACACTAACGTCGCACTTGAATGCCGTTACTATGTTATTTTCAATAAAGATATTCATATGTTAAGAATCTTTTATATACTATAATAATATTATAGCAATAACAATAATAATAATATAATGTATAATTGTTAAGTTTCATGTATTAAATAAATTATAATTGTTTAAAAAATTTATAATTATTTAGTTTCATGTAATAAACAAAGTATAATCGTTTCAAAAATGATTTACTGCCATAACAAGAAAAGAGAAATTTGAATATCATGTTAATAAATAGAAAATTAATTATTTTGAATCAAATATCGTGTAATATTTTTTTTTTTTTTGTGCAAGAGGTAAACTTTTATATTAAACAATCAACCAATGTACAAATAAGAAATCAATCACTGGTTTAGGACATGCCCCAAAACAGAGAATATCAGATAACCACATACATCCGACATCAGATACTATACAATCAGAACTCTGACAAAAAAGAGTTTTATTAAAAAGAGTTTATACTTCTCGATTCTATCAATCAATTTGAGTTTTAAAAATTTTGAGTTTTTACAATAGATGAATTAACAATTATGAAATTTAAGTCTGATTCAAGTTAATATCATTAAATTCCTTTAATGAAGAATCCTTGCAATTAATAAAACATTTTTTTTTTTTTTGAAAGGTGAATTTCTTATAAGGTGCTTCGTGTCGCGGTTCGACAGCGGGAGGTCTAGACTACGTTGTCTAAACCGGTCCTACAGAGCTCCCTCAGCGGAAATGCCTATTTCAAATAATTCGATGGAAACCCCCTACTAATCCGCCCAAAGGCACCCGCGATACAATTAATAGAGGTAAACCCTTGCATTTTCCAAGATTCAACCCAAGTGTTAGGCCCAAACCCCTTCATTCAAGGACTACCTTGAAGGAAAATCCCTCATTCAAACCCCTTGCAGGATTTGAACTCAAGACCTCCCTCCCCCAAGAGCCCTTAAGGACTCCAAAGTGGCCTACTGAGCTAAGCCAGTTGGTTCAATTAATAAAACATTAATGATTAAATTGATGTAATTAAATTTCATTAATAAGTAAATATTTTATGTCATAAATACAAAGCAATTGATGACTAAAGCTAATTAATTAACCTTGATTTAAAATCTCGTATATAATAAGTATTTCCAAAAATTAGAAAAAATATAATGTTGTAAAACACAAATGGACCAATGGAGTGCACCAATGCACCATCCTGTCCTGACAAAATTGTACCCAACATACCTATTTTAACTGATACTAAAATGTTTCTAATTTGACCCAAGCTCATGTAACTCCTTATAATTAAACACAAACATGATGATTTATGATTTAGTAAAATTTATGTCAAGAAATTTAAGACAATACCCTCATCTTATTCTACTCATTTGTAATGTGTATATTTCAATGATGGTTTAATGGTAGTAATAAATAAAATCCACAAAGCAATGAATTCCTCTTTTTTGCATATGTAATCCAACGAGAAATAAAATTATCGGGCATTGTGACGGTGCATTCTTTGATAAATTTTTTATGATACATTCATATAAATCGTTTAATTACTCTACCTTCTTTTTTTTCCTTTTTTTTTTTTTTCTTTTTTTTTTTCACAAAACATGTCTATATAATTTGATATTCATGTGTTTTCATATAACTAAATTATGTAATGCAATTCACATTCTTTATCTGTTAACCTAACATAATTATAAAAACATAAAAGTTCAATTATCATACCCTTAATTTTTTTAGGGTGAAAATCATCAAATAGTAACCAAGTTTGTGATATGTTCCAATTTGATACCTCAAACTTCATATCAACCATAAAAACCATTAAAGTTTCAAAACTGTTCCATTCTTATGTAATTTTTATGTTAAAGTGACCGGAATGAACACTTTTCAAACTTGGTTATTATTGTGGTTATTGTTTATGTTAGTCATGATTAACGGGTTGTACATAAAGTTGGTTGAAATTAGTTGTATTCAGGGGGTGGGTGTTTAAAATTAATGTACAACATGTTAATGCATAAATTGGTACTTTAAGCAAAATAATTTTAGAAAATTACATAAGAATGAAACACTTTTGAAACTTTGATGGTTTTTGTGATTAGTAGAAAGTTTGAGGTATTAAATTAAAACACTCATGAAACTTCATTACTATTGGGTGACATATACCCAATTTTTTTTTAACTAAATAGTTTATATTATAAAAGTAAAACATATACAAAAACTCTTTCATAATCCGATACTCATTATTATGATGAGTCTACTATCTGTGTCATTCAAATATCTGCAATCATTTTAACTTACTATCGAAAAATAAGAAGTTGATTTTTAAATTTTAATCTCTATATAGTATAAAATGCAAGTTAAAAGTATTGTAATATTTGGCTCATTTTATTTAAAATTTAAAGATCGTTTTATGTTGTCGTGTCTCGCAATAAAAGTAAAATGGGCTTGATAATGGTTATTTGCAACGAAGACGGTAATGTCACACAAATACTACCACAAACGTTGTATACAAAGACGTGCTACACAATATGTAATTCACGTGTATTTCAAATTTATCCAACATTCTAACATATGAACTATAATGTCTGATTCATCTCACTTCTGTATACGGTATTTGATTTTGAGTTATATCTCCAATGTGATTCATCAGGTTCACGTCGAGATGCATCAAAAGTAAAGCTGGCATAACAGATCCACACGATTACCTATTAACCTAACACGAACTGTTAAGACACCTAACCTGTTAGGTCGAAACACGAACACGACACGATAACAAATCGTGTCATTTTTTTCAAACACGAACACGACACGAACATTAACAGTTACACGATTTTACCTAACCTCGTTAAGGGACCTTAACAAAAATACTAAATTTATACCAAATACATAACGAAAAATACCGCACTTTCCATATCTAAGGGATCCGGTTAATAAGTTACGACTTACGGGTACAAAGCAACATTATTGGATTTTACAGTACAAAGCAACATTATTCAAAGACATTTTTCTCGAGTTCTTCCTTCCTGAAGACCAATGGAAACTTGATCTTGGAGTTGTGGAACTGATTGGTGGACTCCCTCTTGCAAAGCTTAGCTGGGATGGTGGCGGTCTTGATGACTTGGATGCAAGGGTGACGGACCGTGACGAGAAGCCATCTCGGTGTACATCTGTTCGATGGAACCATTGAGAGTGGTGTCTCAGACTCCTTGTACATGTTGTGGTAACCGGTCCTGGTGTACTCAACCAAGCCGCCAGAGTTCTTGATGGTTGTTGGGTTCTTCTCAAAGATCTACAAAAATGTGAAAGTGCACTACAATCGAAATCGATACAATTTCAAAGAACAAAGGAGCAATGTACATTGTTCAACGCTAAGTACATTTGATATCCCCATACAAACGGACAAATAAAAAAGAACTCAAAAGGAAATGGGTCAAACGAGCGACACCCAAAGTACATTTGTAAGTGTATAAAACCTCTACAACTTTTATTTTAATAGTTACTATTGTTAGAGCTATGATATATATTGGCATACATATTTGACACGGGGATTATTCATAAAAAGAAAACCATTGTGGATATACGTTGTCGTCAAAACCCAACCTGTTGGAGGTAGCCAAAAATACCCATTACCCAACCCCGCTACAACCGCCCATTTTTTTTTTCAAGTCTATTACGAGATCCCGCAATAGATTGAGCTAAAACAAAAGTTATCGGAATCGGTCTATTACGAGATCCTGCAAAAGGTCAAACCTAACCTGCTCCAAGAAACACTCATGTCAAAGTCACTTTAATATAATCAATCAAACACCTGCAACAACACGAGCAACAATCTATCAAAGATTTCTAGTATATCACAAGTTTCAAAGAGTATACTAGCTTCGCATGCAAGATACCTGACAGATCACAACGTCATCGTATTTGTGTTATTATGCGCTTTCATGCCACTCTTCCATCATCCAATACGCTTGCCCAACATACGCTGCCCAATATCGTGGCAAATATTCAACTTCTCAAATGGAAGATGTGATTGCATACATTGATAATATCAGTGGCAAATATTCAACTTCTCAAACAGCTTTCAAATTGTGGTCGCCCAACTCAAAAAAACTTATAACTCACAAACAAAACAAATAATTTTCTAAACATTTACTCCAAACAAAGGAATGTAATGTAAAACAAGTTACAAAAAGCCAATGTTATCCAAGTCACAAAAACTTAGAACAAAACTAGTTCATACTAATGCATCATGGTAAAAAACATATTCATACCCAACACAAAAAACACAATTCATGTAAACAAAAAAAGTTCCTATTCGATATAATCAATCATCTTAACTAATGAAATACCACTTTGATTATACAACTATAAAAACATACTAATCATCACTACAGGTCAAAGATCTATATTTAATACCATAACATCACATAACACAAAGATATTAACCTTCTTATTCACTGATAGAAAAGTAACTATAGCACTAAAACAACAATAAATAAACAAAATGTGAGAAAATAATTAATACCTCATTGATAGCAAAGCATCCTGACCATTGCTCTTCTTAACCTTCTTCAACTTCCTCAAAAAATACCTATTTATTTTTAAAACAATATTAAGCAATCTAATAAACTATTTGATCTAACAAAAACATACTATAAAAGAAAAATATATAAAATAATACTTTAACTTGCTCTTAGCACGGACTTCATTGGTAGCCCAAAGCTTCATCCTCAAATCTTGGGATGCTCATCTGTCTCAAGTTGGTAGAGCTCTTCCAACAATTTAAACTGATGAAACTATACACCCACACAACAAACAATACATTTAATTAGTTACATCTCATTTCATATAAACCTTAACATTAAGACATTAAATTATTTAATGATGTGATCATTACCTTGAAGGAAAGTGTTTGTGGATGAGTGGATCGATTAATGTTGAGATAGGATTGTGGATTTGTGGATCGACAATAGATTACATACCTGTTAATATGAGAAAATGAGAAAAGAGGAAAGTGTTTTAGGATTGGAGAGGCGCCAGAGAATATGAGAAAAGAGAGAAGTGTTTTAGGGTTTATTTTTGAAGATATATATATATATATATATAAGCTCTTAACAGGTCTCTTAACGTGTCTTAACAGTCCGACCTAAGACACTAAACTCAAGTATTTTATTATTCGTGTCTTAACAGTCCGGATTGTTAAGACATCTAAACTCAAGTTAAGACCTGATAATAAAACCCAAGTTAAGAGCAAAAGTGCGGTCGTGGTGGGTGTTAATGTGTCCGTGTCGAAATTGCGACTAAATCAAAAGGGACTACTCATATTAACAACGAGTTCATCTACACATCTTCAAGTTCCACACAAGCTTAAAATGTGCAACACCATAAGTTACAAATGTATTAACTTTAAGATACGCTCATTTGTTGTTACTTGACAACTTTTAGGTCATACATATGTTTCATTTTCAAACTATTACTTTATCCAACGTACATGGTACACTCAATTGTTTCGTTCTTCCGTTTTATTGTATATTTTAATTTCTTTTTTTAGTATTCTTTAAAATACCCGTGAATTTCACGGGTCTTTTAGCTAGTATTTTCAATAAAAGAATTGCTAAATTTTTACCTATTACCAGAAAAATAAGAAGTTGTTTTTAAAATTATACTCTCTGTGTCCCTAAATAAGTGTCATGTTTTGACATTTTGAAATCTCTTCTACTTTAAATATTTTGTTTGTATATAATGCTTGATGAAAAATATACCAATGAAAATATATTTAAAATCCAATTCATTCATATATTTTACATCAAGTATTATATATATAAAAAAAATTAAGGTCAAAGTTGAAAAAAAAAAGTTTAAAAAGTTAAAACATGACACTTATTTAGGGATGTAGGGAGTAATAACTTTTCTATGAAATCATACGTAAGTTAAAAGTTTTTCAATATTGTGCTTATTTTATTCGAAATTTGAAAATGTTTTTATTTGTATATTTTTTATAAGTAAATTGTTTGAATATCTATTAATTCAATTAGATATTTGATAAAACAAAAAGTTTGTTATATTAAAACAACTGTAAAAAATACAATTCTAAGGTAGTTTCGTAACTTGTTACATAGTTTACAGGTGTATGTTGAAATTTTTATTACATTTATATTTAAACAAATTTTGGGGTGGTTTTTATTATTATTACATAGTTTAAAGGTGTGTTTTAAATCTATTTTTTGTTTTTTTTGGCGAAAGGCATTCATTTTTATAAAAAAGTTCAATATTTTTTATAAAATCGTACGTAAGTCAAAAGTATTTTAATTGAGCTCATTTGGTTCCCAATTGAGAGACTTTTTCAACTGCAAAAAATATTCACGTGAATTGCTATTTTTGTGAAAAATATCCTTGAATTCTATTACTTGCGAAAAACGTCTCTGTGGTTTCTTCTTTGATGCAAATAATCTATTTTGGCTAACGATCGTTACAAATCCCAATTAGTGAGTCCTCACGTGCGTTCCATGTGAGGGTATTTTCGTTATTTACTTTTCCCGCCACTTTCACACTAGCTATTCACCTGACACCCCACTTGCACACCTACTTTTGTGTTGAGGGACATTTTTTGCAACCGAGTTTTGAAATGTTATATAACACATACCATCAACAATTCTTGCATACCCACTACCGATCAAAATTCACACACACACTTAAGAACATGGCAATGGTGATTTGTGGATGCGATAATGTTGCTATTATCAAGACATCCTGGACGGACATAAATCCAGGAAAAGGTTCTTCTGTTGCCTGAACGCGGTAAGACTCGTTATACTGAATTAGAGGGAGTTATTTTACTGATGGTCGTACGAAGCGCGTTCGCGGTCAAAGGAACTTTCTTTTTCTTCGAGAAAGTTTTTCAACCCCCTAGGCAGTGAACCTAATCGTTGTAGTGTAGTATTGGGTAAGCCTCGGGGATTGATATCCTTCTCTAGGGGAATAGGAATGCTAGCAAGAAATGTATGACTAGAAGGTGGGGGTTGAGGATGATTCTTTTTTATCTTTTTATTGGTTTTTTAGAAAACTAATGTAAATATCTCGGGGCAATTGGTTTGGGGGGGTGGTATTTCTACCGATTACTTCTACTTGTCTAATTATCTAATTTATCTAATTATCTAGGGGTAGCTATGTCTATTTGATTTGTGCTCGATGATGATTAAAATGTGTTTACCTCGATACTATTACTCTCTAGTTATCTTTTATTGGTCGTTTGAATTGTCACTCCTTATCTTAACCTCAATGTATTCTTAAGGTCGTAGGGTATGCGTAGTCCCTAGCTCTTTAAGGTTATCTCTGGGTTTAGCATACTAAATTGGCTAGCCCTTAAGCTATTTCATTCGTAAGCCTCACTTTCATAAAGCATTAAACACAACGAATGCTACCTAGTTGCACTCCTAAGCCAATTTACAATTAAGATAAGAAACAACCTAACAATAATCAATAACTAGTTTTCATAGATCTAAGCAAACACACAAGAAATTTAGCTAGACATGGTAAACAAGCAAGCATACACACAATCAATTGAAGACATAATGATACTTTGGATTAAAATACTTATCTCGATGTGTAAAATAAGGTTTGGGACCCTAAGATACTGTCTAAATCGGACTACAAACGATTAGGGTTTTTTTTCTCCAAAAGTATACCTCTTTAAATGCTGAAAAATCGAATTCTATAATATAGATTTACACTTGCGACGGCGTCACCTTTTGGATGGGACGCCGTCAGCTCGCCGTCATTAGGGTTTCGTCTTGTCCAAGTCATCGATGGGACGACGTCACCTTAGAGTTGTGACACCGTCATTCTTCAGTTGGAACGTCGTCTTGATTCTGGATCTGGGCCGTCTGAGATAAAAACTCTGAGTGACACCCTTCTTCTTCACAACGTGACGTCGTCAGGTTATACGAACAAAAATTTCACTGAGCCGTCTGGTGCATGTTTTGATCAAGTCTTTATAGAGAGACGGCGTCGCCCTTTGATTGGGACGCCTTCAAGTTCTGTTTGAGCAGCTTGAGTGGCTTCGATCTTGACTTTGCTTCTTTATGTATTCGCTCCTTTTTGTCCAAATGTGCTTCATTCCAGCATTTTCCTTCCAAGAGACCTAAAAAGTGAAAAGGAACGAAATTAAGCAGTAACGGATATAAAAGTGGTCGATTAAGGGCTTAAAATACCCCCTAAAAGCGTACGCTTTAAATCCTTATCAAATATCCCTACACTTGGTATTTGCTTGTCCTCAAGCAAATGTGCTTTTGGCCAATCAATTTATAAGTTAGGGGACATGAAGCATGAGTTTAAAATAATTCATAACAAGTAAAAGCACCGCAATAGTCATAACAAGCATGGAAATTATATACTAGCACCTCACAAGGGGTGTTTGGATTCTCTCATCTCTCGGGTTTACATGAAATATAATAAATGGAAATGGAAGATAAACACTCATTACCTGGCATAGTACATAGATTACCATAAGCTTGAGACTAGATCAAACCTCCACCGATTTGGCGTAAGCACCAAGGAACAACTATCTAAGAGGTCTTTGCAAGGGTTGTAACGTTAGGCTTACGGTAGGGAAACAAGGGGTTTTGTTGGATAGGCGAAATTTAGTGGTGGCAAGTCAAAAATCTTATGTTACAAGCATGAAAAGTGTGGCGTTGCTAAGCCAAGACTCGACTCACTAACTCTAGATAACTTGAAACAAACAAACATAAATTTAAAGACATAAACATAAATATATATGTAGGATGGTAGCCCGTATGTTTTTCTTCATTTTTTATTTATTTATTTATTTTATTTTTTTTGCATACATTTTTACTCTACCATCCTCTACGATAACATCAAAATATAATGAGTTTATAGGAGCATCCCTACACTTGAGTTTTTATTTCTCTAACACTAATTGACCCGATTTGAAAAGATCAAAACACTTGGAGTATTTAATTACGTAGACAAATGGAATTTGAATTTATCGTTCTTTCCCGTTACTCCATAAAATATTACTTTTACCCATGAGTCCCAATTATCCCAAAACTATGTACAAAAGATATGACTCGACTTAGCAACCATGCAAGTAACTAGATATTTGAACTAAGGGTTTAGTAATGATAACAATAATGCACTAAATGTGAGTGCATACAAGGTAGACTAAGGCGATTTGGATGTACATTTAGAGGTGGATTGTAAACAATACTCTTCATTGATATTCCGGAAAACCGAAATATCATGAGAACCGCGAAAAGGATAGGCTCGAGGGTTAACTAGGGGTATCGTGTACTGAAGATGAGTACATCGCAAGTGTGTGGGGTAATTACTCGACCGATGTGGAAGAAGTAATTATAATATATGTTTCAAACAAGGGTTATCCTAATGCCTCTTATCACTTAGTTATTCCTAACTACACAAGTGTAGTCTCACTAGCGATCTCGGAATGCATCACAAAACAAGTTCTAGAATATATTATACTACCGGTACACTCTCTAAGCATTAATGGTGAATGCTTTTATTCCTAAAGATCTAGGGGCGAACCTCACATTTTTTGGGTGGAATTTGAGTGGTAAACGGTTTTTTGTGCTAGTCATATAACTCCTATCCATGAGACACTTTATTAAGATTAAATTTTAGCTCGTACATGTCATAATTTTTTTTTTAATTTGGTGCTAAAATTGCCCTAACAAATATTTCTCATAGTTTATTACACAATTTACCAAGGACAAGACAAATAATCAAGGATAAGAATAGTTTCTAAGTTCCCGTTTTATTCTCCCTCCCTACACTTAAACTGAACATTGTCCCCAATGTTCCCCGAAAGTATCAAATTTATGATAAAGGAAGGTAAGTAAGGAAAATAAACTAGTACTCCTCTGATTAGCTCGGTAGGATCCGTGTGAAGTTGCGGTTAAATTCTTTCCAAAAGAATGCATACATGAAAAGCTCCATCCAATTTTTGTTTCTTCTTCTTGCCAAATATAACCTGCACACTTATGAAAATAAAAGAAACCTTCGCGTAAAATCGGTGGTAAAACTATATATGACACAACTACACTATGATATAATGCTTGTGGAATGGATGTTTGCAGTTTTTCTGGAAAATTAAGACCTGAGAATTTTTAAAAATTTATAAGTAGCACATAAAACGAAAAAATTATAAGTTGTTTCTGCTTAACCTGACGTCGTCAGCTATAACTCGACGCCGTCAGTTGTCATGACTAAAAGCTCGTCGCCGCATTTTTCTGAAAAATTCTAGAAAAATTACATCTTTAAAACCTGGAAAAATTCCTGCAAAACATCCATTATTACTCGATACAAGCATTTGACTCTAACAAACACACATATATATCAATTTCACTAATTTTAATTTTCATGTTCATGTTCTTCAAAAACGTATGTGATCTTCCCTACACTTATCTTTTTGTAAAATACATGTTTTTTAGTTTATTATGTTTTTTTGACAATAAATTTACGGATATCAAGAATTTCGTTTAGCCCGTGACCGTTCGGCGAGTCATGGCCGTGCCTATTTGGCCCATGCCCATTCGTAATCGAGCCGCTTGGCCCGCGTCAGTTCGGGCTTAAGCCCATTTTCCCGTTGACGCGCTCGGTTTGAATATTTGTATAGTGTGCTTTATTATTTGTATCGGTGACATTTAATGCAGGGGTTCCCGCATGCGGCGGCGGATACCTGAAATAAAAATTTTCGGTGAATCATGTATTTTAGTTTATTATGTTCTTTTTGATAATAAATTTACGGATTTCAAAATTTCGTTTGGCTCGTTCGGGCTCGAGCCCGTTGCCTGTGCCCACTCGGCTCAACCCCGTTGGCTGCGTGCCATTTGATCGTACCCGTTCGGGCTCGGGCCCATTTGGACCGTTGCCCGTTCGGCCTTGAATATTTGTATAATGTTCTTTATTATTTGTATTAGTGATATTTTAATGCATGAATTATGTTTAAGTTGGTTGTACAATATGCTTGATAATTTGTATTTCTTGTGTAAGGGGTGTTTTAATAACTGCTTTAATTGTATTTATTGACCAATTAATTAATTAACTACATTAAATATCTTGACCACATTAATAGTGCTTTGTATTTTGTACATTATGCTTTAAAACTTGTAAGTCTTAAAATTAAGATTGATGAGAAAGACCATTAATAGTGCATTATGTATTGTACAATAAGCTTTGTATTTTGTAAGTCTTAATTTTAAGACCATGAGGAGAGAGATTCATTCATCTATTAAAAGTAGTATAGATATAGATATGACACACAAACAAGCAAACAATTAAGCATGGGTTGCCTCCCACGAAGCGCTTTTCTTTTATTTATGATTCTTGTAACTAGACTCGAAGTCGTGCTCCTACGTACCTATGTAAGTAAGTTTATCCTCAAGAATGTCATAGGGATCAAACTTATTTTTTATCTTCCTATTGGTACACTTAGTCCGGTATGCCTTTTCAAACTTTTCTCCATCGGGATCATAAATTGTCATCCTAATGTGCCATTCTCCATTTCCATCACTAGGGGGTCTATCCCAACTCCAATTATGCTTAGGTTTCTCACTCTCAACTTTCCACTTATTCATTTTAAGATTAATGGGCAAGGTTCCTAGGAACTCGGCCATCTTCCTAAACACTAAGGTATCCTCGAACGGGTTCACTTCAATGTCCCTAGCTAATTGTTGTTCATGGAGAGTTGCGTTACTTACGAAGGTCTCTTCTAGATAGGACGGTCGTTGAGGACCTACAAAATCTCCATTAATCCAAGGTTCATATCTAGATGATTTTCTATCGAACATGATCTCATAGGGAATTTGTTCATCCTCTTTGTAGTAGATAAGCTTTTTGACATCGTAAATTGACCTAGCACTCCCTTCTCCTACCATTATCTTGGACATTTTACAATCAATTATGGCACTAGCGGTAGCTAAGAATCCTCTTCCTACTAACAATGGGCATGTCGTGTCTTTATTCATGTCTAGCACATGGAAATCCGCCAAAAGAGTTAATCGACCTACGTGCACTACCATGTCCTTAATTATCCCTAACGGATATGCAATACTACCATCCGCTAGACCTAAGATGGTTTCCGTTGGTTCTATCTTACCTAGGTTAAGGCTCTTATGGAGGGACAACGGAAGAAGATTGATGCTTTATCCTAAATCGGTTAATGTGTCGAAGATTGGAATTTCCAATTCTACACGGAAGAATGAATAGCCTTGGATTATCTAACTTTAGGTAACTTATTTTGCACAAATGCGACCCATTCTCCTTATTTTAGTTCTTGCACATATTTTTCTTTTAAAGCATTATAATAAGGAGCATGAGTCAAGACTTCAAGAACCGGTTTTTCTTGGTGGATCTCCTTATACTCGTATTCTAGATTAGGTTTGGGTTCTTTGTTGATGTTGATAAGGTTTTAAAATGTACCTTTTTGATGGGTCATTTAAGCCCTTATTTGATCACTTTTGTATTCGTTATTACTTAATATCGTTCCTTTTCACTTTTTAGGTCTCTTGAAGGTAAATTGCTGTAATGGCACTTATTTGGACGAAAAGGCGCGAATATACTAAGAAAATGGCCAAAGTCAAGAATCGAGACACTCAAAGCTGCTGAATGACAAGTGGCATTGCCACAGCTTATAACGCCGACGCCGTCGGAGGATTTTGTGGACGACGAAGCCAAAACTCTTATTTTTAAGTGACGTCAAGTTATAAAAAAGTAGGTCGTCGCAACTCGGACGGCCTATATTTGATCCGCACGGCGCCGAAGCTAAGGAGGACGGCGTCAAGCACAAGGTGACGCCGTCGCAAGTCTAACGCCAAGACGAAACCCTATGATGGCGGGATCCGACTGCCACAAAACATAAGGTGATGCCGTCGCATATGTAATCTTATATATAGAATCCAAATTTTTCAGTATTAGTGTGTAGTCTTTTGGAGTAAAAAACCTAAACCGAACCAAGGCTGTCTTGTACAGTATTTTAGGGTTCCAAACCATATCTTACGTCAAGATAAGTGCTTTACTTCATTAATACAATTATGTCTTTGATTATTTGTGTGTATGCTTGCATGTTCTCCATGTCCGTCTAATTTACTTGTGTGTTTGCTTAGGGAATATGAAACTTAATTATTGAATATTGATTGGTTGTCTCTTATCTTAGTTGATTAATGATCTAGTAATGCGATAGGTCATTCGTTGTGTACTTAATGCTTGATTAATCTTTGTGAACCTTAGGTTATAGCACCTTGAGCGGTTGTAAGCTAAACTATCCAAAGAGGCCTTAGAGTTAGAGTTTATGATCCCTAGTGGTATTTTGTAGACGAGACCCTTTGGTAACTTCAAAGAGTTAGGGATAAACGCATACCCTACAACTTTAGACACACAACGCAATTAAGAATAAAGACGTGACAATTCAACCACCAATAGGAGATAATTAAGGAGTAGTAAAACCTAAGTAAACACATCTTTAAACTATCATACGAGCACACAATAATTAGACATAGACTACATACACCTTAGATTAGATAATTATATAAGTAGAGTAATCGGTAGCAATACCAACCCCCCAAATCCAAACCCCGAGATTCGTACTTTTCCATTTCCTAAAAAAAACATAAAAAGATAAAAAAAATAATATTCCTCAACCCCAACCTTAGCGTAGTAACTTCTCACTAGCATTCCTATTCCCCTAGAGAACGATATCAATACCCGTGGCTTACCCTAATACTACACTACAACGATTAGGTTCACTGCCTAGGGTGTTATAAAACTTTCTCAAAGAAAAGGAAGTTCCTTTGACCCAACGACGCGTAGGCGTTATCGATGTGTGTTTCTCAAGAGTTGGATGGACCATTGGTTTGGGTCCTGGTATCTCATGAGGGATCGCTTGGAACCCGTGTTGATGGCATTGACAGAGTGGACTTTTGGGTGTGAAGGGCATGGATATGCACTCTCTCATGGTGAGCAAGAACATGAAGTCGATGAAATCGAATTCACTTTTGGGTTCTTTATAGTGTCACTTGAGAGTGCTCCAATCTCACGGTCATTGAAGGCTTTTAAAAGGGCGTCGAGCTTGGTTGTCATCTCGCTTTGTCGTTGCTTGAAATCGGCTTCAAGCTTAGTCAATCGAGCTTCTTGAGATGACATGATTTTGGATACCATTGCCTCGAGACTAGTGGAATTCCCGGTGTTTGGAGGGTTGTTGTAGGAAGTGTGGTTCGGTTGGGACCTATTGGGTGGACTAGATGAGTTTTGAGGCGGGTTTGAGTTTTGGCTCCACCTAAGGTGTGATTTCTCCATGAGGGGTTGTATGAATTTCCTAAGTAGTTTTGCTCGGGCTTGAAAGTGTACCACTTCTCTCGCGCTCCGCAGCGTGGAGGCGTAGTCTGCAAAATCTTATTCGGGGAGTTTTGTGCAATCACCAGTGTCGTGGGGATCACTACATAATTCACAAGGTAGAGTGATTTTGCTCACTTGGTGTGAAGACTTAGGATTCTCGTAGGAGCTCATTAGGAATTTGAATTGATCTTCAAGTTCGAGCATCCTACGAAGTTTGTGAGTCAATTGGAGGCAAGGAGATTGCCTTAACGGTTTTGGGCAACTCACGGGTCATTCCAACTTTCGTTGTCATGGAGGGCAAAGTCCTCTATTGTACCCCCTTCATTCTTCCGCAGTGAGTTCACTAAGTTTGCCACGGGCCATTGGTCGATGGTTTGCCTAGTGGAGATTGACATGATCGTAAAAGATTTGGACTTGAAGCCAAAGATCAATGTCGTGATGAGGGACTTTATGAAGTAAGTCCTTGAATCGAGTCCACGCCGCATAGAGTTCGCCTTTGATGTTGTTGGAACATCAAGATGTCATTCCTAAGTTTGGTAGTTCTCCCCGATGGGAAAAATTGGGTGAGGAAACGAGTGGTGAGATCATCCCAACTTGAGATGGATCCGCGGAGGTCGCCGCTCCAATTACTAGCTTGGTCCCCGTAGAGAGAATTGGAAGAGACTCAAGGGCGTGGTCTCCCGTGTGGTAGCATCAAGGTCGATGGAATCAACGATTTTAAGGAAGTCCTTGAGATGCCGATTAGGATCTTCGGAACGAAGTCCATGGAATGCACATCCGTTTTGCACCAACCGGATGGTGTCGGATCGCAGGGCGGTAGTTTGAGCTTGATCGGGGAGCTCAATGGTGTTCCTATAGCCTTGGTGGCTCTGTCTAGAGTATTCACCAAGAGTACGGCCTCTTGGCGGGTCAATTGGTGGTGGGTCGATGGGAAGTGGTGGTTTGGTGGTGGTTATCACCTTCCATGATGAAAAGTGATGGGCTACGTACAAATCAACGAAGAAGGGAGACTATAAGGAAGATAATGAAAATGATAAAAATTCTTACTTGATAGGAATCAAGCAAGGGAACCTAAATGAGATAAAAATCAAACTAGCTATTCTATTCCTCGACAGCAGAGCCAAAAACTTGATGGTCGTACGAAGCGCGTTCGGGGTCAAAGAAACTTCCTTTTCTTCGAGAAAGTTTTTCAACCACCTAGGCAGTGAACCTAATCGTTGTAGTTAGGGGTGTTATCGGGTCGGGTTATCGGGGTTATCGGGTTTGTCGGGTCGGGTTGAGTCGGGTTTTGAATTTTTAAAGTGACCCGAACCCGACTGATAAGTAATCGGGTTATCGGGTTCGGTGATATCGGTCGGGTTAAGTCGGGTGGGTTGAGCCGGGATCGGGTGATGGAATACCAATTACAGCAGATGGATAATGAATGCTTATTATCAATATTTTAGAAATAGAATCAATGAGTAGATGTCATAGTCAACATCAGATGGATAATGAATGCTTGGTATCAATCTTTTACAGCAGATGGATAATGAATACACTATACAAAGGAACATGGATCCAAAGTGTGAAAGGTACTAACAAGAAATTTCATAAACAAAGTAACAAAGTGCAGCAGAAGAATAAAAAGTACATCAAAAGACGGGAGGGAACCAAACGCTTATTTAACCTGGGGAAACCACACGCTTAAGTTACGAATGTAAAAACTAATATACAAAAACCAAATGTACAAGTAGTCATTGGGCCTATAAAAACTAATATATAATAAATGGAAAATTGATTATCGGGTTGACCCAATAACCGGATAACATTATTTTTTTAACCCTAACCCGACCCGATAACATTATGGGTTATTTGTTCGGGTCAAAACAACCGACAAGATTTGACCCGATTAGGACCCGACTCGATAAGGCCTTATCGTTCGGTTCGGTTTCGGTTCGGGTCTGTTGACTCAACCCTACTGACACCCCTAGTTGTAGTGTAGTATTGGGTAACCTTGGGATTGATATCGCTTCTGGGAATAGGAATGCTAGCAAAGAAATGTATGACGAAGGTGGGGTAGAGGATGATTCTTTTCTATCTTTTATTGGTTTTTTAGAAAGCTAAGGTAAATATCTCGGGGCAATTGGTTTGGGGGGGGGTTTGGTATTTTTACCGATTACTTCTACTTGTCTAATTATCTAGGGGTAGCTATGTCTATTTGATGTGTGCTTGTATGATGATTAAAAATGTGTTTACCTAGATACTATTACTCCCTAGTTATCTTTTATTGGTCGGTTGAATTGTCACACCTTATCTAAACGCGTTGTATTCCTAAAGGCGTAGGGATGCGTAGTCCCTAGCTCTTTAAGGTTATCTCTCGGGTTTAGCATACGAAATCGGCTAGCCCTTAAGCTATTTCATTCATAAGCCTCACTTTCATAAAGCATACTCAAGCATTAAACACAACAAATGATGCATAGTTGCACTCCTAAGCCAATTTACAATTAAGATAAGAAACAACCTAACAATAATCAATAACTAGGTTTCATAGATCTAAGCAAACACACAAGAAATTTAGCTAGACATGGTAAACAAGCAAGCATACACGAATCAATTGAAGACATAATGATACTTTGGATTAAAATACTTGTGTAAAATAGGGTTTGGGACCCTAAGATACTATCCAAATCGGACTACAAACGATTAGGTTTTTTCTCAAAAGTCTACCTTTTAAATGCGAAAAATCAATTCTATATATAGATTTACACTTGCGACGGTGTCACCTTTTGATGGGACGCCACCGCTTCGCCATTAGGGGTTTCGTCTTGGCCAAGTCATCGATGTGATGGCGTCACCTTAGAGTTGTGACGCCGTCATTCTTTAGTTGGGACGTCGTCTTGATTCTCGATCGGCCGCCAGATGAAAACTCGAGTGACGCCTTCTTCTTCACAACGCGGACGCCAGTTATACGAACAAAAATTCCACTAAGCCGTCTGGTGCATGTTTTGATCAAGTCTTTATAGAGGAACGGCCGCCTTGATTGGGACGCTTCGTGTTTGGCTGAAAGTAAGCGATGCTTCGACTGACTTTGCCATTTTCTTCATGTATTCGCTTTTCGTCCAAATGTGCTTCATCCAAAGATTTTCCTTCCAAGAGACCTAAAAGTGAAAAGGAACGAAATTAAGCAAAGAATATATAAAAGTGGTCGACTTAAATGACCCCCTAAAAGCGTACGTTTTAAATACTTATCATTTACATTAAATGTGACTCACTGTGTTGTTGTTTGCATGATTTAGGGTTCTGACTGTGGTATGTTCGGGTGGCTCAATCCCCCGATGTGCCAACGAGCTCTTGATGACATTCCTGGCCTTCTCAGGGCTAGGAATGCACTCAAAGAGGACGAGGAGTATGTTCATATGTTCAGGGAGCAAGAAGAACTGGTGATGAAGCTGGGCATGTACTTGATCTTTGTCATTTATAAGTTTTTCTAGGATGGTTGGGAGGTGGGTCTTTCTGGTTGTGAATGGTAGTATAGGTTATATGTACTTTTGGTTTGTTTATGTGGGATGTAGTTAATCCCTTTTTTGTGAACGATCTTTGTGGATGAATGTGAACATGGTCTTATTAATGGTTTTTACTTACTTGCTCATTTAGTTTTGTATCACATGAGATTTGACCATATCTATATAAAATAGGTTATTTTAAGCTCTCATTTGACTAAGATTGTCAAAGGAAAAAATGAGTTAATTATAATCCTCTATTGTTGGAGTTATAAACTCATAAGGATAGTTTCATGATATTATGGTGAGGTCATGTCCAAATGATTTGTCCTATTCCAGTGTAATTGATGCTACTTTTACTAGATCACGTTTTAATATTTATAAGTCTCGTTTACCATGAGCACTAATGGATAGTGTACCCGGTCGTGAGTAGTATAGAAATGGTAAAGCCGAGGTCGTCCCAAGAGCTATGTGGCAGATTTTAACTTAAGTTTCTATTGTCACTAAAAAGGGTGTTAAATCGTTTAAGCTCGGGTTGTTTAGACCTTATCTAGGATAACAACAACAATTAACAATAACACGCAGTGGAATAAATCAAAAACTTATCATACACCACTTCCACAAGCACAAATCCACGAACCTATGGATATCACCATCTCACTCTCTCCTATTAGTCCTTTGGAGTATGCTTTTAATTCTAGATCACCACCATCACAACCAGCACCATCATCACCTAACATGAGTTATCCCACTCAACTTGATTTAGTTGGCATTCATGGTGCAAATTGCTTATGTTGCTTACATAACCGAAATCTCATTCTTGCTTTGAGGGATGAACTCCACTTCATGTTTTACTACATTGAACAACACATCACGCCACCTTCCGCTCCACCATCCATCTAAATATCTCATATGTTTAGAATGTCATTTTAATAATCTTGCACCAACCATTTTGTGAAAGAAGCAAATCCTAAGTCTTACAAGTTATCTATAATAGTCTTATGCTTCTTATTTAGTTTATGTTGTTGTTGTATCATCATACCTTTCAAGTAAGCTATTTCTTTATGTTTAATAAATTAGCTTCTTAATATGACTTCTGGTTGTGGTGATTATTTTTTTCTTTTGGCTTATATTGTTAGCCACTATATTATATTTTGGTTATAAACTTGCTAGTCAGTTAGATATGTTGCACTTGTACTCTAACTCGTTTTTGTAGCACATCACCATAGCTCGATTCCTTGGTGCCCTCATCAAGGGGAAGTGTTAATACAAATAAACCATAAAAACGTTTATTTATCTTTTACGATCTTCTAAGGTTTGTCGATAACAAACGTAAAATCATTTTAACGAAATAAATAAAATAATGTAAAAGCTCTGAGCCAATAGTTTACTAACACACTTTTACTAAACATATTAAAACCATCAAAACATGTTTAGTAAATAAGTTATATAAAACCAAAGACATTTTATAAAACACTAACAAGTAATATTGTTTGTTTACATCTTATAGAAATGTTTATGTACTTTGTATATGTTGTAATGGGTAAGTAATAGGTAAAAAGCAAAGTCCATAACCCATGACCCATAACCAATGATCCATTGACTAGGTATAATGAATCTTGTTGGGTAAGAACCAAAGTCCATAACCCTTACTCATGGAGCATGATCCATAACCCATGACCCATTGCATGACATCATGCATGAAGTCATGTTGGATATTATCCATGATCCATGACCCAAATTCCATGACCCATGACCCAAGATCCATAACCCATTGAATAGGTACATTGCATCTCGTTGGGTATACATGATCCATAGTTCATGACCCATGGTCCATAACCCATAACCGATTTGCAACCCAAAATCCGGACTAAACCGACCCTTTAGTAGGGGGTCCCAAGATTTGTACTAGTCGGATCCCTTTGGTGAGGGATCCGTCGAACCGTGGGACAAGAGGCACATTTTGCCTATAAATAGTGAGCCATTTCTCTCTTGCTCACTACTACTCTTAGATATACTTTCTCAAGATTCTAACCTCTCTAACCACATATCCAAAGGATCATTCTATGTAGTTTTATCTTTGTGTGATTCTCTAGATTCCTCTTAAAGACGGGATCACCACCTCTTGAAGACGTGCAAGCTCAAGGTCATGAGTTGCAAAACTTCGTCATCATCAAGACCACTGAAGTGCATCTTGTTGTTAGTTCTTTCCTCCCTCCATAGAAGTGTCGTGTTGAAGGCATTAATGAACAGTGCCGAATGTACAATCGATATGGTTCGTCTATGTACAAGTTGTGTAGTTTGGGTTAAAGGATGTTGATATCCTTTCTAGTATTGTAAAAAGGAATGTGTCTCCTTTGGGTGTTTGTGTTATGGTGTAGTGTTGGGTAGTAGTTTCTCATTTGTAATGGAACTCGGTATCTAGCCTTGTACCGGATAAAGTGTAGGCGACATTGTGATAGGTTTGGTTCTACATCATGGAAGAACTCGGTGTCTAGCCTTGTACCGGATAAAGAGTAGACGACATTGTGAAGGCTTCTCCGCCAAATTAAGGAGCTTGTGTTGTGTAGTGCTTATAAACTCTCGAGTGTGGTACTCGGGGAGTGAAATAGGGCAAGGAAGGTGTCCTTGTAGCCGAACCACTATAAATACTCGTGTCCTGGCTTTATGTTCCTTTACTCTTTATCTCTTGCATTACTTACTTATATGTTCATCTATCAATATCCAACACACACTCTAAATAGATTGACATAAGTCGATGTAAATACTTTAAAACAAAGTTTTAATCGGTAAAACTATTCAACCCCCCCTTCTAGTTTTCCACAGGGAGCATTTGCATTCGTTGACTTTTTATCTCCACGTCAACGACACTCTTTTTGCTTCGACAAAAAAGGGGAGAAATGGTTAAGCTCATCTACTAAAAACTTGTTAACTATATTTTTTTACATATAAAGAGTTTATATTTTGTCACCTTCAAAAAAAGGAGACTGTTAACACAAATAATGTCTAAAAGTGTTATTTATATTTTCTGACTTCTATACGTTTTGATAATAACAAAATGTAAAACATTCCACGTTAAAATAAACGTAAACAAGTTATTAGTCGTAAATTTAAATTTCAATGTAAATCACTAAAGGTATGTACACAAAATTATTAAACTTGACGAATGATCAAAGAAATCAATTTTTAGTCATAAACTTTACATTTTTATAAATGTGACAAAACATTGTTACAAAAATTAATTAGACAAATTATTTTTGTATATTTAGAAAATGTTTTATTAGGAAAATAAATTTGTATATATTGACAAATTATTGCACTTGTACTCTAGCTCGTTTTTGTAGCACATCACCATAGCTCGATTCCTTGGTGCCCTCATCAAGGGGAGCATTTGCATTCGTCTACTTTTTATCTCCTCGTCAATGACACTCTTTTGGCTTCGACAAAAAAAGGGAGAAATGGTTAAACTCATCTACTAAAAACTTGTTAACTATATTTTTACATATAATAAGTTTATATTTTTTCATTATCAAAAGAGGGAGATTGTTAACACAAATAATGTCTAAAAACGTTATTTATATTTTCCGACTTCTACGCTTTGATAATAACAAAATGTAAAAACATTCTACATTAAAATAAATGTAAACAAGTTATTAGTCGTAAATTTCCATTTCGACATAAATTAGTAAAGGTACGTACAAACAAATATTAAACTTGATGGATGATCAAAGAAATCAATTCTTGTCATAAACTTCACATTTTTATTAAATGTGACAAAATTTTTTTACAAAAATTAAATAGAAAAATTATTTGTGTAGATTTAGAAAATGTTTTATTAGAAAAATAAATTCAAATCTAATCGCCGCCTCCCCCCACCCCCCACCCCCGCCCGCCCGCCCGCCCCACACACACAAAACAAACTATAGAAATCTACACTATAAAGCACCTTCACTACAAAAAGACAAATAATGGAGCGTCTGTCTGGGCCGGATTTCTTAAATAGGGACGGATCCCTTATACATAAAGTCCGTGGATCTGGCTGCCAGCATCGTTTACTAGTTTTCAAAGAACTTATAAATATTGTCTCATTATTTCACACATACTTACCTCTTTGCACACAATTTTTCTGCTTATTCACATCATCTTAAACCTCCATTTCTTAGATCATTAAGCTTTTTTATAATGATCCAAACTTCATCCATTCAAGTGCAAGAGAAGAACACGCGTAATCGTCAAGATACGAAGTGTTGTAGTATAGTTAGTGTATCTGTAACATTTGTTACATTATTGTTGTATATTGTTGTACATTAAGTTCATAATCTCCAATCTTATTTAGTTGTTAGATTGTGTTAGTATTTTAGTCCTGAAAATACGTGTGTGATTGAGTTAATATTTTAGTCTGGAAAATACGCTTGGATGTGAGAAATTGCTTTTAGCTAGATTAGAACTCAACATTTAGCTTAGTATTGGAAGTTGGTGTAAGCGGCGTTGTATCCCCATAAAAGGCGTAACATAAAGCATAAAATTTATATACTCCATAAAAGGTATAATTGTAAATTCACCTGTTTTATCTCCGAACTCGAAAATGCGATATACAAGTTTATCAGCTATATATCCTTATGACGAGCTTTGACATAAATCTTACTTAATGTGTTTTGATATAAATCACAATACATCTAAATTTTATTTATTTGTTTATACAAATTGTATATTATCTAATTTTAATAATACAATCGGTTAAGAATATAAATTTCGGTCTTGTAAATTTCTATTTTGGCCTAGTATGACTGTCAGAG
This sequence comes from Chrysanthemum makinoi, assembly GCA_910596185.1. Taxonomy (NCBI): domain Eukaryota; kingdom Viridiplantae; phylum Streptophyta; class Magnoliopsida; order Asterales; family Asteraceae; genus Chrysanthemum; species Chrysanthemum makinoi. The sequence continues at coordinate 71,388,666 of OU343220.1, read as the reverse complement.
TGCATACACGGAGTTTTTAAATGAGAGTTTTCTATAACATTACGTATGTTTATATAAATTTTTTCATTATATATTAATATCGATTAATATTTTGTATTAGATTTTTATTAAACAAAAAATTTGAGTTTATTTAACTGGCATGATGCTAAAGTTAATATCGTTTAAATTTAACTATTAATTATGTTTTAAAATTTTAATAGCACCTAATGCAAAAATTATTTTTAAATAATAATAACATAAGCAAACAAAAGGAAAAAACAATCCCAAACACCCAGAACACACCATTTTAAAAGCATCAAGTGATAAACCACCATAAACCCTAAAAACACTTGAAACCGCACCATTCCTCCAAACCAAACAAAAATGACAAACGGAATACGCCCATTCACCAACCGCTCCGACGACGGCGCACCAATTCTCGACACCAACAACAACGAACATCTTATGCGCGTCCAACCAAACGTCTCCATTGTTCTCGGCAACCACGCGCCCGAATCCAACGGCACACTCTACATCTCTTCTAAGTACACTATTCCATCTTCTAGAGATATATTTTGTTTTGTTGATTATATATTGACTATTGTTTTTTTTTTTTGGGTTTGGTTTATGTGTATAGGCAAGTGGTGTGGCTAAGTGATGCTGATAGGGCGAAAGGCTACGCGGTTGATTTTGTCTCGGTTTCGCTTCATGCCGTGTCTAGAGATCCTGAGGCCTTTGAGTCGCCTTGTATTTATACTCAGGTATTGTTAATTTGTATATATTTTGTTTTTTTAGGTATTGTTTTGACTTAAAGTTGAAGAAAAATGCGCGTAGTGTTAAGTAATTCAATGTGTAGGTGTTTGGGATTGCTTATCGTGATAAATATTTTTTAGTGTTCGGATGCCATCTGCTAGAACTACGAGATTTCGCTAGTTATTGATTGTGTATACATTGTTAAGCTTTATTGGAGTTTTATATATATGTAAACTTTCTATGAAGAAAATAGATTTATTAGTATAGGAGTAGGATATGAAGTTTGTCATTGTTCGACAAGGGAGGCTACGCTATGTAGAATTTTAGACGGATGCTATTCACTAGAAATAAAGAGATCTATTAGTCGTTTTTGGATGGGAAAGACTTGAGCTAAGGACAAAGAGAACACAACAAATTTTTTGACTATGAAGAGAACTTAGAGACTCAAAATGGGGGACAATGCTATGAGAAATTTTGAAGAATTTCATTTACAGACTAAGCTGTCTGTGCACATATTGCTCTACATAGAATTAGGAAACAAGAATAATTACTCTCCAAAGATATTCCTCATTATTTTCTCCAAGTAATTTGGATATGTAACATTCTATTAAGTTGGGCAAGCAAATCATGATCTTGGTAAGTTCTTCAAGAAAACACCAACATGTGTAGATGAGATATATTGCCATTGTTAATATTGTATTTCATAATTTGGATCTGTAGCATAACATGTTTTGTCACGTCTTGATAAGGAGTGAGCAATATTGAATCTAGACTTATTGTTATTTTCAATGAGTTATGTCTTATCTTTGTCAAAACCACCACCAATTTTCGCTTACATCAAATTTAGTTTCTAGCTTTCCTCTGAATCTATTGAGCATTGCAATTTTACGCGGTACATGTTAAGTGAGGGCTGGTGACAATTTGGGCTAGTATTTTAGTACTAAAATTGATTTTACTAAGAAGAGATAGTTGATCACGATAAAAGTTAAGATATGTCAAGTATAAAAGTTTAGAATTTGTGAGTCGTAGAGCACTAGAGCGATGTGTCAACCTCAAGACATTAGAAGGATGTCGGTCTAAAAAGAATTCTTTGAAGGTTCTTTCAACAAATATTTTTCTTATTGTGCCTTGGTTTATTGCTTTTTCTTAAATTGTGTCAACACAATTTGAAGAGACAATGTCGACCCTTTAGGCGTACACAAGTTTCTTTTGATGCGTCTTTGGCGTGAATGGGGGGATTTTTTGGAGGACAGTTTTCTCTTTACATCTATTTCTAAAATAAAGAAGAGAAAAAAATCTTTCCACAATTTCTTTGCTTCAGGACAAACACAACCAGAGAAGATTTCATACACAAAACACATGTATCATCGAAAAGTCTTGGGGATTATGTGGACTTAGGCATGCGAAACACCAATTTTGTACAATGACGTTAAAAACTCTGTTGTGCTGGTAGAATTTATTTTAATGTATCCATTAATACACAAAAGTGTTCGAAGAAGCCTTTATTGTTGACACATTTACATTTTTTACACATTCCAGTGTCTCGAGTTCTTCAGTGACTCTGACTCTCTGCTCTGGGCTTGCAATTTCTCAGTTTGTTTACATGACTTATCTTATATTGACCTTTTTAACTCTCTTCCCACACCTCTAAAATTAGGAAAAAATCTTGTCTGGGTGCCACCAACTATGGGCTAAACAAGTACGGCCACCATAGATACGTTCTTTTCAATTGCAAGGTTAAGGTACTTGATTTGGTGACCCCGAAGAAGTGGTGGTCGTTTTTAATAAGTATAATAAAACAAGAGACTATTCACTAAAGATGACAATAAGTCAACACATAATATTGCTTACAATGTAGTTCATTATGACAGGACGAAACATGTTGGTAAAGGCTGACATTTTATCAAAGAAAATATTCACACTGTTGATTAGTCTTGTTCACCAACGTTACAACATGTGGGTGATATTTTGATGCAGAGCCTATCTGAACCTAGATCTGTTGATTCCACTAGCTTACTGTTTTGTGGTCTCCTTGCAGATCTATAATAGTCCACGTGTATCTACTCTTTAAATATTTCTTTCTTGATTGCTTGATTTCATCTAGAATAGCAACTGCTCCTTGATTGATATCTATATCTTAGAGATGCTAAAAACATAACAATGCAAACTCAGAGATAGCCTGCTGCAGGAAGCTTTGTGCAACATCCCAGTCTAGGTGCATTTCCTAAGTCTAACTAGTTTGGAATTCTGTTTGTGGATGCCATAAGTTGATTATGAAGAAAAGAATAAATAGATTACTAGGCATTATAATCTCCTACTCTATTTTGTGTAGAACTGTAGATGGTCAAAAGGTATTTTTACATCATATATTTCTTAACATATATATGATTCTCATCTTAATTAATACGTTTGCTTTAAGCTTATGGTTACTCTCTCCTGTGCAACCCAGGTCAAAATGACCTCTTGGTTCTTTTTTTAATGTTTTTGACTAATTTTATTATAATCGAATTCAGATTGACACGGGAGATGAGGATGATGAATCAGAAAGCTGTGATTCAGAATCAAGCGAGACACCTCTGGATTTGTCAAAGATCACTGAGATGAGGCTTGTGCCTTCTGATCCTACTCAATGTATACTTGACATCTCATTTATATATAATTTATTATTAACAAAATTTCTCTTCGCTTTGTCTATATTTACAATATAATTTTCTAACCCGTTAATATTGTTTTTGTTAATAGTGGATACCCTTTTCAATGTATTCTGTGAATGTGCAGAGCTAAATCCCGAACCTGTTGAAGGTAATCTAACTATCACTACAACTAAAATAAGGAATATTTATGTTTTTTGATATTTAAACATTCTTATTCTTTCACCAGAGGAGGAAGAACCACATAACTGGATTTTTAGTGCTGATCAGTTGGGAGCTGGAATTGGTACTCATTTGAACTTTATCACACGTGTTTTTGGTAATTGCTTTTCTTCAAGTGTCATAGAACCTTATTGTTTTTTGTGATTTATTGTATCCAGATGGAGACATCCCAGAGTGGAATGACATACAAATTCCTTTCACCATTGGTCATGCAAATGGAGACGATGACCTGGCTAGCAGTGTGCTTGAGGTATTCTTTTTTGTTTAGTCTGTTTTTCTATTTGCACCAAGAATTAGACCCGTGAATCCTTGATCATAATAAAGCGTGGTTGCTTATGTCAGTTATAGTTTCTTTGAAGCACACGACCTTTTTATGGGATTTCAATATCCCCGTTGAGTTTATCGTTTTCTAGCTTTTAACATTTTTATGGTTCTGCATTCTCCTTGCTTGTGTAATAAAAAATGCTTATATGTGACATTTTTTGAGATAATATCAAAGAAACCTATTGGTGGCTAGATGGACACAGCTTAGGTAAAAAGGTCAAAATGGTTTTGAGCTGAATCGGGTCTGTTTTAGTATGGGTCGAAAGGGGTCTGGTCTCCCCCAAAAATATTTTGTTCATTTGCAGATTTTCATATCTATTTAATGCCTTGATTATTGTGAATTCAAAAAGGATTTTTATGTTAATAATTTAAATTATCAAATGATTGGGAGATTGTATACATTAAGAAGACTTTGGGTGACTTTTTATTCGATTGACTTTATTTTAAGCGTATAATTTGAGCCATTTGAGATAAAAATGCTGCCCAAATCATTTGATTCCATAAGGTAACAGGTCGATAGTTAAGACTTACTTTGATTGTTAAGGGGAAGCTGAACCCTAGTTTCTTTTATGTTCATCATCTTATATCATCTGTTTGTCTATTTCTAAAACTTGTTACAGCTTCAGATCAATGATCAGCGGTTTGAAGATGCTGAAGAGATGGAGAGCGATAATAGTGATGAGCATCATCATTGAACATCCGTTGTGAATTACTATCAACTTAACATATAAGAACTTGTAAAAGATGTTAGCTTCATGTTGTCATTTGGAACGGAGTAGCATGTCATTGCTTGTTGTTCATTATGCTCTAGTCAGAAGTTTGCACCTTTTACTTATATTTGGTAGCTCGTGCCTTGTAGCAGTTTTACATGTCATGTAGGTTTGAACCCTTTGTTACCTTTGTTTACTTTTTACAGTTTCCGGGCCAGCGTAAAAAGAAGTATTTGGTTTTGCCAAGATGGGACAGAGATGTCTGTTTATTCTCTATTATTATTTTTAATTTTTATAAATCTGCTTCTTTCTTGCTAAGAAGTCAAAAGTTAAAGGTCTTTCTTATATTAAAGAGGTGCCAAAGAATTGTAAATTTTGTTGATAAATTTATAATTTCTTGGAAAAAGAAAGCCTATTTAACCGCCAAAAAAAAGGAAGGCTTTTGCCTAATCTTTATCGCTGCACCCTCCAAAAATCATGTGATGAGGGATATGCATACAAGAAGTTATTGAATTTTTGGTAATCCCAAATCACAAAAATGTCAATAAAACTTTTTCACACAAAGTCTAGGTAAAATATGACAAAATTTACCACTTCTTTATTATTGAAGTTATCGATCTTTTGCCTCATTGCAACGAATCTTGTATTAACGTTTAACGATGATTTATGCAAAGAATCTAGCAATCCGGAGGCATGCAAGAAAACAATACAAAGGTTAAAGAAAGAAAGAGAGGTTGATCCAGATAACACTATTCGTAAAATCATCAATTTTGGCCTTCAAAAAAGCTTAATCGTTAAATCAAACATGACGGATTGGGTCCATCATAGAGATCTATTGGCCAACGAGTATGCTGCGATCAAGGGTTGCTTAGACAACATTGATGATGTCGTGGACGATTTGAGAAAAACCCTTAAGGAGGTGGATGAATTAGAAGTGGCCCGGAAGGAGCAAGATATGCAAAATTTCAGGTTTCATGGTGGAAACATTAAAACTTGGCTGCAAACCGCGGTTAATGCCCTTCAATCTTGCCAAGATGATGATCTAGCAATGCCTGGATTGGAAGGCGAGGTTAAACAAGATGTGTTTAAAAGAGTTCAAGATTTGATAATCGCTACTCAACTTGCTGTATGGACCATTGAAGTGCCTTCACGAGGGTCGAACGATCAGTAATTGGTCACTTTCTGATTAAATGATAGAAATATGATATCATATTTAGCTGTTACGAGGGAAAAAAAAGGATACAACGGAATTTAGGCAACTGTTTTTTCATTAAATCTCTGACATAGATCCTTCATGTTTGAAACATACTGATCAATATGAGGAACATATATTTATGTCATGTTTTTGGTGTCCATGAATTTTAAATTTAAGGAATAAGTTCTTTGACATACCACATTTCGAATAGCGCAACAACCTAGATGAGAATAACAAACCCCATAAAACTCTATAACATAAGTTTGAACTTACGTCTATTGAACTGTAAGCTTAAACCATATCAAAATGCCTTCTTAATTTGAAAACTAAATCTGATACTTTGTAAATCCAAATGTACATCGTCCCTTAATATGATACTCGTAACATAATTAAAATGGTTTTGAAGGATTTCAACATTGAGAGAAATCAAAGCAACGAATGTTTTGCTCACCGTCATCTAGTTCCCCAAGACTAAGTCAGACAGCATACACCAGCAATATATGTTGTAATTTCTAACCGTAATGTAGTCATCCCGTAGAACTTTAAATAATTTGTGCCACTTTATGACTTAGTCTTGGGCAATTTATATTTTGTCACAGTTAGGAAGCAATGAAGCATAAACATCACTAATAGTAGATTAAAGAAGCAAAATCTTATCAGCAAAAGTAGATTAAAAAACAAGCAGCAACAAAATACTAAATAATGTGTATCCAAATCGGTGCAGCAATGGAAACACTAACTTGCTATCACTAAAACAAAAGGAATTATAAGATCTGATATCGTTCCGATGTTCCTTCTCAGTCCCAAAGCGACACAAGTCAAGGTACCACTCATATGGCTCAGGTGACAGTCCCATCTCAAGCATCCTGCATATCCATTGAAGAAAAATCATGTTTTAAGCGTATTCAACAGTTCAATCGTTATAACAGATCTTATAAAGGTCTCATGTTTATTTTGAAGCAAGGAGCCTACTACCTATGAATGGGTGAAATCAGGTTTAGTTTTATATCCAAAAGGTCAAACGGGTTAGATATTAGATGAATACGGGTCGAATGGATCGACAGTGGCCCAAATTGCCTTTTTATTGCATAAAATCTTCTAAATCATTTAGTATAATATAATTAAATTACTATCAAAACTATATAACTTTTGTAATCATATTCTGGCTCTAACAGAAGGTTTAGTTTTATCCTTACACTTCACAATACCTTGACCTTTCAGAGGATTCATCCCGCACGTGACAGAACTAGGATTACTAAAGAAACGATAATAAAAATAAGCGGTGACTGTTTCTCATACCTTTCTTTGAAGACTGCATACTTCTCTTGAAAAAACGCAGAATATTAGTATATCATATGTTAAAGTTCTACAGTATGTCAACTAAAAAACATATATTGCTGTATAAACAAAATATAGCAGAGCACATTGAGGAGAAAAGCCTACTTTTGGCAGAAGAACATCCATAGCAGCTACTGTTTTTTTTGTCAGGGTTGACTTTCATGTAAAATGCTTTGTGCTTTGATCCCTCTGGGATAGTTGTACACAATCACAGGAGACTCAAATTATGTATCTGTCAAGTATCTGCATAATGCAAAGCATGTTATATTAGTAATTACACCATTAGGTGTTACTTAAAAATAAATCCATGGTTTAAAAAAAAAAAAAAAAAAAAAAAAAAAAAAAAAACTACTACTTCTCATGTATAGATGCCAAATCAATTCCCTATTCTACTTTGTTCTCAACCTTGTGACCTTTAGACACACCTTCCTCAAGAATAGCCACTGTTTCGTGTATGAAAGGCGTACAAAGTTGGTAGAAGCAACCATTGTAGCCGCTTAATAGCACTTTCATCTACGTTCTCAACCATAAACTACATATCATCAAGACTTGTCAAGTAACCATTGACACAAAAACCTAACATATGCCTCTGCGCAGTTCAATATCAGCAAATGCTATTTCGGGCTCAACCATCCAAAATTATGCATTGTTGCTATCTTGATGTTTACGTTTGCTCTTATTGTCTTTGTGCCTGGTGGAGTTTTTATGTTCCGCCGTATTGACAACAGCCGTACTAGCAACATTGTTGCTCTTTGGCTTGTCAATTTTTTGCGTTGCGCCCTAAGTGATTCCTCAATGCGCAAATGTGTGTCCAACTCAACAAGAGTTAACTCATCTTTCTTATGTTTCAAAGTATGCTTGAAATCTTTCCAAGAACGAGGGAGTTTATTAATGACGCATGAGACTGAAATAGCCTCGTCCATGTTCATTTTGTGTTGTGTGAACTGATTAAGTGTACGAAAAAGTTCATTGTATTGTTCCATGACCGGCCAAGAATCAAACATCATGTAATTATTAAAATTGCTCACTAGGAACTGTTTACTAGAAGCATCTTCTAACATATACTTAGTTTCCATAATCCTATAGTTCTTTAGCATGGTTTTGATAAATATCAAAAAGAGAATCAAACATATCATTGAGGATCAACCCACAAGACACATAGTCATCGTTTGGAATTAGTGTGCTAAGAACATACACTTAGGAAGAAGTGCATCTTTCTTTTGCCATCTCCTAAAATCCATTCCTTCAAACTTAACAAGCATAGAGAAATTAACCGCCCATATGCTTCGTTGTAGCCGCCATTGATTATCACAGAATAGTCAACTTTTGATTGTTGGGGTTATAACAGTAGGGTTAAGATAATTAAACGGGATATATGATTCACCAATTATTTTCCAAAAGAAATTATTCGACTCAATTTGTCGTGTTGCACGAATTTTGGGATAATTTAGAGACTTATGCTTTTTATTTAGACACAAATACATGAACCCTTTCACTTATGAGTGTTTTGCTTTCATATCTCATGCATTATGTTTCTCTTATATAGAGAGTACTCGAGTTAATGAAATAATAATAATTAATCTGCCCATTAATCTTCTTATAATGTTCCTACATTATAGCAATAGTGGTTACAGGACCAATGATTATGATCACTAAAACGCATTTAAAGTTGCCGTTAAATAGGTAAAAAAAACTGTTACAAATTAGTAGTAAATCAGTTACAGCAAGTCACAAACTCATCAACATACTTGCTGATATGTTTGCTCGTAGATGAGCTTACTCCTTGAGTATCTATACTACTTTATAAAGGGTTTGGGACTTTCTAAATAAAGAAGTCTTAAAAATTTTAAGATCAAAAACATTTCTTTAATTGGAAATTGAAATTAACAGCCCAACATTCAAATGTAAATTAAATGTCTTTAATTGTGACAACTTTAATATTCATAAAACACATTGATTTGTGAGTTGTAACAACCCATTTAATCTATCATCATCATGTAGTAAACGTTTTGATGGATTAGTAATTGGACTATCCAAAAATCTGACCACTTAATGGGCTTATCCAAATATACATAGGCCGGTAGTTTTATCCCCAAAAGTTATGGTAAATGTGTTGATGGATTAGTAGTTTAGTCATTTTATTTGAAGTTTTATTTGTAATGCTCTTAAATGTATTTGAATTATTATGTATTGGTTGAAAAAAAAAAGTTGAAAAAAATGGCGGTCGCCTTGTTGTGCTTAAAATGTCACATGAAAAACATTTGTTCGCCATAAAAATGGTCACTGGGTACCCGCCGCCGCATTGCGCGGGTACCCTTCTAGTACTCACTGATGAGTTCTCTATGAGCTTTTTCACTGAAGGGTTCTCGTTTAGAGTCAATTTATTAAAGAATGTAACTCATTGAACTCATCAGCTACTATCTGACTTCTACAACACCACTATTTGAGTAAGGGAGGCCTCCAAACTCATTTCCAATTATGAATTGAATGCTCAATTACACTAAGTTTCCAACACTAGCAATGTCTTAATCACGCATGCTCTGACTTGGTGATAACTACTTAAATCTAATTTGGAAAAGAAACAAGCTTTTTAATGGTCAGGTCAAAGCACAAGTTGATGATGTTGTTCGCCATCGTTTTCCGTTGTTTTCATGAGACGGTCGAGATTGACTTATGATAGAAATGCTAGCATCATAAACATATGATTCTATGTTACTACAACGGTGTAAATAAGTCGAGCTTTTGTCGAGTAACTCGAGCTCGAAATGTCTAACAAGTCAAACTCGATCTTATATAAGCTTTACTCGAGTTATTGTCGAGCTTTTCAAGCTTTGAATCGATAAACATGTTTTCTTTTTATTATTGTTACTCTCTCCGTCTCAAATTTATTGTCATGATTAGAGAGAAATCACAAAGTTTAATAAAAATGAGGCCATTATAAATCTCAACCACTCAAAGAGAATATTCCCTTAACATATTCTCTAGTTTTTACTAAAAATAAAAAGTGGACAATCTTTTTGAGATATCCTAAAATAGAAATATGAATAATTATATTGAGACGAATGAAGTATTATTTTTTATGCTATGTATAATTAAGGGTTTATATGTAAGTAAAATAATTTTATATATCTAGTTATAAATATATCAAGTTTTTCAAGCCGAGCTCGAACTCAATTAAACACATAATTACAAATAAATCAAGCTTTTCGGTAGTCTGAACCTAATTCAAACTTTCTCGAGCCGAGCTCGAGCTTCCCTCATGAAAGCTCGCCGAACTATCGAGCCGAGCTCGAGCCGAACATAATATTGTCGAGTCAAATTGATCTATAGTTGAATTGTTTCATGTGGTGGTTACACTAATAAAGATTGAACATTTTCTTTTCTATGTTCTCGTTCATATTTTTTAGGGAATAGTTTAGGTGCTTTGAACATTTTGTTCCTTGCTATACTCTGGCTGGTAACTTTCTTTACTGGTCGTTAAGTATTTTTCAATCTTTATCATCACCTTTTTCTTATGATTATGGATAAAGGCAAAAAGGGTAAAAAAGGACATGTTGTGAAAAGTTTCTTGGAGCCTTGGAGTGTACACAATTTAAACACACGACATCCTTTCATGCACGAAAACATATATCACCGCTGGTACATTCTATAAAGTAATTTCATTATTAAACTTAACATTAAAGTTATAAGGGAAAATTTATATGAATACTAAAGAATTCACTGAATTTATATAATTCCGCCGTTCAAAAAAAAAAAAAAATTAACACTACGAAACAAAAATTTATGGTGTCTCGGGACCCCTCGAGATACCCCTGGTTCCGTCCATTCTTGTGACTATTCACTTAATTCATTCATTTTCATTTTAGTTATACAGTAAAACGTCTATAAATTAATAGTGTTGGGATCGGGATATTTTATTAATTTAACGAGATATTATTATATCAATAAATTAATAATTTAATAATTTAAAGAGGTTTTACGTATGACTTTTAATATATACTAGTTATAATGTATACTAGTTAGAGGTGAAATATAATTAGAAAAACAAGTTCTAATTAACATTTTATAAATTCACATTCACAAATTAATTGAATTTGTCAAGTTCATTTTTTTTAATAAACAAACAGTTAGTTTTGTTAAGACAAGTTTCAATTATGTATAACCTTAATTAAATTAATTAAACTTATAAAAGTTCCAATTACATATAGCCTTTATACATTTTAGTAATTATTAATTTACGATAGCTAAATCCAAAAAAAACCCTTTTACCAATAAGTCCAGATTACTAACTATGACAATTAAGAAAAAGCTTAATACCAACATCTTACATCACACCTTTGATTGATTTATATATAAGGTACCTTTTTATTTGCAATGTTGAGTGTTGACCACTCATTTTCAGTATTTGGTTACCCATTATGTTAGAGCTTTTTGATCACGTAGAAACAATTGCCCAAAAGTTATGCTTAAAACTTAGCGTAATCATTCACTACTACTGTACAATTCATTTTATGCACAGTCTTCTTTCTCTTTTAGTCAGGTCATTTTATCGTTTTCATTCAATTAAGTTACAAAATAAGTTTTTTTTTTATGAAAGCTTTTTATAAGGCATAAGCCTTTATAGCCCAAACTAGTTGAAATGAGCTTATGAGGTGCTATAGTTAGTCAAATTACTTAAATACCCTTCAAAATATAGTGGATTATCACACATAAGTTAGAAAAATATTGATAACGTTACCGCAGCGTGGTTGGGGTCAAAGGAACTTCCTTTTCGAAAGCAAGTTTTTCAACACCTAGGCAAATGAACCTAATCGTTGTAGTGTAGTATTAGGGTAAGCCTTGGGAATTGATATCGTTCTCTAGGGAAATATGAATGCTAGTGAGAAGTTACTACGCTAAGGTTGGGGTTGAGGAAGATTATTTTTTATCTTTTATGTTTTTAGGAAATGAAAAGGTAACTGAATCTCGGGGTTTGAAGCTTTGGGGGTTGGTATTTCTACCGATTAATTCTACTTATCTAATTATCTAAACTAAGGTGTATGTAGTCTATGTTGGGTTTATTGATTCGATGATACAAAACAATAAAGAATGAAACATCAAGGACTTAAAGTGACAAAGAAGAAATCTACAAAAAGATGGAAGGACTTGCTTGCAAAAGAAGATTTATTATTTAGTCCTTCGTAGTATCTTGTAAACCCTAATCCTCTAGTATAAAGAGGACATGGGATGTAGGTTTTAAATATACATGTCTTCCATAATGTAGTCGACTAAAGGTGTGTGTGTCGTAGGCGTGTAGTTCTTTGTAAACGCCTAGGTTAGTGTTAGTTTAGTTAACCCCCAAGATCAAAGAATTCTTTGATCCCTGTTACATTTAGGTAACACGTTATTAATATAATTGGAGGTGATGGTGAATGAAACCTTATGTCAATAACATAGTTGTTTATATATTCATTTGGCATGATTCTTTATCTATGTTTATTGTTTAACCCTAAGGCTCAAAGCGATCTCAAGGTCTAACAAACTCCACAATTGGTATTAGAGCTTGGAGAGCTCGTTACCTAGGGATTCGCAAGGTTTTATTGGTCGAAGAATGGCGAAAGATTGAAAAAAATTCGAGTCTGAAATTTTTCGTATATACTTATGCAGCACTGTTTTCAAGAGGGTATAACTTTTTCGTTAACCGTTGGATCGTGACGAAATTTTAGGTGGACGTTCTCTATATAGCCATCTAACTTTACACCAGAGGGATTGTCGATCTGAGCTCTCAATTAAAAGTTATAAGGTGTCGAATATGGCTCTTTGAAGGAATTTTTGAAAGTCGAATTTTTATGGTTTTCAAGGAAATCATTAATAATTTTTGGTATTGATTATGATTGGTTGAGGTATATTAATGGGACGGTGGTAATATTGTCATGATAGTATTAAAGTGGTCGACTAATTTTGATTCTTTAAGGTTTATACAGTTGTTTACAAAAGCAGTTTGGAAATTAAAAGTTCGTATTTTATTCTGCTGCTACAATTGGTTTATTAATCTTCTTTAAGAAAAGTATAAAAGTCCTTACTGATGTGGCGTCCATTATCATTATTATACGAAAGTTTTGGCTGCTGGTTTAATGTGAGTAGTTTTTGGATTCTCATGGTATTTTTAATGCTGCTCGTCAACTGCTTGAAGGAATCAGAGATAAGGGTTTTCGCACTGCTACTTTATTCGTAACCACTGTTAGCTTATTTTCGAAACCACTGCTAGTTTACTCGTAACCACCGATAAGCTTCTCGAACCCTTTGTTAGTGTTTTATCGTTTCCACTGCTAGAACTCGTTACCACTGCTACTTTATCCGTTACCATCTCAAACACAACGGTAGGCTTCGAGGGTTTTTCATGTTGAATATGAGAAGCCTGGGATTTTGATGGAGCTTTAAAGGGTAATCATTGGTTGAGTGCTTGGTTTCACGTGGGTATGTATAAGATTCACAACAGATTGGTTAATATTGCTCGTGGGTTCCAAAGATATGCAGATTCATGCTTTTGTTATGATGCTACACTCCTTGTCGTGAATAGTTCATGGTTTTTGGTTTATTGAGTAGGTTTGCATGGATTAATATTACTTTTATAATATGCACATAGGTCGGTGGTTATTTATACAAATTGGTTTAATGATAGTATTCCTACTTTTGTCAACATGCATCATAAGGAAGGGAATGAGGATCCATGTTCGATTATGTTTTCCTTAATGTTCAATTTGATGCATATAAGTGAGTTTGTGTGATGAAGTCGTTTAAGACCTATTAATTGATCTTGATCATTATTTTGTGGGTATACATAATACAAATGATTATGGATATTAAGAGTTGGAATTCTGCTATGGTTTCTATTTTGCTTGATATCGGACGGTACATGATTTGAAGGATGTTGGATGACACACACAGGAAGGTTATTGGTTCACACACACAAGAATATTGGAATTTGTTAAGTAAGGATTTAAAAAGCTCGTTTTTGGTTTTATTGAAGAATTGATTACGAAGGTGATTATTTATCACTTATTTGAAGGTGAAGTGGAATTACTTGGATACGTGTTTTATCATATCTTAAAAGTATCATACCTACTTTTAAGGTAACTTGTTAGATGCTTAAATGATGTTGTGAAGACTTGCAAAATTTAGTTTTCATAGGTCAAGGGGTGGATGGATGAAGACCTAGTTAACTATCACTTAAAGGAGTTACATTGTAGTGCTCGGTGTCTCATTGAAGATGAGGATTTTGTCAAGAGATTGCGGTCTACTTATATGGTGTTAGTATAAGTTCAACGTCACGTGGATAAACAAGACATAAGATACAAGTTTGGGATATTTTACTTCTTCATCAAATTCGTTATATTTGGTTTTCTTCACAAGTGATCATTACAAGGAGCTTCTGATTTGAAGAATCATTAATGTTCATGCACCACTCAAGGGGAAGTTTCTACTGCTTACATTCTCTATTTGTTGATAAGAAAAAGGGGAAGAGATATTGGAGTGGCATAGCATGGATTAAGGGGAAGCCAAAGGAAGACAAGAATGTTTCATTCATGGTGAGATTTAATTATCTCAACTTCTGCTACTTCGTCTAGGGGAGTTCGTACAAGAACCGTGTTTGTTTTGTCATCATCAAATAGGGGAAGATTGTTGGGTTTATTGATTCGATGCTACAAAACAATAAAGAATGAAACATCAAGGACTTAAAGTGACAAAGAAGAAATCTACAAAAAGATGGAAGGACTTGCTTGCAAAAGAAGATTTATTATTTAGTCCTTAAGTAGTATCTTGTAAACCCTAATCCTCTAGTATAAAGAGGACATGGGATGTAGGTTTTAAATATACATGTCTTCCATAATGTAGTCGACTAAAGGTGTGTGTGTCGTAGGCGTGTAGTTCTTTGTAAACGCCTAGGTTAGTGTTAGTTTAGTTAACCCCCAAGATCAAAGAAGTCTTTGATCCCTGTTACATTTAGGTAACACGTTATTAATATAATTGGAGGTGATGGTGAATGAAACCTTGTGTCAATAACATAGTTGTTTATATATTCCGCTGTGCATGATTCTTTATCTATGTTATTGTTTAACCCTAAGGCTCAAAACGATCTCAAGGAGTCTAACAAACTCCACAGTCTATGTCTATTGTTGTGTGCTCGTATGATGGTTAAAAATGTATTTGCTTAGGCTTTATTACTCCCTAGTTATCTTCTATTGGTGGTTGAATTGTCACGTCCTTATTCTTAATTGCGTTGTGTCTCTAAGGTCGTAGGGTATGCGTTTATCCCTAACTCTTTGAAGCTACCAAAGGTTAATGACTACAAAATCTCTAGGATTTATAAACTTTAACTCTAAGGTATTCTTTGAATGACTAGCCTACAATTACTCTAGGCGATCATAAACTAAGGTTCATCAAAGATTAGTCAAGCATTACAAACAAAATGAATGACCTATTGCAATACTAGGTCAATCACAATTAAGATAAGAGACAACCAATCAATATTCAATAACTAAGTTTCATATTACCTAAGCAAACACACAAGTAAATTAGCCGGACATGGGGAACATGCAAGCATACACACAATCAAAGGAAGGCATAATTAAATTAATGAAGTAAAACACTTATCTTGATGTAAGATAGGGTATGGAACCTAAAATGCTTTGTACAAGACGGCCTTGGTTCGGTTTAGGTTTTACTCCAAAGACTACACAGCGAAAACTAAAAAATTCGGATTCTATATATAAGATTACATATGCGAAGGCGTCACCCTTTGATTTGTGGCCGGCGTGGTCGCCGTTATTGGGTTTCGTCTTGGCCACGTTAGTCTTGCGGCGTCGTCACCTTATGCACCGTGACGCCGTCCCCGATCGTCGACGCTGCGGATCAAATCTAGGCGTCCGAGTTGCGACGCCCTACTCTTTTAAAACCGGCCGTCACTTGTAAATGGGCAATTTGGCTCTTGGCCGTCACAAAGTTGTCCGACGGCGTCGCTAGTTGTGCTGACGCCGTCCCGCCCGATTCAGCAGCACAGCTCGAAAGTGTCTCGATTCTTGACTTTGGCCATTTTCTTCATATATTCGGCCTTTTCGTCGAATAAGTGTTATTCGGCATTTTTCCTTCAAGATACCTAAAAGAAAAGGAACGCGATATTAAGTAATAACGGATACAAAAGTGATCAAATAAGGGCTTAAGCGACCCTCAAAAGGTACAATTTAAACCTTATCAAATATCCCTACACTTGGTATTTGCTTGTCCTCAAGAAATGTGCTTTTAGCCAATCAATTTATAAGTTAGAGGTCATGAAGCATTAGTTTAGAACGATTCACAACACATATAAGCATAAGCGTCATAACAAGCCGCGAATTACATACTAGCACCTCACATGGGGTGTTTGGATACTCACATCTCTCTGGTGTATATGAAATATAACAAGTTGGAAATGGAAGATAAACACTCATTAACCGGTCCTAGTATATAGATTACCATAGGCTTGAGACTAGATCAAACCTCCATCGCTTTGGCGTAAGTACCTAGGAAAGACTATCCAAGAGGTCTTTTAAAGGGTTGTAATGATAGGAAACTACGGTAGGAAACAAAGGGTTTTGGTGGGATATGCTATTTAGTGGTGGCAAGTCAAAAATCTTTATGTTACAAGCATGCGAAGAATGGCGTTGCTAAGCCAAGACTCGACACTCTAGACTCTAGATAACTAAAACAAACAAACATAAATTTAAAGATAGATGTAGGATGGTAGCCCGTTTTTTTTTTTTTTTTTTTTCAACACTCTATTTTTTTTTTCTTTTTCTTTTTTTTTTCATACACTTTTACTCTACCATCCTCTACGATAACATCAAAATGATAGGGATTTATAGGCACATCCCTAAACTTGAGTTTTTATTACTCTAACACTAATTTGACCCGAATTGAAAGGATCAAAACACTTGGAGTACATTATTACGCAAATAAAGGGAATTTGAATTTAACGTTCCCTTCCCGTCATTTCATAAAATTTAACTTTTCCCATGAGTCCCAATCGTCCCAAAACTGTGTACAAATGATATGACTTGACTTAGCAACTTATGCAAGCAACTAGATAATTGAACTAAGGGTTTAGTATGATAACAATAATGCACTAAAAGTGAGTGCATACATGGTAGGCTAAAGCGATTTGGGTGTACATTTGGGGGTGGGGTGTAAACAATGCTCTTCATTGATATTCGAAAACGAAACATCAATGAGAACCGAAAAGGATAGGCTCACGAGGGTTAACTAGGGGTATCGTGTACTAAAGATGAGTACAACGCAAATGGTGTGGGGGAATTACTCAACCGATGTGGAAAAAGTAATTATATTACGGGTATCAAACAAGGGTTATCCTAATGCCTCTTATCATTTAGTTATTCCTAACTACACAAGTGTAGTCTTACTAGCGATCTCGGGATGCATCACAAAACAAGTTCTAGAATCTATTATACTACCGGTTCACACTCTAAGCATTAAAGATGAATGCTTTAATTCCTACTAATCTATGGTCGATCCTCACATTTTGGGTGGAATTTAAGTGGTAAAGGGTTTTTGTGCTAGTCATATAACTTCCTATCCATGAGACGCTTTATTAAGACTAATGGCCCACTGCTATACGTCATGAAAAATTTTAAATTTGGTGCCAAAATTACCCTAACCGATATCTCTCATGGTTTATTACACAAATGAAATTGGACAAAGCAAATAGTCAAGGATAAACATAGTTTCAAAGTTCCCGTTTTATTTTCCCTCCCTACACTTAAACTGAACATTGTCCCCAATGTTCCCCGAAAATATCAAAGTTATGATAACGGAAGGTAATAAAAGATGAAAGAAACTAATACTCTCTTGATTAGCTCGGTAGGATCCGTGTAAAGTGGTGGTTACATCTTTCTTCAAGAAGAACGTTTGCGTTAAAAGCTCCTTCTCATCTTATGTATCTTCTTCTTGGTAAATTAAACACCGCACACTTAAAGAAAACAAACGAAACCTTCGCGTAAAATCGGCTGTAATAATATATATAGGACTCTACTAAACTAGGATATAATGCTTGTGGAATGGATGTTTCTGATTTTACGGAAAATTAAGACACGAAAATTCCAAAAATTTTATAAGTAGCTAGAAAGCGAGAAAAAGTCATAAGTCATTTTCGCTCCTCGGCCAAGTCAGTTCGCGATCTGATCAGCCGTCGAGTTATCTGACAGGCCGGTCAGCGGTCTGCGATTTTCGGAAAAATTTCGGAAAATTTATATCTTTAGAATCGGAAAAATTCCCCAAAAACATCCATTATATGACTCGATACAAGCATTTGACTCGAACAAACACACATGTATATCTTTCAAATAATTGTAATTTTCATGTTCCGTTCTTTTTGAAAACCTGTGTAATCCTCCTTACACTTATCCCTTTTGTAAAATACCTTTCTATATAATTAAGATGAGGTTAAAGACAAAATAAAACATTTTTACAAATTCAAACATGAGAATAAACAATCACTAAAGATATACGACACACAAATAAAAATGAAAAAAAAATACACATGGGTTGCCTACCAAGAAGCGCTTGTTTTTGTTCGAGTCACAAGCTTGACTCTACCCTTATTTAACAGATAAAGGGGAAGTTTTTCCTACAATTAAGCTTAAGTGCGGGTGATAGTAGCGATGCACACCCTTAGGGTGGAAATTTGATGCGTGAGAGGGGTGATTGGTGATTTATATGCTCAAAGGAGTGTGTTCCATTCATTATAACCTTACCTAATTCTATTGGTGTAGCGGGTGAATCAAATCTCTCTCATAAAAATGGATCATCTTCTATCAAATTCAAAAGATTCTTAGTTAAGGATCCATCTTGACCTAATAAACCCGGTTTAAACCCATAATGTTTTTGTTATCAACCATGAATGGGTGATATAAGTGTGTAAGGTCATGGGTTACTCCTATATTAGCTTCCACTCTACATGGCCTAGAGTCTACCACCTTTATCAAGCAACTACCCGGACTATTTATTTTGATGGGTGGATTTTGGCCTAATTCAATTCCAAGATTCACATCTAAAGATGGAAAATTGGGTAAGGTTTTTGGATGAGGCTCCGGTTCATCAAAATTAGGAACTTCCCTAGGACTAAGAGAGAGGTCATGACAACAAGCATCTAAACCTACATTCTATAGTGGCGTTTGGTCCAAAGGTTCTATATCAATCGGGGTTCCTATAGTCTCTTCTACTTCTTCCGGGTAAATTATAGGCGATGTGTGTTCCTCAAGTTATGGTAGGGCTTGTGGGCTTGGAGTTTCCACCTCATTCTCCATTATATCTAGATCTCCTAAATGTTCATCATGCGTTTTAGTATGATCTAACCCAAATATACTCCTAAGTATCTCAAATCCTTCTTTAGCCATTTCAAATTCTTTGTCCGATTCATAAGAATCATTCTCAAAAATTTGATCACTATGTTCTATTTGCCTAAAGGATTCCTCACGCGTGTCATATGTTTTGAAATCTATCCCACGCATGCAACTAGGTAGTTCAACTATAACCATCTCACAATCTTGTTCGGGTTTAGGTTCCATGTTCTTAAAAACTAGGTCTTTTTGATCATGATGCCTAAGGTTGGATAAATCCTCCTTATCCATTTCCTCAAGTTGTGACAACTGATGGTTTATACTTAGGAGGCTTTTCCCAAAATTTTTCCAGAGGGTCTCACTAAAAGGAGTTGATTCTAACAATGACCGTTGAATAGAAGCTACACAAGCACAAAAATTTATCAAATCCATCCAACCTTACACCCGTCTCCTTTTGGATATCTCTAAGATCACTCACAAATTCATTAGAACAATAAAAAGCAATCCAATCTGCGAAATTCAATTGTTCCTCATTTGTTAATGATTCAAATGCAACTTCACTTGCCATAGCGACAAATGAAAAGGGTTTTACTAACACAAACACAAAGAAGGGGGATAGACTACAAGGAAGCTAAAAATGGGAAAAAAGCATACTTGATAGGAATCAAGCAAAAACCTAAGCGAGGTGGACTCTAACTAGCTATTCTATTCCCGTGGCGTAAAAAACTTGATAGCGCTACAGCTGGCGTGGTTAAGTCAAAGGAACTTCCTCTTTGTCGAGCAAGTTTTTCAACACCCTAGGCAGTGAACCTAATCGTTGTAGTGTAGTATTAGGGTAAGCCACGGGAATTGATATCGTTCTCTAGGGGAATATGAATGCTAGTGAGAAGTTACTACGCTAAGGTTGGGGTTGAGGAAGATTATTTTTTTATCTTTTTATGTTTTTTTAGGAAATGGAAAGGTACGAATCTCGGGGTTTGAGTTTGGGTGGTTGGTATTTCTACCGATTACTTCTACTTATCTAATTATCTAAACTAAGGTGTATGTAGTCTATGTCTATTGTTGTGTTCTCGTATGATGGTTAAAAATGTATTTGCTTAGGCTTTATTACTCCCTAGTTATCTCCTATTGGTGGTTGAATTGTCACGTCCTTATTCTTAATTGCGTTGTGTCTCTAAGGTCGTAGGGTATGCGTTTATCCCTAACTCTTTGAAGTTACCAAAGGTTAATGACTACAAAATCTCTAGGATTTATAAACTTTAACTCTAAGGTATTCTTTGAATAACTAGCCTACAATTGCTCTAGGCGATCATAAACTAAGGTTCAGGTTCATCAAAGATTAATCAAGCATTACAAACACAACGAATGACCTATCGCAATACTAGGTCAATCACAATTAAGATAAGAGACAACCAATCAATATTCAATACTAAGTTTCATATTACTCAAGCAAACACACAAGTAAATTAGCCGGACATGGGGAACATGCAAGCATACACACAATCAAAGGAAGACATAATTAAATTAATGAAGTAAAACACTTATCTTGATGTACGATAGGGTATGGAACCCTAAAATACTGTACAAGACTACCTTGGTTCGGTTTAGGTTTTTACTCCAAAAGACTACACCTTGAAAACTAAAAATTGGGATTCTATATATAAGATTACACATGCGGCGTCACCTTTGATTTGTGACAGCTGGTCTGCGTTAGGGTTTCGTCTTGGCCACGTTAGTCTTGCGACGTCGTCACCTTATGCTGGGCGCCGTCCCCTTGATCTCGACTTCGTCTAGATCAAATCTAGGCGTCACGAGTTGCGACGCCCTACTCTTTGAAAACACGAAGCCGTCACTTGTAAATGGGCAATTTGGCTCTTGGCCGTCACAAAGTTGTCCGTGGCGTCGCTAGTTATACTGTGCGAGTCCCCGAGTTCAGCGGCTGAGTGTCTCGATTCTTTACTTTGGCCATTTTCTTCATATATTCGCGCCTTTTCGTCCGAATAAGTGTCAATCCAGCATTTTTCTTTCAAGATACCTAAAAAATGAAAATGAACGATATTAAGTAATAACGGATACAAAAGTGATCAAATAAGGGCTTAAACGACCCCTCAAAAAGGTACATTTTAAAACCTTATCAAATATCCTAAATTAATTTCATGTATTTTTATGCAATTTTACATTAATAAGTTTCAGCTCCAACTAATTCATCAAGCAACCTTTATAAAAATATAAACTCAAACTTCCAATTTATAATATAAGCTCTAGCTACAACTCTAGCTCAAGCTCATTTCCCCAAACATATGTGTCATGATTAGCCAAATCATTGATACAAACAATATCAAAATATTCAAATAACCTTGCAAAAATAGAGGAAAGGCCAAAAGAAAAATATAGCAACACGTTTAATGAGTTTTTCAATTAGTTCACTCAAAATTTAAATTAATCTTAAAAACTATCAAAGCTTCAAAATTGTCTCATTCTTAGAGCACTGGTATGACAGCCCCCCAACGACGTTGTTGCCTAGGTGGCTCGGCGTTGGACTGCTTTACCATATCCCAGTTACCAGCGTTGAGGTTGCGTTGCTATAGCAACTCAAGTTGAAAGCATTAATAACGACAAGAGAAAAGTTACAAAACGCACCCCTTAGGTGCAACGATTATACCCAAAAAAAAATAATAACAAATTAAATCACTACACCCCCCCCCCTCTCATTTGAATGTAACGGCTAGCGTGAGAATTTTTGAAAGGGTGCCCAAAATAGGACGCACCAAAACCGGTTGACGTAACTGGAGACGTTCTCGGTGAAAGCAAACAATAACTATTCGGTGATGATGCGATCCGCGTCCGGTGGCAAACCGCCCGGAAAAAACAAAATACGATACCACAACTAGCACGCGGGAAGTTCGTCAAGCCAACTTAGGCGAGCGGCCCAAGAGGCATACGAGGCGGTTAGAGAAAAAGACCGGACGATAATGCGTTTGGAAGAATTTAAATTTCCCGGTCTTAACACAAAGGAGGTGAATCCTGCCGCTGCGTTTTGGATCAAAATGGAGAAGAAGAAAATCGCCGAAAAATATAATTTTCCACCCCCACCCGAATAGTTTTATTTTATTTACTTATTGTATTTTTATTGTCGTAACTTTTTTTTATGTACTCGTAGTGGTTTTTTCATTTTTTACTTTTTTTCGTAAATTTTTAGGCGTATTTTTTTTATTTGTAACGTTTTTATTTCGTATTATAATGTTTAATTTTATTAATAAATTATTAGATTGTTTAATGAATAAAACTGTTGATGGTATAATTTGTAAATTATATTTTTAAAAATGTGGGTTCCAAAAAGATGGTGTTATTTCTTTGTTATGATAAATAGTGATTTTTTGGTGTTAAATGGCTTGATGCTGAAACGATGTGGCGCTGACGTAGCGGCACTTTTTATGTGGCGGCACTTTTTCAGTGTTAACATTTTACTGATAGAGTGCTCTTATGAAAATGTTTACATTTACTATGGCCAACGTATCTATTCATGCATTTTCTG
Source organism: Chrysanthemum makinoi (assembly GCA_910596185.1). NCBI lineage: Eukaryota > Viridiplantae > Streptophyta > Magnoliopsida > Asterales > Asteraceae > Chrysanthemum > Chrysanthemum makinoi. Next base: position 71,365,588 of record OU343220.1, on the reverse strand, counting down.
GTTGTACCTTAATACTGAAAGGATTTGTGTGCAAAGAAAAACATTTTTCACAAATGGTACTTATTTATGCTGATGAGTCACACTGGTGCACACTAAACACAACATGCAAGTTAGTAATAAGAAGAGAGATACGAAATGAAATGGAAATGATGAGCAAATGAGAATATGAGAATATTTTCATGGAGGGGTAAAACGGCAATCATCCAACACGTATATATTTATCCGGGGAAATATATAAGTACATAAAAAGGCAAAACTACAAACCCTTATAGGTTAGGGTGGTCGGCCGACTCTGTCAAAAATAGAATGGGGTGAGTTTGATTTAAGGTTTTAAGTATTTTTGAAAAAAGTGTAAAATTTGCTAATAAAATGTTAAAACTATTTTTGGAAATTTTATGTTACCAAGTTAAATCATATGGTAAACAAGATAGCTTGGGTAACAAGAAACATATTAGGGTTTGCCTTAACATCGTGAAAGTCGATTTTATGAACCCAGCTAGGTAGGGATCATAAATATGACTAACATAAATCTTGGTGACCAAGTAGTAGGTTTTCACAAACTAATGTAAGTTCAGTTTTACTTGTTTTGGAAGTTGGGACTTCCAAATATGAAAACGATTTTAATTATTTAAATCACAACAGGTTTTAGGAAATAAAATTTTGCATCAAAATTCCATAATTAAAATTTTCTTAATTGATCAAAAGGTGACTTAAGGTTTCTTGTCACTTAACCATACAATTTTTAAAATTGTTCGTTTTTTGAAACCCTAATTAGGATTGATAAATTTTAAAAGTCAAAATTTCCTAAACTGGATAGTAAAAAATAATGAGGTAATAACCCTCATTCGTTGGGAATGATAGTTGCATTAGTATGCAACAAATACTTATATGATGAATCCCTAATGGATCCAAGCTTACAACAGGGGTTTGGGTCAACTACCTAATACCGTCTAATATGCTCTTCCGCAATTTCGAGCCCTTGAAATCGCAAAGTTCGAATAAAAATTAAAAGTAAAAAAAAAAAAAAAAAAAAAACGATAGTTATCTTGATAAATAATCAAGACTTTGATGGCACTTAGGTGCAACGAGCGGATAATATAATCTAACGGCAATTCCAGTATGCTTTTATTCGGAATTTAATTATGAGTCCACGGATACTGATGACGTCAACTAACTTTAAGCAATTTGGGAATTGTAAGCTAAACAGGGAGCCAATTACATTTTTTGATGTAGACGGCTTTTTACGAAATGTCACCGAGGCTATGGCTTTGATTTTAATATGTTTTTTTTTGGAATTTAACTGCGACGCCAGTTGCGCTGATGGCGTTAGTTAACTACTTACGGTTTAAGAATTATGGTCAAAATAATGATCACAAGGGTTTAAGTCGATAATTATTTGTTTTTTAAGGGATAAAGAGTGTCGACGAAAATAGCTTGGTCGACTCAAATTTATACAATAGTTATAAATTACAACATAGCAAAAAAGCTGTTGAAGTTGAAGATATCGCCAAATAATGTTTCAGCTATTTCGTGCAAAACAAACTTACTTTTCTTTTAACAAGTAATCTGATAGGGTGGTTTGACTTACAATGGTACTTAAACAATCTATTTTATAGACCCAAATACGCAAAATTGTGGACTAAGACAATACCATATTATTCTACATATAAAAGCTACTTCAAAAGCATATCTTAAAGATACTTTAGGACATTGTTAAATAAGTTTTGTAGGTTAAATGAAAAGATACTTTACAATAATCGAAAGATACTTTATAGCAACATTTATTCTATCATATTCTACTGATTATATATAGTTAAAATTATATGACAGTGTAATGGCAGCTCAATACGTATAACGAAGATCATGTAGCTAGACTCATTCGTAGCGTTACTTTTAAATGTCAACTTTCACTAAACTTGTATTACAATTTTCATAGCTTACTATAAATTTTAAACGTTATTACATTATGTAAAAAATTCAAAATACAAACAACGTGAACAAAATTCATCATACAATGGGTCGTATTAAAATTTTCTTGATGTTTTTGTTATCAATTTTCAATCTTTTGTGTATATTCTTCATTTTAACTCATATGAATAGGGAGTCGCGGAGGGACATCAACTCGTGGTGTCAAACGACTCCTCACCCCAAGCATTGCATGTATATTCTAGGCCGTGGCAAGCCTCGTATGCCACGAAATAGAACTGATTTCCGGTTACTATCTTTAGAAGCCGCTTTGGCCCTGGCACATCATACTCAAGGTCGCGCCAATGACCTTGAGACATTGTGCCATAGCAAACGTAAAAAAGAAGTTTGGAAAGATTGCTACAAACTCGTAAACAACACCATTCTACAACTTAACCAAACCCTATTAGGCATCAAACATAATAAGATTTCCGCTATTGATGCTCAGACGTGGCTCAGCGCCTCGTTGACTAATCTCCAAACTTGTTTCTCTGGCTCGGGCGATTTAAATTTGACAAGTTTTGTGTCTCCTATCAAGACTAGTAACTTGAGTGAGATGATAAGCAATAATTTGGCTATCAATTATTTTTTCTTGAACCAAACACAAGAATCTAATAAAATGGAGGCTTTTCCAGAATGGGTTACAAAGAAAGATCGAAAATTGTTGCAGTCAAGTTCTATTTACTCGAGGGTGAATGTGACCGTGTCTAAAGCGAAAGGGAGCAAGTTCCAAACAATACAATCAGCTCTTGATCATGCTGCGAGAATTAACCGTGGAAATGGGAGGTTTATTATTCATATAAAAAGAGGTGTTTATAAAGAGAATATTGAGATTGGAAATGATCTTAATAACATCATGTTTCTAGGTGATGGACCGAGGTACACGATTATTACTGAAGACCGAAGTGTCGCAGATGGTATCACGACATATAGCTCGGCAACCGTAGGTAAGAATATTTTACTATCTTTATAGAAAAAACTAGTCAATAAAAGAAACTAGCAAGAAGACTAGTTTTTTCTAAATGTTTTCTTGATCTAATTTGAAGTAATTCGAGATTTTATGGTTTAACTATATCAAGGTGTCGATGGGACCGGATTCATTGCTCGCGGCATAACATTCAGAAACACTGCAGGCCCGGAAAAGAACCAAGCAGTGGCGCCGGCTCAGCGTCTGATTTATCAGTTTACTATGCTTGTAGTTTTGAAGGCTATCAAGACACACTCTTTGTCCTAGCTCAAAGACAATTTTACAAACTTTGTTATGTTTATGGTACCATTGATTTCATATTTGGTAACGCAGCCGTTGTATTTCAAAACTGTATGATTTTAGCAAGAAAACCGTTGCTTGGGCAAGCCAATATGATAACAGCTCAAGGTCGTGGGGATCCATTTCAAAACACGGGAATTTCAATTCATAATTCCCGTGTAATGGCTGCACCAGACCTAAAGCCTGTAATTAGGCTCGGTCGGACTTATTTGGGCCGGCCCTGGCAAGAATATTCTAGGACCGTTTACATGAAAACGTTCATTGATACTCACGTCGATCCACAAGGATGGTCACCTTGGGGAAGTAGCGACTTAGCGTTTAGCATTGTATTTTGGCGAATATGAGAACTTTGGGCCTGGCGCACCAACCCAAAATAGGGTCAAATGGCCTGGATATCATATAATAGAAAGCCTAGTGAAGGCGTCACAGTTCACCGTTGAAAGGCTTATTACAGGTCGAGGCTGGTTACGAGCTACTGAGGTTCCGTTCATCACCGGGAAGAGCTACATTATTTTAGATTATTTGTTCATGTACATTACATTATTGATTACTTGATCGATTCCATAAAAAAAAATTGTGTCTATTATTTATAATAAAATTCTTTTATTAGCTTTTTAGCTGTGCTGCTAGACTCCGTAATGATCTTGGTTTGGTCTTTATGCTCTTTCGGAATTTTGGGCTACCGAGCTCAAGCTACAATTTCACCTCTTTACTAAACATGACTTTTCGAAAATTTATTATATCGATCATCAGTTAAAACATTTCTCTAAAACATATGTGTTATATATTAGTAGTAAACTTAAATATAGATTAGGGACTTAATTGTACTTTGTAATAAGATTAGGTGTTAGACATAAACTAGGATTAGGTAGCTTGGAGTGCAAGCCAAGCTTGTTTCCTATTTGAATTAGGAAAGGTTTCTACCCCTCATCTCTATAAATAGAGATGAGGGGGGATGCTAGTTATTTATTCTTCTTCCTCGTTGTAATAGCTTTATTATGTTTTTAATAAAGGTTTGGTACGAGGGTATAAGCGTGTCTTAATATTCTTGTCGTTTCTTTGTAGTATATCGTGTCTCTCTTGTTTGCTACTTGTGCTCGATACAACTCGCGATCTAGCGTTCCGCGATCGAGCTTGGTTTTGTCGGAGCAAAATTGGTATCAAACCAGGTTATTGTGGTCATCAAAGTTCGAGTGCTAGATCGAGGTTTCGAGTTCCGTCAATCGTAGCAGTAGCGATGAGAGGAAGTAGACGAAGGCTTTGATTTTATTTTTCTTCTAAAAATCACGTGAATAAGGATACCAAAAAGGTGACAATTGGTGGTTATTGTTTTTATTTATCCACGTGAACAATAAACTACAAAGGTGACATTATATTCAAAGGTGATCTTTTAAAAGTCTACCAAAGGGTTTGAATATTAAATTTAACTTCGTTAATCGTTTTTAGTAATTCGATTAAAGAGAAGTTTTTTGTTGTTGGGTTTCTTGTGGTTCAAGTTTCGATCGTGGTTAGCTTGGGGTTCAAGTTTACGATCGTGTTTGCTTGTTCAAAATCGAGGGTTTAGGGTTATTCTAATTAATTCGATTTGCAAGAAGGGTTTATAGCAATATTCTGCGGCTTGTGAGGCTTGTCAGTAAAGTTGGTTAAGAAACAACTTGACAAGGATTTTAGCAAGGTTAAAGAAGAATGGCTAGTTCAATAACTAGGTTTAACGTCGAAAAATTCGATGGGAAGAATGACTTCGGGTTATGGCAAATAAAGGCCTGCGTGCTTTAATGTGCAATTTGGGATGTGATCTTGCATTAGAGACATTACAGGACATGAGCGGTGAAAAGGCTCGCTTTGATGAGAGGCATCTGATGCTTTGATTCTATGGGAGGCCGGGTTTTACGGGAAGTTACCAAGGAAACAACTGGCTGCAGGAATTTGGAAGAAGTTGACTAGAATGCGTATATGACTAAGTCCTTAGCAAGCAATTTGTATCGAAGAAGAAGGCACATACGCATACTATATGAGTCCAGTAAAGCTGGTGATCATATAGATGAGTTTAATAAGTTGATACTTGATTTGGCGAATATTGATATTGAGATTGAGGATGAGGATCGGGCACTTATATTACGTCGTTGCCATGCGTCTTACGAAAACTTTGTGGAGACATTGTTGTATGGGATGGAATCCTTGACAATGGAAGATGTTCTTGCGACTCTGAATTCAAGGGAGTTGAAGAAAAGAACTGGAGGCACAAAGGAAGAAACGGTGGCGGGTTATATGTAGGGGAGGGTCGAGATCATTCAGGGAAAGCTCATTCATTGGAAGTTCGCGGTTTAAGTCAAAAGGTGGAACTGGTAAACTAAAGTGCTTCATATGTCATTCAGAGGATCATCTGAAGAGAGACTGTCCAAAGAAGAAGTCAAGTGGTGTCACACCCCAATTTTGTTTTGCGTGAATGGAATTCCCGGGGATTGACCGTCATAGCACCACATCACGTTATGTTGAACGACTTAAAGTGCGTTTACTAAAACACATCGTTGGATATTATAATATAAACATTCAGAGTACAACATCGGTCCCAAAAGGTTTACAAAGTTTGTGGAAATACAAATATAATACAAATCCAAACGATGTTTTGAAATAAAGTGCTATAATGTACATAATGTAAGTCGACGCCGCGACTCAAAATGTAGGTCCCTAAACCATGTCATGATGATAATGCCTCGAGTTACACGAAAATACATTGCTAATAACGGTCAACAATAATGTTGGTGAGAAATCATAGGTTTATGTAAATGTTTTATCCGACTACACAAGTATCTAGCATGCATGACCATCAAGTCACGTAAAAATAATGTTACAATTGCTCTAAGCCCATGACCCAAAACTAGACTGTTCAATCATGTATGCCTGCAGAGTGTTTGCGGACAACTCCGTAATGTGATCAAATGAAATGCATCCGTTTTCCTGGTTGGGATTCACCAACCCGGATGGAAGCGTCACCCTCGATAGATCTATCCACTCATCCTCGCTTCAAAGATTAACGGTTCATGTTCAAGTAATGGGGACTTTCAAATTGGCAAATGCGGTAACTTAAGCAATGTAATGAATTTAACATACTTGGTATCATACAAAGAAAATGTAGTGCAATGTATTCTCCCCCGTGGGTTTGAAAATAATCGAAAGCATGTAAAAGCGGGGCTATGAAAACTCACTTGGATAAACTGGAATAACGGCAAAAGTGAGTACAGAGGTTTAATGTAATCGTCAACGGGACCTATTATCAATGATATGATATGTCATGAATTGCAATGTAATGTTATGCATGCACTCATGATGTAATTTATACCATTTACGAGTTTTTGAAAAAGATACTGCGTCGTCGAAAAAATACATTTTGACGCTCTCGACCAATCAAAAAAAAGACTTTACATGTTTTTACGTAAAAATGTCATCCTACAATGGTTTTAAAATGATTTTTGGTGAAATTACCACTTTTCGTCGCAAAACAATGTCGTCGGAAAAATCATGAAATTACCAAAAATGGCTTTGGAAAACTAGTCGTAAAACAGTGTACGTCGATCGTTAGAGAACGAACTCGACGGTTTTGGAAAGTTTGTATCGATATCTAAAAGTTTCAGTTCAGGAGTTTTCGTCCAAAAGGTCTCGATCATAAAGATATCAAAGGCTAAAGTTGGTGATTTTTGGCTAATAGCGTGCAGAAAATTAGTTACGGCAAGTTTATGAAAAAGTGCATATCTTTGTCGTTTCAAATCCGTTTTCTACGTTTAATATGTCCTTAGCTTCGTATTGAAGTAAACTAATATATTTTTGACAAGTCGAAATAATTTGTGAAGCTTAAGGCTCGTTTTTGACTCGGACAAAATAAATACATGTTGCTGAAATTTCTGAAAATTATATTTTTCGTCGTCAAACTTCAAAAATCCATAACTTCTTCGTTATAAGTCCGTTTTTATCCGTTCAAGCGGCCACGGATTCGTTTTAAAGTATATTTTCTAAATATCAAGGCCAAAGAGTCGTGCCTACTGTCGGATTTTCCAGAAAAACAAAACAAGGACAGAACACAAAATATAGTTATCGAAAATAGTTTTTCTCGGACAAAACCTATTCTAATCCCTTCAAATCAACTCCGAAACTAATCTAATCCTACCATACACCTTCTTAGGGTGTCATGGGTTCCTAATCACCATCAAGACCAAAGAATACCATGGGAGTAATTATAGGATGACCTTAGGTATATATATAACTTAAAAATCATGACATAAATGGTATAAATCACATATCATGCATATAAGCTCCAAAAAAAATGAAAAGAAACATATGAAAATGATAAGGAAACAAGAAAATGATAAAAACATGCTTACAAGAGAAATGAAGAGGTGTAGGTAACAAGGATTAACTTAAATATCCTTGGTTTTTATTTCAAAACCATAAAAAGGATATATTCTAGGTTGAAATAACACTTGAACTTGCAAGAAAAATTTGATCCCTTGGCTCTTGGATGCTTGGCCGGTTTGATGAAGCCAAAAAGAGAGAGGAAAGTTGTTTTCTTAACACTTTGAGACTATGAGATTGAATGAGAAAAATATTGTCAAGTAAGACTTTTAATTGGTGAAGTGAATTATTAGAAAGACATGAACCTTACCACAATTAAGACACACCCTCCCTTGGCGGTTTTGGGGAGGGTTGTCTCTCAAATTACTTTTTTTTTTTAAATCTTGTGTTATTTGTAAGACTTGATAAATTGTAAAGTAAATATAAGTTAAATGAGTGTAAAAGTAAATGGTAGAATTTTTGGTACAAGTACTTTTTATTAGGTCAAAATAGAGTGTATTGAAATGATAAAAATTATAAAAATACTTTCCTTGTGAAAATTGAGTGATAAAATAATTACCGTAAGATTTTTAAGAAAACGACGTAATAAATAAAACTTTAACGATTTAAGTACCAAATAAATTTGAAACACTAGGAAAACTAAAAATATAGTTTTTATAAACTAAAGGTAAGTTTAAAATACCTCGGGATCATTTTTGAAAGTAACGGGTTAAATATTAGATTGTTTAATGAATAAAACTGTTGATGGTATAATTTGTAAATTATATTTTTTAAAATGTGGGTTCCAAAAAGATGGTGTTATTTCTTTGTTATGATAAATAGTGATTTTTGGTGTTAAATGGCGATGTTGAACGATGTGGCCGCGTAAGCGGCACTTTTTATGTGTGGCACTTTTCGTGATGTTAACATTTTACGGTACCGAGTGCTCTTATGAAAATGTTTACATTTACTATGGCCAACGTATCTATTCATGCATTTTCTGGTTGTACCTTAATACTGAAAGGATTTGTGTGCAAAGAAAAACATTTTTCACAAATGGTACTTATTTATGCTGATGAGTCACACTGGTGCACACTAAACACAACATGCAAGTTAGTAATAAGAAGAGAGATACGAAATGAAATGGAAATGATGAGCAAATGAGAATATGAGAATATTTTCATGGAGGGGTAAAACGGCAATCATCCAACACGTATATATTTATCCGGGGAAATATATAAGTACATAAAAAGGCAAAACTACAAACCCTTATAGGTTAGGGTGGTCGGCCGACTCTGTCAAAATCAGAATGGGGTGAGTTTGATTTAAGGTTTTAAGTATTTTTGAAAAAAGTGTAAAATTTGCTAATAAAATGTTAAAACTATTTTTGGAAATTTTATGTTACCAAGTTAAATCATATGGTAAACAAGATAGCTTGGGTAACAAGAAACATATTAGGGTTTGCCTTAACATCGTGAAAGTCGATTTTATGAACCCAGCTAGGTAGGGATCATAAATATGACTAACATAAATCTTGGTGACCAAGTAGTAGGTTTTCACAAACTAATGTAAGTTCAGTTTTACTTGTTTTGGAAGTTGGGACTTCCAAATATGAAAACGATTTTAATTATTTAAATCACAACAAAGTTTTAGGAAATAAAATTTTGCATCAAAATTCCATAATTAAAATTTTCTTAATTGATCAAAAGGTGACTTAAGGTTTCTTGTCACTTAACCATACAATTTTTAAAATTGTTCGTTTTTGAAACCTAATTAGGATTGATAAATTTTAAAAGTCAAAATTTCCTAAAGCCGGATAGTAAAAAATAATGAGGTAATAACCACTCATTAGATTTGGAATGATAGTTGCATTAGTATGCAACAAATACTTATATGATGAATCCCTAATGGATCCAAGCTTACATGAGGGGGTTTGGGTCAACTACCTAATACCCGTCTAATATGCTCTTCCGCAATTTAGAGCCTTGAAATCGCCAAAGTTGAATAAAAAAAAAAAAAAAAAAAAACGATAGTTATCTTGATAAATAATCAAGACTTTGATGGCACTTAGGTGCAACGAGCGGATAATATAATCTAACGCAATTCCAAGATGCTTTTATTATTGAATTTAATTATGAGTCCACGGATACTGAGCGTCAACTAACTTTAAGCAATTTGGGAATTGTAAGCTAAACGTGGAGCCAATTACATTTTTGATGTGACGGCTTTTTCTGAAATGTCACCGAGGCTATGGCTTTGATTTTAATATGTTTTTGAATTTAATCTGCGGCCTTGATTCTTGTGATGGCGTTAGTTAACTACTTACGGTTTAAGAATTATGGTCAAAATAATGATCACAAGGGTTTAAGTCGATAATTATTTGTTTTAAGGGATAAAAGTGTCGAAGAAATAGCTTGGTCGACTCAAATTTATACAATAGTTATAAATTACAAACATAGCAAAAAGCTGTTGAAGTTGAAGATATCGCCAAATAATGTTTCAGCTATTTCGTGCAAAACAAACTTACTTTTCTTTTAACAAGTAATCTGATAGGGTGGTTTGACTTACAATGGTACTTAAACAATCTATTTTATAGACCCAAATACGCAAAATTGTGGACTAAGACAATACCATATTATTCTACATATAAAAGCTACTTCAAAAGCATATCTTAAAGATACTTTAGGACATTGTTAAATAAGTTTTGTAGGTTAAATGAAAAGATACTTTACAATAATCGAAAGATACTTTATAGCAACATTTATTCTATCATATTCTACTGATTATATATAGTTAAAATTATATGACAGTGTAATGGCAGCTCAATACGTATAACGAAGATCATGTAGCTAGACTCATTCGTAGCGTTACTTTTAAATGTCAACTTTCACTAAACTTGTATTACAATTTTCATAGCTTACTATAAATTTTAAACGTTATTACATTATGTAAAAAATTCAAAATACAAACAACGTGAACAAAATTCATCATACAATGGGTCGTATTAAAATTTTCTTGATGTTTTGTTATAATTTTCGCTTTTGTGTATATTCTTCATTTTAACTCATATGAATAGGGAGTCGCGAGGAGGACATCAACTGCGTGGTGTCAAACGACTCCTCACCTTGTATATTCTAGGCGTGGCAAGCCTCCGTATGCCTGAAATAGAACTGATTCCGTTACTATCTTTAGAAGCGCTTTGGCCTGGCACATCATACTCAAGGTCGCAATGACCTTGGACATTATGCCATAGCAAACGTAAAAGAAGTTTGGAAAGATTGCTACAAACTCAATAAACAACACCATTCTACAACAACCAAACCTATTAGGCATCAAACATAATAAGATTTCCGCTATTGATGCTCGGACGTGGCTCAGCCTGCTGACTAATCTCAAACTTGTTTCTCTGGCTCGGGCGATTTAAATTTGACAAGTTTTGTGTCTCCTATCAAGACTAGTAACTTGAGTGAGATGATAAGCAATAATTTATTATCAATTATTTTTTCTTGAACCAAACACAAGAATCTAATAAAATGGAGGCTTTTCCAGAATGGGTTACAAAGAAAGATCGAAAATTGTTGCAGTCAAGTTCTATTTACTCGAGGGTGAATGACCGTGTCTAAAAGCGAAAGGAGCAAGTTCCAAACAATACAATCAGCTCTTGATCATGCCACTGCGAATTAACCGTGGAAATGGGAGGTTTATTATTCATATAAAAAGAGGTGTTTATAAAGAGAATATTGAGATTGGAAATGATCTTAATAACATCATGTTTCTAGGTGATGGACCGAGGTACACGATTATTACTGAAGACCGAAGTGTCGCAGATGGTATCACGACATATAGCTCGGCAACCGTAGGTAAGAATATTTTACTATCTTTATAGAAAAAACTAGTCAATAAAAGAAACTAGCAAGAAGACTAGTTTTTTCTAAATGTTTTCTTGATCTAATTTGAAGTAATTCGAGATTTTATGGTTTAACTATATCAAGGTGTCGATGGGACCGGATTCATTGCTCGCGGCATAACATTCAGAAACACTGCAGGCCCGGAAAAGAACCAAGCAGTGGCGCTTCGCTCAGCGTCTGATTTATCAGTTTACTATGCTTGTAGTTTTGAAGGCTATCAAGACACACTCTTTGTCCTAGCTCAAAGACAATTTTACAAACTTTGTTATGTTTATGGTACCATTGATTTCATATTTGGTAACGCAGCCGTTGTATTTCAAAACTGTATGATTTTAGCAAGAAAACCGTTGCTTGGGCAAGCCAATATGATAACAGCTCAAGGTCGTGGGGATCCATTTTCTGAAAACACGGGAATTTCAATTCATAATTCCCGGTAATGGCAACTGCACCAGACCTAAAGCCTGTGGTGGGCTCGGTCCGGACTTATTTGGGCCGGCCCTGGCAAGAATATTCTAGGACCGTTTACATGAAAACGTTCATTGATACTCACGTCGATCCACAAGGATGGTCACCTTGGGAAGTAGCGACTTTGCTTACATTGTATTTTGGCGAATATGAGAACTTTGGGCCTGGCGCACCAACCCAAAATAGGGTCAAATGGCCTGGATATCATATAATAGAAAGCCCTAGTGAAGCGTCACAGTTCACCGTTGAAAGGCTTATTACAGGTCGAGGCTGGTTACGAGCTACTGAGGTTCCGTTCATCACCGGGTTGTGAGGAAGAGCTACATTATTTTAGATTATTTGTTCATGTACATTACATTATTGATTACTTGATCGATTCCATAAAAAAAAATTGTGTCTATTATTTATAATAAAATTCTTTTATTAGCTTTTTAGCTGTGCTGCTAGACTCCGTAATGATCTTGGTTTGGTCTTTATGCTCTTTCGGAATTTTGGGCTACCGAGCTCAAGCTACAATTTCACCTCTTTACTAAACATGACTTTTCGAAAATTTATTATATCGATCATCAGTTAAAACATTTCTCTAAAACATATGTGTTATATATTAGTAGTAAACTTAAATATAGATTAGGGACTTAATTGTACTTTGTAATAAGATTAGGTGTTAGACATAAACTAGGATTAGGTAGCTTGAGTGCAAGCCAACTTGTTTCTATTTGAATTAGGAAGGTTTCCCTCATCTCTATAAATAGAGCTGAGGGGGATCTAATTATTTATTCTTCCTCGCCGTTGTAATAGCTTTATTATGTTTTTAATAAAGGTTTGGTACGAGGAATTTATACGTAATGTAATATTCTTGTCGTTTCTTTGTAGTATATCGTGTCTCTCTTGTTTGCTACTTGTGCTCGATACAACTCGCGATCTAGCGTTCCGCGATCGAGCTTCGGGTTGTTGGCGGTTTTGTCCGACAAGTGGTATCAAGAGCCAGGTTATTGTGGTCATCAAAGTTCGGTACTAGATCGAGGTTTCGAGTTCCGTCAATCGTAGCAGTAGCGATGAGAGGAAGTAGACGAAGGCTTTGATTTTATTTTTCTTCTAAAAATCACGTGAATAAGGATACCAAAAAGGTGACAATTGGTGGTTATTGTTTTTATTTATCCACGTGAACAATAAACTACAAAGGTGACATTATATTCAAAGGTGATCTTTTAAAAGTCTACCAAAGGGTTTGAATATTAAATTTAACTTCGTTAATCGTTTTTAGTAATTCGATTAAAGAGAAGTTTTTTCTTGTTGCGGGTTTCTTGTGGTTCAAGTTTCGATCGTGGTTAGCTTGGGGTTGAAGTTCTGATCGTGTTTGCTTGTTCAAAATGAGGTTTAGGTTATTCTAATTAATGATTTGCAGAAGGGTTTATAGCAACAAGGGGAATATTGCTACGGCTTTGTGAGGAGCATGTCGGAAAGTTGGTTAAGAAACAACTTGACAAGGATTTTAGCAAGGTTAAAGAAGAATGGCTAGTTCAATAACTAGGTTTAACGTCGAAAAATTCGATGGGAAGAATGACTTCGGTTATGGCAAATAAAGCCAGTGCTTTAATGGTGCAATTGGGATGTGATGTGCATTAGAGACATTACCCGAGGACATGGAAGGTGAAAAGGTGCTTTGATGAAGAAGGCATCTGATTCACGATTCATGCTTGGAGGCCGGGTTTTGAGAAGTTACCAAGGAAACAATCTGCCCGAGAATTTGAAGAAGTTGACTAGTCCGTATATGACTAAGTCCTTAGCAAACAGATCAGTATCACGAAGAAGAAATTTGTACCGCACATTACTATATGAGTCAAGTGGCGGGTGATCATATAGATGAGTTTAATAAGTTTGATACTTGATTTGGCTAATATTGATATTGAGATTGAGGATGAGGATCAGGCACTTATGTTACTTACGTCGTTGCCATCATCTAACGAAAACTTTGTGGAGACATTGTTGTATGGGGAGGAATCCTTGACAATAGAAGATGTTCTTGCGACTCTGAATTCAAGGGAGTTGAAGAAAAGAACTGGAGGCACAAAGGAAGGTGGCCAGGTTATATGTAAGGAGGGTCAGTCATTAAGGAAAGCTCATTCATTTGGAAGTTCCCAGTTTAAGTCAAAAGGTGGAACTGTAAGCTAAGTGCTTCATATGTCATTGAGGAGGATCATGCAGGAAGAGACTGTCCAAAGAAGAAGTCAAGTGGTGTCACACCCATTTACACTGTTTTTGCCGGAATGGAATTCAGGGGATTGGCTTGTCATAGCACCACATCCGCTTATATTGAACGACCTAAAGTGCCGTTTTAAAAAAAACACATCGTTGGATATTATAATAAAAACATTCAGAGTACACATCGGTCCCAAAAGGTTTACAAAGTTTGCGAAATACAAATATAATACAAATCCAAACGATGTTTTGAAATAAAGTGCCATAATGTACATAATGTAAGTCGACGCGGCGACTCAAAATGTAGGTCCCTAAACCATGTCATGATGATAATGCCTCGGTTACCTGAAAATACATTGCTAAAAAACGGTCAACAATAATGTTGGTGAGAAATCATAGGTTTATGTAAATGTTTTATCCGACTACACAAGTATCTAGCATGCATGACCATCAAGTCACGTAAAAATAATGTTACAATTGCTCTAAGCCCATGACCCAAACTAGACTGTTCAATCATGTATGCCCTGCAGTGTTTGCCGGAACAATCGTAATGTGATCAAATGAAATGCATCCGTTTTTCCTGGTTGGGATTCACCAACCCGGATGGAAGCGTCACCCTCGATAGATCTATCCACTCATCCTCGCTTCAAAGATTAACGGTTCATGTTCAAGTAATGGGGACTTTCAAATTGGCAAATGCGGTAACTTAAGCAATGTAATGAATTTAACATACTTGGTATCGTACAAAGAAAATGTAGTGCAATGTATTCTCCCAGGTGGGTTTGAAAATAATCGAAAGCATGTAAAGCGGGGCTATGAAAACTCACTTGGATAAACTGGAATAATGGCAAAAGTGAGTACACCGAGGTTTAATGTAATGCGTCAACCGGGACCTATTATCAATGATATGATATGTCATGAATTGCAATGTAATGTTATGCATGCACTACGTATGTTATTTATACCATTTACGAGTTTTTGAAAATATACTCGTCGTCGAAAAATACATTTTGGCGTCTTGACCAATCAAAAATCACTTTACATGCTTTTACGTCAAAATGTCATCCTACAATGGTTTTATAATGATTTTTGGTGAAATTACCACTTTTCGTTAAAACAATAAGTCGGAAAAATCATGAAATTACAAAATGGCTTTGGAAAACTAGTCGTAAAACGAGGTATGCGTCGATCGTTAGAGTACGAACTCGACGGTTTTGGAAAGTTTGTATCGATATCTAAAAGTTTCAGTTCAGGAGTTTTCGTCCAAAAGGTCTCGATCATAAAGATATCAAAGGTTAAAGATGGTGGTTTTTGGCTAATAGCGTGCAGAAAATTAGTTACGGCAAGTTTATGAAAAGTGCATATCTTTGTCGTTTCAAATCCGTTTTCTACGTTTAATATGTCCTTAGCTTCGTATTGAAGTAAACTAATATATTTTTGACAAGTCGAAATAATTTGTGAAGCTTAAGGCTCGTTTTTGACTCGGACAAAATAAAAACATGTTGCTGAAATTTCTGAAAATTATATTTTTCGTCGTCAAACTTCAAAATCCATAACTTCTTCTTATAAGTCCGTTTTTATCCGTTCAAGCTGCCACGGATTCGTTTTAAAGTATATTTTCTAAATATCAAGGCCAAAGAGTCGTGCCTACTGTCGGATTTTCCAGAAAAACAAAACAAGGACAGAACACAAAATATAGTTATCGAAAATAGTTTTCTCGGACAAAACCTATTCTAATCCCTTCAAATCAACTCCAAACTAATCTAATCCTACCATACACCTTCTTAGGGTGTCATGGGTTCCTAATCACCATCAAGACCAAAGATACCATGGAGTAATTATAGGATGACCTTAGGTATATATATAACTTAAAATCATGACATAAATGGTATAAATCACATATCATGCATATAAGCTCCAAAAAAAATGAAAAGAAACATATGAAATGATGAGGAAACAAGAAAAAATGATAAAACATGCTTACAAGTGAAATGAAGAGGTGTAAGTAACAAGGATTAACTTAAATATCCTTGGTTTTATTTCAAAACCATAAAAAGGATATATTCTAGGTTGAAATAACACTTGAACTTGCAAGAAAAATTTGATCCCTTGGCTCTTGATGTTGGCGGTTTGATAAACCAAAAAGAGAGGAAAGTTGTTTTCTAACACTTTGAGACTATGAGTTGAATGAGAAAAATATTGTCAAGTAAGACTTTTAATTGGTGAAGTGAATTATTAGAAAGACATGAACCTTACCACAATTAAGACACACCCTCCCCTTGGCGGTTTTGGGGGAGGGTTATGTCTCAATATTTTTTTTTTTTAAATCTTTGTGTTATTTGTAAAAACTTGATAAATTGTAAAGTAAATATAAGTTAAATGAGTGTAAAAGTAAATGGTAGAATTTTTTGGTACAAGTACTTTTTATTAGGTCAAAATAGAGTGTATTGAAATGATAAAAATTATAAAAATACTTTCCTTGTGAAAATTGAGTGATAAAATAATTACCGTAAGATTTTTAAGAAAACGACGTAATAAATAAAACTTTAACGATTTAAGTACCAAATAAATTTGAAACACTAGGAAAACTAAAATATAGTTTTTATAAACTAAATGTAAGTTTAAAATACCTCGGGATCATTTTTGAAAGTAACGGGTTAAATATACAAAATAAAAACTCACGCGATAAAAAATTATTAAACATAAAAATTACAGTAAAATATGAAAATATGAAGTGAATGAATTTATGAAATGCACATGATGTCAATGAAATGTAGACTACTCATAGTCCATATGAAATGTACGTGATGTCATGATCATGAATTCGCTGCTAAACCTCCAAGGTTACGCGAATTTGAAACAAGTAAACCAAGTTTACTAAAATGTTGAAATAATGAGACATGAACGGTGTCGAGAAATGACACGAAAGTACAGTTGTCACATTAAGCCCATCAAAAAGGAATTCAGTCCCTGAATTCAATCGTTGTTAGGTCTAACTGCGATTGTGTGAAAAGATGAGGATACTTGCGTCGCATCTGGTCTTCCCGTTCCCAAGTAAACTCGGGACCTCGTCGAGAATTCCAACGAACTTTCACAATAGGAATACGACTACTGTTTCAAGCTGCTTGACCTCGCGGTCCATGATTTCTACTGGTTCTTCCACAAAATTGAGTTTGTCATCAAGTGAATTTCGTCCATGGAATAACAGTGATTCGTCCGAAAGACATTTCTTCAGGTTTGAAACGTGAAACGTGTTGTGCACATGACTAAGTTCTGGTGGAAGATCAAGACGATAAGCTACCGGACCAACTCTGCTCAAAATCTTGAATGGTCCAATGTATCTCGGGTTTAACTTCCCACGCTTTCCAAATCGTACCACGCCCCCAAGATACTTTCAACATAACTTTGTCTCCGCGAAATTCCAAATCCTTGCGTCTAACATCCGCGTAACTTTTCTGTCGTCCTTGCGGTTGAGTCTATCACAATTTGAACAATCTTTTCGTGGTTTCCGTACCATTTACGGACCCAGTAGGTTTGTGCGTCTCCTACCCGGCCCAACAAAAAATGATCGGCACTTACGACCATAGAGTGCCTCGAAAGGTGCCATCTTGATATTGGTGTGATAACTATTGTTGTACGAGAATTCAATCAATGGCAAATGGTTAGCCCAACCATTGCCAAAATCAATAACACATGCCCTCAGCATGTCTTCTAACGTTTGAATGGTCCTTTCACTCGTGAGTCGGTTTTGTGGGTGATATGCGTGCTCATCTCTAATCGGTTCGAATGAATCTTGCAATGAATTCCAAAAGTTTGAAGTGAATCGACTATCTCATGGAAATAATAGAAATTGGTGTTCCGTGCCTCGAGACTATTTCCTTGACATAAAGTCTAGTGAGTTGCTCCATGGAATAAGTCTCTCGGTATATGAAATGGGCTGATTTGGTAAGGCGATCAACAATTACCCAAATAAGCGTCGTAACCCCGATGTCTTAGGAAGTTTAAACAAAGTCCATTGTAATCGTTCCCATTTCCATTGAGGAATTTCGGTTGTTGGAGTAAACACGAAGGCTTCGATATTCAACTTTTACCTTAGAGCAAGTAAGGCATTTGCTAACGTGCGTGGCAATCTCCGCTTTCATGTTCGGCCACCAATA
The DNA here is from genome assembly GCA_910596185.1 of Chrysanthemum makinoi. Lineage (NCBI taxonomy): Eukaryota > Viridiplantae > Streptophyta > Magnoliopsida > Asterales > Asteraceae > Chrysanthemum > Chrysanthemum makinoi. The sequence goes on along the minus strand of OU343220.1, from coordinate 71,347,301 downwards.
AAGCTTCTTAAGATCTTGATACATCTTATCCGATCCGGGATGAATAGAATACTTTGACTTATGCGACTCATGCATAATCAATTCTCGTACTCCGCCATACAATGGAACCCACATTCTATCCTTGAAACATAATACTCCATCTTCTCTCTTTACAAAACCATTTGCGCTTTCGGGCATACCATAAAGCTTTTCACTTGGTCGATTTTCCTCCTTAAGTGCTTGACTTGTGCTTCGGATTTTCGATGGTAAATGAGAAATAATCGTCATTCCCAATGATCGAACTCTTAAAGGTTTAGGCCTCTCTTTCGACTAAGAGCATCAGCCACAACATTGGCTTTTCCCGAGTGATACTTGATTTCACAATCATAGTATTTGAGTAACTCAACCAACGGCGTTGCCTCATATTAAGCTCCTTACGATCAAGAATATATTGCAAACTCTTGTGGTTGGTAAACCTTTGTGCACTTTGTACCGTAAAGGTAGTGTCTCCAAATCTTGAGCGCAAAAACTACGGCTCCTAACTCGAGATCATGAGTTGTGTAGTTCTTCTCATGAGTCTTAAGTTGTCGAGAAGCATACGCTATCACCTTCTCGTTTTGCATTAAAACAACCCCAAGTCCTTTATGCGAAGCGTCGCAATATACAACAAAGTTCTCAATGCCTTTGGGTAGTGCCAAAATTGGGCATCACAAAGCTTTTTTTCAACAAGCGAAAAGCAACTTCTTGTATCTTTCCCCACTCGTACTTCTTGTTTTTCTGTGTCAACTTGGTCAAAGGTCTCGCTATCTTCGAAAAACCCGATGAACCTTCGGTGTAATCCGGCTAGTCCTAGAAATTGTGAATTTACGTAGGATTCGTTGGAGTAGCCCAATCTTTTCTGCTTCAATCTTTTGGGATCAACTTGTAGTCCTTGACTATCAATGACATGACCAAGAAATTGCACTTTGTGGTTCCAAAAATCACACTTTGAAAATTTGGCATACAACTTCTCATTCTTGAGTAGCCTTAAAATCATCCTTAAATGCTCTTCGTGCTCTTCTTTGCTCTTGAGGTAGATCAAGATGTCGTCAATGAACACTATAACAAACTTGTCCAAATACGGTTTACAAACTCTATTCATGAGATCCATGAATACGCCCGGTGCATTAGTCAATCCAAACGACATCACTTGAAACTCGTAATGACCGTAACGTGTTCTAAATTTGTTTGAATATCCTCTTCCGAACTTCGAAGTTGATGATAACCGAAGATCAATCTTGGAGGAAATACTTGAACCTTGCAACTGATCGAACAAGTCATCAATTCTGGGGAGTGGGTAACGATTCTTCACCTTAACTTGTTCAATTCTCGATAATCTATGCACATTCGGAAGGATCCATCCTTCTTCTTCACAAACAAGACCCGGTGCTCCCCAAGGCGAGGAACTCGGCCTAATGAATCCTTTGTCTAGAAGCTCTTGCAATTGATTAGACAATTCTTGCATTTCGGATGGTGCTAGCGTACGGATGCTCATAATCGGTGCGACTCAGGGCACTAAGTCAATATGAAATTCTACTTGACGTCTTGGTGGAAGTCCCGGTAAATCCTCGGGAAATACTTAAGAAAATTCACGAACAATAGGAACATCTTCAAGTCGCTTCTCCTCCGACTTTTTCTTGGTTACATGGGCTAAGAAAGCAAGACAACCTTTCTTAATGTACTTCTCCGTTTTGATGCCCGATATGATACTAATTCTAGTTCCACTTCGTTCCCCACGAATAATCAAAGTTTCGCCATTGTAGGGAAGATGAACAACTTTCTCATCACAAATGATCTTTGCGCGATGCTTAGATAACCAATCATCATGCGATGACGACGTCAAAACCACCAAGATCTACGGGCATGAGGTCTATGTTGAAAGGATGATTAAGAAAATTGAATGTGCAACCGCGGACAATGGTGTTGGTGTTAACTACGCTACCATTAGCTAATTCGACAATGTATGATGTAGGTGGTTGGCTTAATGTTGAGCAAAGGTGCAAATGCATTGGACACAAAACTTTTATCGGCACCAGAATCAAATAAAGCTGAAGCGTATTATTGAGAAAGCGTACCCGTTATGACATTGGTCCTCCCTATCTTCTCCGCCTCAATGACGTAAACCCTTCCTGTGCAAACCTCCTTGATTGGATTGCTTGATTCTTCCCTTCTTACAATCCTTCTTGTAGTGTCAGTTTCCCATGAACCAAAACATGTAACATGTGGCCACTTGCAATCCCTAGTACGGTGACCAACTTTCTTGCAATTTTCACACGGATCGAGGACATCGACCGGATTGTGATGACTCAAACACTTATTACACCGGCAAAACCCCGTATATCCTTTTCCTTCCTTTTGACCCGCGGCATAAACCTTAGCAACCTCTTGCCTCTTGGGTGGTGGTTGAGTAGCATTCCTACCCCTGTTGTTGTCCTACTTGCGTTTGTTGTTGTTGCTATTGTTGTTGTAGTTGCCTCGATTATTGTTGAAATTGTAGCGGTTGTTGGGGTTGTTGTTGTTGCTTCGGTTGGTAGTGGTGTACTTACTCGCTTCACCACTTGTGCCATCAATTTGAGTCACGAATAGCTTCCTCAATTGTTTGTGGATCAAACGAAGTCACATCTCCTTGAACAACCTCGGGAAGTCCTCCAATAAAAGCCTCTAGCAACTTTTCATTATCCGATACCATCGACGGGCATAACGTGGCTAATTCACGGAATCTCAGAATGTAAGTGTCGATATCATACCCAATGGTTACCAATTCATAGAACTCCGTCTCCAACTTTTTGATTTCCGTTCGAGGACAAAACTTCTTAGTCACCAAGCCCTTGAATTCCTCCCAAGTAAGCTTAAAAGCATTCTCCATTCCAATCGGTTGAGCGTATGAATTCCACCATGACAACGCTCCATCGAGTAAAGTACTTGTAGCAAATTTAACCTTCTTGTCATCCGGACAGTTACAAAAAAAACACCGATTCAATTTCTCCATCATTACCATTCACGTGCTCTCGGTACCTCGAAATTTAGTGGGTTCACCACTCTTGAAATCTTTGTACGAACATTTCTTAACCCGGATCCTCAGGCATTACCGTAGCGTGCTAGCCTAGCGGCCAGCGGCAGCCAACTGTTTCCCTTTCGAATCTTAGAGCATTAGCAATGCTATCATTCACCAACTTTTGAATTGCTGCTGGTCATTTCCGGTAGCTTTCTTAGGCGCAATAACTCTTCAAAATCACAAGATGAAACAATCATGAGAACTCGTAAGTAGAAACAACCATCATACAAATATATCCACAACCACATCATGCATAAAGATAAATGGAATCACAACGGAACAATAACGAAATATCACAAATATAATCACAACACACGTGGATAATATACATGAAAATTTAGGCCTACATGGACCGATATCATAGATAATAATAACCATTCCTACATAGTAGAGTCAATACTTGATACATTTGTTTGTACAACAACCAAAATACAACAAGTTCTTTAAACTACGTCACCCACCTTGTGACTAGGATAATAATGGTCAAAACTATACAATGACAAAAGTCTACATAAGGCACCTCATGGTGCTCGTAGATCCGATCACGAAGAGATCGAACCGAGTAACCAAACTATCCACAAACTCCTCAACTCATCAACTGAACCCGCAAGAAGCAATACTCTCCTGTCCTCTAGCACTTTGTCTGAATACTCGATGAGACAAGTCAATACAAACCACGCCTAATATCAAACCCTCGACCTCCTCGGTGATGGGTTCAATCCTATCTCCGACAACTCCTCCAAGCTGTGGTGTCAAACTATCAATCGGATCTGTGACTATCAATACGGGCTCCTAATGCCTCGGTAGAAGGCTGTCGAGCATCGCCCTAGAACTCTCACCTAACTCAAATCTAACAGGTGGCTCGGGCTCAGTAGATGGTGGTGTCGGGATATCAAAACGAGCACGCTTTTTGGGCGGCAAGTCCGTCGTAGGCAAAGGATCTCTAAGAAAATATGATGAAGATGGTGATGATGGTGGCGATGGTGCTAGTAGTGGTCTTTGGATCGTGGAGCTGGAGCTAACGTGAGAGTGGAACCTCGCCTCCCGAAGGGTTCGGTCTGATGTCGGTCATGATAGGTGGAAAGGCGGAGTAGATCCAATGGAAGATCGATCTCGGTGAATGTGATGCAACATCATCCATGATGGGGTTATGGAACATCATCCGAGCTAGAGTCGATGATATGGTGATGGGATGTGAATCAAGAAGATATGCTGTGACAACCGATGTGGAATAAAAGTAAATAATCTCGAATAAAGTGTAAGTGAATCCGCATGAAAAGTGAATATGTACTATGATGAAATGATGAGATGCTATGATAATGTAGCTATAGTCTAGGGTCAATGATGCAACCTAGTTCTCTATAATCAGAGCTCTGGTACCAATCACACCCCCATTTACTGTTTTTGTGGAATGGCTCGGGGATTGACTATAGCACCACATCACAGTTATATTGAACGACTTAAAGTGCCGTTTTAAAAACACATCGTTGGATATTATAAAAATTCAAGTACAACATGGTCCCAAAAGGTTTACAAAGTTTAAGGAAATACAAATATAATACAAATCCAAACGATGTTTTGAAATAAAGTGCCATAATGTACATAATGTAAGTCGCCGCCGCGACTCAAAATGTAGGTCCCTAAACCATGTCATGATGATAATGCCTCGGTTACACGAAAATACATTGCTAATAACGGTCAACAATAATGTTGGTGAGAAATCATAGGTTTATGTAAATGTTTTATACGACTACACAAGTATCTAGCATGCATGACCATCAAGTCACGTAAAAATAATGTTACAATTGCTCTAAGCCCATGACCCGAAACTAGACTGTTCAATCATGTATGCCCTGCGAGTGTTTGCCGACAACTCCGTAATGTGATCAAATGAAATGCATCCGTTTTCCCGGTTGGGATTCACCAACCCGGATGGAGGCGTCACCCTCGATAGATCTATCCACTCATCCTCGCTTCAAAGATTAACGGTTCATGTTCAAGTAATGGGGACTTTCAAATTGGCAAATGCGGTAACTTAAGCAATGTAATGAATTTAACATACTTGGTATCGCATACAAAGAAAATGTAGTGCAATGTATTCTCCCCCGTGGGGTTGAAAATAATCGAAAGCATGTAAAACGGGGCTATGAAAACTCACTTGGATAAAGTGGAATAATGGCAAAAGTGAGTACACTGAGGTTTAATGTAATGCGTCCACCGGGACCTATTATCAATGATATGATATGTCATGAGTTGCAATGTAATGTTATGCATGCACTTGATATGTAATTTATACCATTTACGAGTTTTGAAAAAATACTCGTCGTCGAAAAATACTTTTTGACGTCTTGACCAATCAAAAATGACTTTACATGTTTTACGTAAAATGTCATCCTACAATGGTTTTATAATGATTTTGGAGAAATTACCACTTTTAAATCGCAAAACAATGTCGGAAAAATCATGAAATTACCAAAAATGGCTTTGGAAAACTAGTCGAATAAAGCGTGTCGTCGATCGTTAGAGAACGAACTTGACGGTTTTGGAAAGTTTGTATCGATATCTAAAAGTTTCAGTTCAGGAGTTTTCGTCCAAAAGGTCTCCGATCATAAAGATATCAAAGGCTAAAGATGGTGGTTTTTGGCTAATAGCGTGCAGAAAATTAGTTACGGCAAGTTTATGAAAAAGTGCATATCTTTGTCGTTTCAAATCCGTTTTCGACGTTTAATATGTCCTTAGCTTCGTATTGAAGTAAACTAATATATTTTTGAGAAGTCGAAATAATTTGTGAAGCTTAAGGCTCGTTTTTGACTCGGACAAAATAAATACATGTTGCTGAAATTTCTGAAAATTATATTTTTCGTCGTCAAACTTGTAAAATCCATAACTTCTTCGTTATAAGTCCGTTTTATCCGTTCAAGCGGCCACGGATTCGTTTTAAAGTATATTTTCTAAATATCAAGGCCAAAGAGTCGTGCCTACTGTCGGATTTTCCAGAAAAACAAAACAAGGACAGAACACAAAATATAGTTATCGAAAATAGTTTTTCTCGGACAAAACCTATTCTAATCCCTTCAAATCAACTCCGAAACTAATCTAATCCTACCATACACCTTCTTAGGGTGTCATGGGTTCCTAATCACCATCAAGACCAAAGAATACCAAGGGAGTAATTATAGGATGACCATATATATATATAACTCTAAAATCATGAAATAAATGGTATAAATCACATATCATGCATATAAGCTCCAAAAAAAATGAAAAGAAACATATGAAAATGATAAGGAAACAAGAAAATGATAAAAACATGCTTACAAGAGAAATGAAGAGGTGTAGGTAACAAGGATTAACTTAAATATCCTTGGTTTTTATTTCAAAACCATAAAAAGGATATATTCTAGGTTGAAATAACACTTGAACTTGCAAGAAAAATTTGATCCCTTGGCTCTTGGATGCTTGGCCGGTTTGATGAAGCCAAAAAGAGAGAGGAAAGTTGTTTTCTTAACACTTTGAGACTATGAGATTGAATGAGAAAAATATTGTCAAGTAAGACTTTTAATTGGTGAAGTGAATTATTAGAAAGACATGAACCATACCACAATTAAGACCACCCTCCCTTGGCGGTTTTGGGGAGGGTTGTCTCTCAAATTATTTTTTTTTTTAAATCTTGTGTTATTTGTAAGACTTGATAAATTGTAAAGTAAATATAAGTTAAATGAGTGTAAAAGTAAATGGTAGAATTTTTGGTACAAGTACTTTTTATTAGGTCAAAATAGAGTGTATTGAAATGATAAAAATTGTAAAAATACTTTCCTTGTGAAAATTGAGTGATAAAATAATTATCGTAAGATTTTTAAGAAAACGGCGTAATAAACTTTAACGATTACCAAATAAATTTGAAACACTAGGAAAACTAAAAATATAGTTTTTATAAACTAAAGGTAAGTTTAAAATACCTCGGGATCATTTTTGAAAGTAACGGGTTAAATATACAAAAAATAAAACTCGCGATAAAAAATTATTAAACATAAAAATTACGCGAAAAATATGAAATGAAATGTCGTGAATGAATTTATGAGATGCACATGATGTCAATGAAATGTAGACTAATCATAGTCCATATGAAATGCGTTGATGTCATGATCATAAATTCGCCGCTAAACCTCCAAGGTTACGCGAATTTGAAACAAGTAAACCAAGTTTACTATAAAATGTTGAAATAATGAGACATGAACGATTATTAAATGACACGAAGTGCGGATTGTCACAAGTGGGTTAGATCAAGAAGGTACAAAGCATGATCGGGATTGATTCTTAGATTGTGAGGGTAACGCCTACTTTGGAGAAGCCTTGGTGGTAGTGGAAATGGTAATGATGAGATGGAATTTGAATTGGTAATGGATTGAATGGGTCTTATCATATATGACACAGGAGGGATTTCTTGTATGACTTCAAGGATATTGATGGTGGTTAGGTTCGGTTAGGTGATACAGGACATGCACTATCGAGAGGGGCAGGGAAAAGTGAAGATCTGATTTGCATGATGGTTCAAGCTTACCTTTGGAAGATGTCGAGGGTATGTTCGAGGTTAGAAGGACCTGATTTCATTGGGTACTCTTGAAAAAGAGGGTTATCTTTGTGAAGATACTGATTTAGGTAAAGTCAAGGTGATCAAAGGTTGTGGTTATGATGACCGGATCGGGGGAAAGAAGCGTGTTATACTCTTGAAGCAAAAGTGAAGACTTTTGGTGTACAAAAGCATGGAGGTTCAAAACAAGTTAGATTCAACAACGGTCAAAAACAAGTTGGGTTCAAACAACTTGGTCAGCAAGTTGAGTTGAAACAACTTGTCCTGTGTTAAAACAGAGTCCATAGATGGAGGTTAGTTAATGAACGTGTTTTGGTTTGAGTGGGAGGCACGAGGAAGCTCGGGGAAAATCGTGGAAGGCGAGGTTGTTCAAGATAGTAACGATGATCTTTACTGATGGCTCGAAAGTTGGAGGACAAGCAACGAGGAAAAAAGACAAACACAACCGCTTGGTAAAGGCGAGAAAAGGTACACCTTGGTATAAAGGTGAGAGTGATTATTATTATAGTAGCAAATTTTTGCTCAAGAGGGTCACAGAGGATAATGTTCTGAAAAGAAGAAAGTGAAAGAGTTTTCTGAGCTAATCTTGGAAAATTCTTGAAGTACAATGCCCGTGACAAACAAGTGGTCCCCGTCCGAGGTTCGATACAAAGGAAAAGGTCCGAGTATAGGTTATGTTTAAGTGTTACTCCTAAGGTGGAAATTGTTATATATTAGTAGTAAACTTAAATATAGATTAGGGACTTAATTGTACTTTGTAATAAGATTAGGTGTTAGACATAAACTAGGATTAGGTAGCTTGGAGTGCAAACTGCTTGTTTCTATTTGAATTAGGAAATGTTTACACTCCTCATCTCATATAAATAGAATGAGGGGGATGCTAGTTATTTATTCTTCTTCCTCGTTGTAATAGCTTTATTAGGTTTTAATAAAGGTTTGATGCGAGGGTATAAATGCAATATTCTTGTCGTTTTCTTTGTAGTATATCGCGTGTCTCTTGTTTGCTACTTGTTACTCGATACAACTCGCGATCTAGCGTTCATGATCGAGCTTCGGTTGTTGGCGGTTTTGTCCGACAATATGCATAAATCGCTGAAAAGTAAACGTGTAACTGCTAGCTTTTTGTTAGGTTTTCTGATTCAATAACATAAACCCGAACATATTTAGTATAATTAAGGGGACACTAAACATACGAATGTCGAATCCTTTTTTAGACTCGTTGACACTAAAAGGCCACTTTCTCGTTTTAGCTTGTGTTGCTAGAGGTTACAAACTTGTAACCTAAAGTCTACAACATTAGTACGCTTCTCACCTTGCGATTTTTCTTTGTAGAGTGTAGACCAAGAGTTGCATTTAAAGCTTGAACTCTCTTGGGCCTCACCCGGTGAGAGGATTTGTTTGGGCGATATCTTGTATCATGGGCCTACACCTTTTTACTTTCTTTTTTCTACATTTAATTCTCATAACTTTCTTTAAAACAAATAAATGTCTTGGGGTTTGGTTAGCGGAATGTTTTGAAGGAGTGTAATCTTTTGAAGAATTGTGCATTTGATTTAATTGTAATTTAAAGAATTGGAATGTGTTGTAATTGTAATGTGTTGTAATTGTAATTGATGAAATCTGTCAATGTGTTTGGTTGACTCGCAACGTAATGTAATTCAATTTTTTTATAAAACTTAAAAAGCTAATATAATAACGATAATAATAATAATAAATAGTAATAATAATAATAATAAAATAATAATAATAATAATAATAATAATATAGTAATAAAAAAGAATATTAATAATAAAATAATAATAATAATAATAATAAAATAATAAAAATATAATATTAATAATAAAAATAAAATAATAATTATTATTATTATAATAATAAAATAATAATTATTAAAATAACAATAATAATAATTAATAATAATATAATAAATACTAATAATAAAAAAATGATACTTAATAATTAATAATAATAATATTAAAAATAAATAATAAATAATAATAATAATACATTATTATTATTATTATTATTATTATTATATTAATTATTATTGTTATTATTATTAAATAATAATAATAATAATAATAATAATAATAATAATAAATAAATAATAATAATAATAATAATAATAATAATAATAGTGAAATAATACTAAATAATAAATATAATAATAATAATAATAATAAAATAATAATAATAATTATAATAATAATAATAAATAATATTACTTAATAATATTATAATAATAATAATAAATAATATTACTTAATAATAATAATAATAATAATAATAGTATTAAAAATAATAATAATAATAATAATAATAATAATAATACTTTTTAAATAAAATAGTAAATAAAAATCATAAATTTAATATAAAATAATTATTAAAAAAATTAATTATTTATTTAGATATTTATATATAATATAAAAATAATTATTATAATTATTATTTATTTTTTTAATTAAATAATATAATAATAATAACGATGAAAGATAAATACTGATATTTAACTCGTAAAATGGAATACACATTCCATCAAGTTTCTTTATGTCTGAATTACATCATTGGGCGTAATGGTTGTAATTCATTCATACGTTGCAAAACCAAACCACGATGTAATGTAATCGATTCAATTCCATCCATCCCGCCAAACCAGCGAGTTGTAATGTAATTCATATTACAATTACAACAGATTACATCGAATTCCTTCGAACCAAACGGCCCCTTAGTGTTAGTCTCTTATCATCGTACACGTAAACATGAGAAGCGTAATTATTAGCATAATTTTGAAGAAGACATATGAACCTAAAGGTATATTAATCATGTTGTCATTGGGTGAATGTAAACTATTAGTATTAATTGATCATATAAAGTGAAACTATTAACATCCACTAAAAGAACATATTAATTGGTCTTAATTACCATATGTTCTTTGTATAAAAAATAAATAGCACAAGCTTAAAGGAAATACGACTTTTATGACAAGGTGCCACATTATGCATATGTAAATAATGGTTAGTTTGATATATTTTATTTCAGGTTATAGATTAATTATATCCATGCTTTTCGAATGTGTATATCACACCTAATCGATCATATCATTTTTATACTTATTCTCAGACAAATCAAAATGAAAAACTAAAGTAGGTGGAATTTCTATGCAAGGTCTGTTTTTGTGTGAGATATCTTAGGAATGCGGATGTGTCATTCCGAACAAGATTTTTGCATGTGTTTTGATTTATACCAGCGAAGCATGGAATTAGCAGCATGAGATTTACCTATTATTTTACATTAATTACATTGGAAGAGCAAGTCTTTGACCATACGCGACCTAAGCTGAGTATTGTCGGAATTGTTTCCGGCCATTTACTAACCACTTTGTGTCTATCTAGTGATGTTTGCATCTTAGCTAGACCTTTTGTGAGGACACATGACTTATTAAAAAAAAAATACTACCTTCGTCCTAAAATTATTGTCTTAGTGTAGCTTTTTGTTATTTCTTTCTTGTTTTGACTTAAATATTTTTGTTTGTGTTATACAATAGTTGATGAAAATTATAACAATGAAACTAAATTTAAAAACAAATCCATTCATATATTTTCTATCAAGTATTATATAACACAAACAAAAATATTTAAGGTTAAAGTTGTAAGAAAAAGACCGAAAAAATTAAACGGGAACAATAATTTTAGGACGAAGGGAGTATAAGGTTATTTAAAATGTAACACATGAGAAACGATGGGCCACAGTTTAGTAAAAATTAAAAATGGTTTTGCTAAAACTAACCCTAAACGTTGTTTTTAAGCAAATGATTTCATTACAATATCACTTATGAATGATTCTCATTAGATGATAATCTGAAAAAAGTGAAACAATCTCGTATAAATATGGATACACAACTAACACGTACTTGTTTTTTTATTAAATGAATTGTTTCTTACAACCAACTGTAAAAAAAAATGATCTCTTTTAACCATAATATTTAAAATTGACGGTTTTTTTTTGTAAAGAGTTTCTCTGGTAAATGTTTTATTCCAAAAAACATTTAAGTACAACGGATATGGGTGAAATCCCACATCTCATCCGATTACATAGGCGGTAAAATTAACATAACAAGCAAATCTACTTCTAAGAATGAAGTAACGACTATAACTAGATTACATTTGACTTAAACAACCCCAAATAACCTCTGACTTCTTTTGACCGCAAATATTGATATCTCAAGCGTCACAAAAAGCCAATTGATCTTTGGATAATTCATGAGCATTGTACTCAACATCGTCATCATGTGGATCATATGGATCATCATCCTTCATTTCCTTCCGCGCGTACAAACCCTTGGTCCCATATCCTCTCAAACTTGCCATGAAAGCCCCGGTTTCATCATATACATGTTCCACATCATCCTCACTATCCTCTTCAAAGCACAAACTCGAAAAAGCGGTTGTGTTTTTGTTACCACTGGTTTCCACACTAATAGGGGAGTATTCTCATTAATCTATTGAACCTCATTCACATTATGTCCCAAGCACACCGATGTAACATTATGGTTGTAGTACTTCACGAAGAATCAGACACATTTTTAACATTCTTTCCTTCGTCAGTTAAGCACTTCAAAAGTGTTAGATGTATTTAACACATTTGCATCCTTGTTTTGTTGTCTAGATGTAGATGAATCGTTTGAGTTGGCCTTTGATATAGATGCCTCATTTTCTTTACGTGTTTAGCTCTGGTCGATATGCCATCTTTTTGGTTACATGTACACGGTCAAACTTTTTAGAGTTTGGACCTCTTCGTTTAACTTCCTTAAACAATTAAACCCATCATTTTGCTCACTATTCACTGTAACGTTAGGCATTGGAACAACAATATTCTTTAAACATTCAACATCTGTGTGACCAAAAAACTTACATGAACCACATCTAGGGGGTCCATTCATATTCTTTTCGAATGAAAAAAGAGTGTACCCTGGTTTGTCTAGCAACGAGACAACAAAGACTACTTAGGTCTTTCATACATTTCATTTAGTTCGATAAGTGCCCTAGCATAAAGCTGTTCCTACCCCCGATTCCTCATACATTTTAGTTGTATAGAGTCAAGGAGCATAAGAGTACCCAATTTCAAGCAATTATAATTAAACCATCAGGTAAAAGTGGCCATATCTTCCTTAAATCTTCTGATAAACAAACCAAGTCGACCACGTTTTGAGAATAATGTGTCTTTGTTCGAATATCCTAGGACCATTAGTAAGAACAGCCTCTAAGTTTTCTCTTAATGATAATTTAAAGAAAAAGAACCCTATTGAGGTTAATCATACACTTTTGAAGACCATATTTTGTCCATGGTTCAAGCAAAATGTTGTACCACGGGAAATTCCACCCTTTTGCTAATAAAATAGCCATACAATGTGATCACACATATGTTGTTAACCTCATCAACTGACGATTTGGGAATGATAAAATCAACATCATTGATGGTATCGTTGGTTTCAATAAAACTTAAGTTAACTTTTTAAGTAGAAGTCTCATAAGTAACAACCAAAGAATTCAAACCAGGATTAAGCTTGTTTGCATGCAAGCTAGAGATATCGATACTTTTCACATTTTGTAGGCTTCAATATAGTATGCGTGCAGTATTATTATTCATAACCTCATTAACGCTTATCAAAAATGTTTTGAGTAGCGATCATTAACGAGCTAGGTAGGCTTTTTAGGCACGTTCTTGTGGCTTTGTCGCGTTATCATCATTCTAACGTGTTTAAAGTCTAAGCAAAAAGCGATTCCTAAATCTTACATTATGATCCCATTTATAGTCTAAAATTATCATACAAAGCAAGTCGTTATGAGACTATGAGAGTATCAGAGGGGAACCATGTAGGGCAGGGGAGGGTCCCGACTTCTAAAGATTTGACCCCAACAGTGTAAATATTATAGGTTTTAGAGGTAATTTAGTTGAGGTCACAAACAAATCTCCGATTCGCCTTAAAAAAAATTTGGCCCCAGAAAAAATATTCAAGTTCGCCATTGGTATTAAGGTCGACCAAAACGGGTTAAAAACCGGGTTAAGGTTAGACCCGCCAGTTTTAGTGACCCGGTCATGAAACGTGGGTTTGGTTTCAATTTTTTTATAAAAATGCGGTTGACGACGGTCGAACCGGTTGACATTGATCAAACCGGTTGACGCTTGGAAAAAATAAAATAATAATAAATGAAAACCGGGTTGACTTGGTGGTCGAACAAGTCAACCGGTCGAACCGATCTTTAGATAAGGGTCAATTAAAACCGTTTTTAAAACATTGTTATAACAGATCCTCACCAAACCAAAACCATCTTCCAAGTTCCAAGCGAGGTAGCGTCCATGCTTAATATAAGAGCACAAAGTATGAAGGACACAATAACAGCGTTATTGGTATCTTACCTCAAAGCCACATCATACACCTCCATAATACAGCAATAACTCAAATAACCTACGCCATCTAACATCACATGTAATCCACCTAAAATACCTCTACAATATCTCACTCACTCACTTGATAAAACACACACAGCGTAAAAGGTGCATTTGGATTGAGCTAGTGGTGTGGCTCAAAACACAAAATAATAATGCATTTGGTGTGAGTTTGGCATGTTGGCGGTGGGTTAGCCACCAATAACTTATCAATGGGTACCCGACACCATAATACCTGTGCTTTATTAGAGCATCCGCATATGTTACTTTTGTCACATTATTCTCAATAATAATGTAAAGCTCAAATGTATGTTGTGACTAATAAAGGGACTTTCGAGATGGTTTATAAGACAACGGATTTAATATGTACGAGAAACATTCTTTTTTCCATTCAAGTGATAATTTTGAGGCTCGCACACTTATCATCATGTTTCACTCACCAACCACTTATAACTCAAAATTGAACATTAATGGAAAAAAGATGTAATAACGTGGGTCCAGGAAATGTTTGAAAATGCCGCAATGTTATTGGTTGATTTACGATTCAGCCAGCAAGAGGTTTACACGTCAATAATATACCAAGGGGCGTTTGGTTGGGGTAATTTGAAATTCCGGAATTTTAAATTCTAGAAAATTTAAATTCTTGAGAATTTAAAATTCCGGAATTTAAAATACTTCGCATATTTGGTTAGAGAAATTTATAATTTTATTTTTTATTTTTTTAATATAAATTTCATAAAAATTCTATTTAAAAGTTTATAAAAAGTTATAAAAAAGTTTAGAAAAATTTATAAAAAAGTTTATAAAAAAATTTATAAAAAAAAGTTTATAAATAATTATGAAAAAAGTTTATAAAAATTTATTAAAAAAGTTTATAAAAAGTTTATAAGAATTTATAAAAAATTATAAAAAAAGTTTATAAAAAATTTATAAAAAAAGTTTATAAAAAAAAAGTTTATAAAAAAGTTTATAAAAAATTTCTAAGAAATTTATAAAAATTTAAAAAAAAAAGTTTATAAAAAAAGTTTATAAAAAATTTATAAAAGTTTATAAAAGAGTTTATAAAAAAGTTTAAAAAAATCTATAAGAAATTTATAAAAAATTTATAAAAAAAGTTTATAAAAAATTTATAATAAAAGTTTAAAAAAATCTATAAAATAGTTTATAAAAATTTATAAAAAAGTTTATAAAAAAAATTATAAATATTCTATTTTAAAAGTTTATAAAAAAAACAATAAGAAAAAAAGTTTATAAATTTTTTCAAGCAAGTGAAATTACTTAAAACTTTTGGAGGCATTAAGATTAAGATTTTGTGATTGAAATTGTAAATTCACTTCAATTTCCCATTTGAGTTACCAAACATGGCATTTGAAGGAAATTAAAATCAAATCCTAAATATCCCCCGAATTCCCATTGTATGGGAAAGATCCTACATATATCGGCACCCAAAAGTAGAAATATCAAAATTATTTGTAATCATATACTCCAAATCATGTTTTACTAATTTCTATGTGTTGATAATTCCATGTATTTGTTTGGCCTGAGTCTAGCCAAGCACCACATATTCCACTAGCCATGCACCACATAGCTTGTATTTTCCGTACGTTTTTTTTTTTTTTAGTTAGTTAGTTATAATGTTTAATTTGTGTATTATATTTAATTTGTTTAGTGTTTTTATATGTAGAGTGTATTTATTTGTGTAGTGTTTTATATGTAAGAATATATTTATTTGTGTAGTGTTTTTTACGTTATGTTTTTTATT
>OU343220.1:70941791-71331328 GCA_910596185.1 Chrysanthemum makinoi | reverse complement strand
GAATCAACCGTCACCAATGTTTTTTTCTAGACAGATGGAATAATTAGATTCATTTGCTTTAAAATTTTCTACCCATTTTACTACATAAGAAAAACGATTTAACTTTAATCCCGTATAAAAGTTAATACAATCTATTAATTACGTAGTACTACTGATGCATTGACAAGGATACAAGGCTTGTAGTAATAAGTGTTTTTATTATCAATAACTTTGTGAAACAATACAAGAGTTTATTGAAGAAGACTATTTACACATAAGGTTAGCTAAAGATTCACCAAGCGTAACAAACTCGAGTGTGAGATTGTTGGCAGGTGTAATGATGGAATCATGAGCTCCATTTCCGTCAGCAATACCTTGACAACGCTTCACTTCATCCCCAGCAACGTGAATGTCCATACCAGTCCCGTCACAGTCCTCTTCTTGCATAGAAACCTTGAACTCTGCAATCACGGTATCATAAGAAGAAATGCATTCTTTAAGTGATTTCAACAGACCGGGAGGACCGACTTTCACTCCCTGGAACTGACTTCGTGTCCCTGTTGATTTGTTTATGGCGACATTAACGGCTATCTTTGCAAGGGTTTTCACCTCGGTTGCAAACTTGCTACTCTCGTCGGATTTTAAAACTTGCATGCAGAAGTTAACGTTGCCTTGTTTGTTACAAACTTTATTAACCAATTCGAATGGTTGAGCAGCGAAGGCATTTGATATAAAAAAAAGGAGAAATAAACAAGAAAAGTAATATGATATTTTTGGACGTCAAGCAATTAGTAGCCATTGTTAGGGTGGTGGCAGTGGATTAGGCATGACAGTCGGCATGCTCCATACTGACCGGCGTTAGTTTTGCCTGCATTTCGGTTTGAATCGGCATGAACGAAGGGAACACCAAATCGGCAAACTTCCCCGAATCGACATGGGCCAAATATGAACGTTGGAGGTGCATTGAATGGGCAAAAAGTACTTCTGGTTGCTGCTGCTGATACCGTATCATGAACAGAGATTTTGTGGTGGAATGAAAAACGGAGGTGAAATCCACCCAAGAGTGAGCTAATGTTTGAAAGTTACTTGCACATCTTTACCTAAGATTTTCGGTCTGAGAAAATTAATTTTGTTGAGATGGCTTTGAAAGTCAATGTGTGGAGTTGCAAAAAGGGAAGATATGGTGGGTAGATTGCTGTGAACTGGTGATAGTGTGTTATTGGGTAGAGTGCTGCAAATAGGACTTTTTCAATTTCGTTTGGCGATTAAAAAAAAAAAAAAAAAAAAATTAATGAGTTAGGCATGGTTGCCACTAAAAATCTATTGTTAGGTATGAGATTGGTATGAGGTGAGTTGGCGGGATATTATTGGTAGATGACTAGGCATGAAAAAAAATGGTAGTCATGACTGCCACCACCCTTATTGTTACAAAAGTATGATGTTTCTGTTTGGTGGATAAAAGATATGAACAAGAACATATATTTATAGCCAACTACGTACTACAGTAATTAATTTGGTGTTTATGACAGATTGATATTCAATCTGTTCCAAAGATAGGTGGTCAAAATAAGCTAATTAATCTTTAAGGCAAAGATTAAAGAAAACTAATGTATCTTTACTACATAAAATAGAAAAATGGTCAAAGGTAAAAGTGAAAATTAAAAGTTGAAAGTTGAAAGTGAAGGTGAAGTGTATAATGTAATTAATACTCTTATTAAAACATCCAATTACTTAAAAGTACATTGATTTATTCATATTGTACCAACTAAGCATATCCACCAAATTAAATACAAACAATTAAAACACCTCATACTAAAAAGTACAATAAAATTTTCACAATATACAATTTAAACAAGTTTCAACAAAATCCAGAATATAAAATAATTACACACACTAATTTGTTATTTTTAAACACCCTAAAATGAAAAGTACATGTTATTATACACATTATACAAATTAATAAGACACACAAAGTTTCAACAGTTCGAGTTGATATACATATAATTTTGAAAACTGGACCAGACGGGACCAACGGGTTCAATCGGAACGGTTTCACTTGGTTCGACTAACCGATAAAATTCATCCAAAATGAACCGTAGAGGATCCGTTGAAACGATACAAACTGGTATCGGGCCTCATCGAAATATGTTTCTCCAGTTAATCGTCACGAGAATACCGTATACTATATATAAAGGAAAACACAAAAAGTGAAATGTTGAAACTAAAAATAGAAACTTTGAAAACATATATTTCAAAAGTAAACTATTAATACACATCGAAAACTGGGTTAACACGGGACGCTTCAAACGACGGGTTGACGGTTTAAATCGACTGTTTTCGACCAAAACGGTTCAACCAGTTGAACCACCGGTCGACCGGGTTTCAGAACATTATGTTTAATACCCAAATCTTCAAACTTTTATTATTTTTCGTTTATAACCATAAACATTTTTTATCACTAAACGATATGTCGCCATAAAATCTCGTTGCTATACTGGGGTAACCGTCTTTAACTATATGTATATATAATTACCATTAAAAATTCAAACTAATATTAAAAGAAACTGATTTGGCATATTCAATGTTGGAAAGTCAATACAAGTTTTTTTATTTTTTTTATTTTTTTTATTATACATACAAAGCATGTATCCATGTTTTTGAAACTTAAAAAGTGAGTAATGTTAAATTTCTAAAATTCCTTTAAAACTAAAATTTCTACATAAAAATTCAAAGAATTTGCCCTTAATGAAATAGCTACCATAACAACTCACACCTAAAATTTGAAAGAAATGTATGACAACTTTTACTATTGTAATTTTCCCAAAAAAAGTATATATTTTTTAATTTATTTAATCTTAACACTAATAATTTCTAAAAGTTTATCAATATCTTTTATTTTATAAGGCACCATATTAATACTTATTATTTATTGTTATGTTACTTTAGAGTGTGTGTATCATATGCATTATCTCGGTTATTAAATATTGAAATGTGTGCAATGACCATATGATTTTTAAAAATATTGTTTTGACATTTATATATAGTTGAAATTTCGGAGATATTGTTGTGAATAACTTGAATGTTTACAATCACAAAACATTGTATCGATTTATTATATAGTCACGGGGTTCATTTTTTTGTTCTCGTTCTTGCGCATTAAATACGTTAAATATAAATTTGTGTTCCAAATATTGCTATAATGATGGTGATTGATTGGTGTTTTAATCGTTGATTGTTCCTAGCATTAATTTCAAAGGTATACAAAGTTTTCTGAAATAATTTGGCCAAAATACATTATACAACCGGTGTATATATTTTTGTTAAGTTTCTTAGGTTTGATTGGGTCAAATACCATGTCTTGATGGATGATAACTACAAAGTGAAGCCAATCAAAGAGTTCGGTCAAAGAGGATTCAACACCTCATATGCCGTGTAATAAGAAATTTTACATGACGAGTAACGTGCATTGTTAGTTATCTCATAATTGATGTAATGTTTCATTTTAGCTTCAATAAATACTTTTATTTGTTCTTTGATACTCCTCCGTCCCATTTTATTGTCCACTTTGACTTTGACCGTCTTTCTTTTCACTTAATATATTTATTTGTGTTATATAATACTTAATGAAAATTATACCAATGAAACTACATTTAAAACCCAATACATTCATATGTCTTTCATCAAGTATTATATAACACAAACAAAAATAATGATGATCAAAGTTGAAGAATAAAGACTAAAAAAGTCAATATGAGACAATAAAAATGGGACGGAGGGAGTACATGTTAAGAATTTTTTCTTCAGTTGAATTATCGCATTTGAAACCTTAACTTTACCGAATATCAGATTGTTAATTATGCCGCTAGGAAGAAGCCGCTACGCTAGGTACTCGTCTAGTTTATCAAATGTATGGAAATTTTTAGTAAACTTTAAAAAGGTCTCGTATGACAAGTCTACATTCAAATTTAAAACAAAATAAATAATTTTTTAAGTGATCTGACTAAAATACGATTTTGTTGTTCGATCTTCATATTTCTCATCTTCAATCTCAGATTCTAGCGACTTTTTCGGGCTACCAACCATCAACTCAGACTAACAAATCATTCTTAGTTATGAGAAATTGGTTTGTAGTTGATGGCTGGAAGCCGGAAAAGTCAGCCGGATTCGGGTTTAAAGATGAGAAAAATGAATCGAAAAAGACAAAAGGTATTTTAGTCAAATCACATAAAAAGTTATTTATTTTGTTTTGAATATGAATGTATACTAGTTTTGGTTGCCAGTAAAAGTCGCCGAAATTTGAGATTGCAGATGAGAAAGATGAAGATCGAAAAATAAAATGATATTTTACTTAAATCACTTAATAATTTATTCATTTTGTTTTAAATTTGAATATATACTAGTTATATTGGATCTTTTTAAAGTTCACTAGAAATTTAAGTATACCTTGATAAGCACATTCGTTTTCTTTGACCTTTGCCCTAATCTTAAATATTAAATGTAATTTAAGTATCTTACTCATTATCTTATTATTCATTAGTGTTATGTTGTTATATACTTTATTTGAATTTATTTTGTATAATATTATTACTCCTTTGTCATATATCTATACTACATAAAATGTAAAAATGATCAAAAGAAAAAGTGAAAACTTGAAAATTGAATATTGAAAGTCAAAATTTTTGAAACCTTTAAAATGTCAAAATAAAAAGGGTCAAACGTCTTTGCCCATTAAAACCATGATATTACACGTCTTTACTACAAGTCTATGATTTCAATATTAAAAGGTAAAGATAGTTAGCAATTGATATCTTTTCGTATCATAGCATTTGCATCTCCTCTGTAACTTATTTGTTCAGCTTTATTTTAGTTTAATTAAATAGAGTAATATAAATGCTTACATTAATGATAAGGGTATGAAGAATGTCACATAATGGAACCAAGATAGACCGTTTAATTTCTATTCTTAAATTTATGTAAAAATGGTCAAAAGGGAAAAGTGAAAACTTGAAAACTTGAAAATTGAATATTGAAAGTCAAAATTTTTGAAAACTTTAAAAATGTCAAAAATAAAAAGGGTCAAACGTCTTTGCCCATTAAAACCATGATATTACACGTCTTTACTACAAGTCTATGATTTCAATATTAAAAGGTAAAGATAGTTAGCAATTGATATCTTTTCGTATCATAGCATTTGCATCTCCTCTGTAACTTATTTGTTCAGCTTTATTTTAGTTTAATTAAATAGAGTAATATAAATGCTTACATTAATGATAAGGGTATGAAGAATGTCACATAATGGAACCAAGATAGACTCTTTAATTTCTATTCTTAAATTTGTACTAGCAGGGATGCTTTCGTTAGCGGCGGGTACCCGCGAACTAAATTTTTGGCGTGCAATGTTTTCGATTATATTAAAAGTTTTGGCGAAATGTCAGGGGTGGTGTTGCCGACACATCTTTGTGCGGTGGTGGCGATTTAGTTGGTGGCGCCGGTTGCTATTTAGCACAAGAGTGGCAATTTACGTTTTGTACTAATCAAGAGTGTGTGAGATATTATTGTTTTTTGTGTGTTTATTTGTAGGTTTTATACCCGTTTTGTACTAATCAATACATTTAATGGATTGTTAAAGTGGGCTACAAGAATGGGGCATTTAATACATGGCTTTTAAAGTCATAAAAGAGAGCTTTAAAAATATTGGAGGGACTTAATTTTGTATTCAATGACTACTAATGTTACAAGTATTTGCTTAACTTTTAAGCTAGCATGTGTATGTATTAATTTAGCAAGAGACATTATATTTCCATAATAAGTAAGTTACAAAGTCTGAATTTTAAGCCTTGCTATTTAGAGAATGTCCTAAATGCATTATAAGGTAGTAAAGATAATGGTTTGATTATAACATTCTAACTTTTGATTGAAACTTTAGACAGTACGCGTGCATAACAACGAAATTTATAACGGCAGATAGTTATAGTGATTAAAAAAAGTCTAAAGGTAATAAACGACAAATAATAGAAGTTTGAGGATTTGGGGATTAAACATAATGTTTTGAAACCCGTTTCGACACGGGCGGTTCAACCGGTTGAACCGTTCCGGCCGAAAAGACGGGTCAAATTAATCTGGTCAACCCGCCAGGTTGGGTCGAAAAATTGGTCAAATTAAACCGGGTCAACCCGCCGGGTTTGAAGCGTCCCAGGTCAACCCGTTTTTCGATATGTATTTATAGTGTGTAATAGTTTTTAACTTTGCACACGCTTTTCGAAAATAATGTAAAAACTTCTTAAAATACTTTAAGTTTGACCAAATTAAGTTTTTTTTGCTTTTCAAAATTAACAATATTTGCATTATAGATAATATAGATATTATTTTGTTCATAAAGTCATGAAAGTTTATGTAAGGAAAGTATTCAAATGCACTGATTGAAATTTAAAAACCTTGAATGACTCAAAAATATTACCGTCCCAAAATAATTGTCCTCATTTGACTTTTAAAGTCTTAATTTTCAACTTTGATCTTTAATATTTTTGTATGTGTTATATAATACTTGATGAAAATTATATCAATGAAAAAACATTTAAAAACCAATCCATTCATATATTTTGCATCAATTATTATATAACACAAACAAAAAATTTTAAGATCAAAGTTGAAAAAAAAAGACTTCAAAAAGTCAAAAGAGGACATTTATTTTGGGACGGAGGTAGTAATAGCTATGGGTGTTGAATATTTGTCTAGCGAGTGAGAATCATAATTTTGGTACAAATATTGTGTTGTTGACTTTTCAAATATAGACAACTTAAGTATTGTCTTGTTGACTTTGCAAATATTGTGTTGTCTCAGCGTGTGAGAATCATAATTTTAGTACAAATATTGTGTTGTTGACTTTGCAAATTAACTAAAGTTGTGTTGTTGATTGCAAAAACATATAGTTTATTATTTTTTGAGTACAAATACTTCTTTTCAAAGAAGATACATATCATTTATTAGTTTAGAATGATATATAAACAACTCATGTTTGCTATTACTGGAGTATATAATGTATAATCATATTTGCTATTAACTAGATGAAAGTCAAAGTGTTTGTGTTTGATAAATGCAAATCGTGTATTTTCATACAAGATATATATCAAAACTAATTTCGTCTCATATTTGCTATTAACTAATTCATTTAGTTTTCTGAAATATGATCTTTATATATAATGTCTTACCCATTGATGTGACAATCCGTCAATTTCCCGGCTATTATTTATATCAGAATATGCGAGTTATTTATTTTCTGACCATTATAACTCTTAAACGAGAAGTTATCTCCTGTTTTCCAAAGTCCCGGCAACACACGCGTACCAACACCATAATAAAATTGACGTAAAATTTACTTTCTAATTTCAAAGTAATAATAATACCATAATGTTTCGCCACAAAACGTCTCCGAAAATATAAAATTTATAAAATACTAATACCCGAATAATACTCTACATAATTAAACGTTATCATGTATGCGGAACAAATTATACAAGACGGGTACATATAATACACACATTTATACTTTCATTTTAAAATAAAAACCTTTTTATTGAAGATAATACACCTTTTGTCTTTTCTCTTCCCTCGGGACAAAACAAAACAAAAGCGAGAAATGAGATATCCAAGATTCATCTTCAAACTCTCTCTCTCTACCCTAGACCTACGCCCCATAGACCAAATCTTCCAAAGAAAGAAAACCCAACATGTCTATTCCATCATCTACTCCCTTCTTACCAAAACATACAAGATTTTGTCTTCCAAACCCTCCTTTGATGCGCCGGTTGCTACTCATACGAAATCAAAGAGAATCAAGATAAAATCACACAAGAGATTCATATCTTCACATCTATCTACCTAGAGCAAGGTCTATGATTCGCCTAAGATTTTGGAAGATAGCCGAATTTGGCTTCAAACCAAGACCAAGAGAAGAAAGATAACCAAACTCCTCCTCAACATACTCCTATATTTCTAGTCGAATTGCAAAAACTCCAAACTCAGTTTCTCATCATCACTTTCACAAAAATTAGGGTTTGGTAAATCAAAGGGCTTTTAGAAATTGATTGAGGGGTTTTATTCTTGGGTGAAAGAGAAGCTATCGAAGTTAATTGGTCTAAATCAAACCGGGTCACCTCCAATTGAAGTTTTTATGTTCGGTGTTCAACCCACTCAACCCATTGATTCGTTTTTTGTAAGGTCGCGTGTCGGTGCCATCCAATAATTCTAATTGACTGCTGCTTAGACTGCACTACTGAGGTGAGTATTCACAGCCCCCTTTTTATCGTTTTACTTATTTGGGGTGAAATGCATGAACTTAAATTTTAAACTATATTTTGTTCTAAATTATAAATTTATTTGGACTATTTGATATATCCTGGCCCCTTTGACATATTTTGACCTTATGACTTGTTCATGATCCCTTAGTATGCTTAGACCTATAATGCCTTTTACGTGATAAGTCTTAAAGTCTCCATTGTTCGGAGCAACCCTGAATTGATAATATATAATAGTTAGGTAATCGTGCAAGTCTCCCCCGAGCAACACTAAGTCTCCGATAGAGCAATACTAAGTCTCCTTGTCGACAGGAGCAACACAAAGTCTCCCTTGTTGGAGCGGCGTGATTTATTATATATTAGGCATTATTTATCATGGACTATTATGACCAAATGCGATAATTAATTAAAGCATACTACTTGAACTATGGGAGTGTATGTGAACTTATATGTTACAAGTCTTGTATGGGCGGGACTTGTAACATGGTGAGTTCATAGGACACTTGCCAGGCAACTTTCTAATTATAGTTTTCATAAAACCTGTGTACTCACCAACTATTTTCATAGTTGACCCGTTTTCTCATGCATTTCAGGTGATCGTTGTTTAGCTTCTATTATGAAGATTTTAAATAAAGGAGTCGTCACAACTTATCCGAGTCGTCCTGTAGTAAAATGTTATCTTTTGGAAGTCAAACTTTATGTTTCAATTGCCAAGGTCGGCTAGAACCTTGTTGTAATGTTACAATATTTCCTTAAATTTAAATTATGGTATTGTACTATATCTCTTTGCGATGTATATTGATTATGTTGCACCTCGCGATTCCGCCTCCGGCGGGGTGTGACAATTGAACACATTGATAATCATTTGGAACACATTGAAAAACATACAGGTCACGATTCTCACATGGAACACATTGAAACTCATTTGGTTGTTGAACCTGTTATTCAATCAGTTGTTTAACACGATGACGCCGAGGTTTACGTTGTACACCTCTTTATTTATTTTTGAGTTTTTTTTTCTAACGTATACGTTTGCTATATCATTCTAACTAGTAGCGGGGTACCTAGCGGCTGTGCGGCCGGTACTCAAATAAAATTTTCGATGAATAATGTACTTTAGTTTATTATGTTCTTTTTAACAATAAATTTATGGATATCAAGAATTTCAGTATAGCCCGTGCTGTTCGGGCTCGAACCCGTTGGCCCGTAATCGCCGGCTCGAGCCCGTTGGTCCGCGCCATTTCGGGCTCAAGCCCATTTGGCCCGTTGTCTGTTCGGGCTTGAATATTTGTATAATGTGCTTTATTATTTGTAGTAGTGAAATTTAATGCAGGAATTGTGTTTAATTTGCTTATACAATATGCTTGAAAATTTGTATTTCTTATGTAAGGGGTGTTTAAATAACCGTATTAATTGTATGTATTGACCAGTTAAATAATTGACTACATTAAATAGCATTAATGTGGTGTTTTGTTGTACACTATGCTTCTTGTCTTGTACGTCTGAAAAAATTATGTGCATTAAAGTGTTGCACACTATGTTTCTTTTCTTGTAAGTAGTAGTCATTATAGTCATTAATAACATTGACCACTTTAATAGCATTAATGTTGTAAGTCTAAAAATAAGTCTGAAAATTACATCATGCTTATTTTGTTGTACATTATGCTTATTTTGTTGTAAATCTGAAAATTAGTTGCAGCTATTGTACATTGTGCTTAAATGGTTGTAATTTTTGGTGAAGGGGTGTTTTTAATAGCATTAATGTTGTTTGATAGAATTTTGGTCTTAAAATGACACAACGCTTTATTTTGTTGTACAATATGCTTACTTTGTTGTAATTCTGAAAATTGGGTGCATTAAAGTGTTGTAAACCATGCTTAATTTCTTGTACGTCTTAAAATTAAGAGTGAGGTGCATTATAAGTAGTAGAGATATTGTTTGTATTACTTGTTAGATTGAATCTCAAATACTTAGAGCTTTCAGTCCTATGGATGTTGATCAAGTTTTCAACCCTATTGTTCTCAATCTTGAACCTGAGGTAAACACAATATACCATTTAGTTACGAGTAACAATTATTTGCAAATATAAGTAACGAGTAAGTAGTCGTACGAGTGCCCTTTATGATACCCTAATCCATATGCATGTTTGTGAAGTTCATTAGATATTCAACTTGCTAACTTTATTAGTAATGAGGACCGTAAAAAGAATCAAGTAAAAGGTTTTAAATAAAATTCCAAACACAAACCCTTTGACCTAAATCGTATGTCTAAGCAGGTCCAAAAGAATAGAATAATGTCTTTGGTTTTCGAGTCTTCCATTGCCTAAATACTCATTTAAGAGAATTTGTTAATGCTTTATAAATAAACAAACAATAGTTATATGTTGTATATATATTTTTTTTAACAGAGATAACATTTCACTCCTAAAAAATGGAGGTAATTTGAACACAAACAAGTTACATCGAACATAATGGGCAAAATCGAAACCGACTTGCCAAACAAAATACACAAGGTAACAAGTTAAGCCAAAACAAGACATACACAATAATAGTTGTGACAGACTACAACAACACCATACAAGGGTGGGGGAAATCACCAAGGTGAGCTTTTGGTAGACACAACCATATGAAGATGTAGCTTGACAAAAGTACATAAAGTACATAAAACATACATAAAAGATAAAACTGAGCATCCTTAAAGGAGCCAGACCTAAACCAAACAGATCTAAAGTCAAAACCCAAGGCAGCAGCAAGTCGTCAATGACGGACCACAACAGATCTGAGCAGAAGAGACCGGAAGGTAACGGATCTGAGCAGAAGACAGCGGTGGTGGCAGCGACTCTAGCGGAAACGGCGAAGATGTGAGATGACATATCTGTGAGTAAGGGCTTTATTGTGAGAAAGGAAAAAGTACAAGAAAAGATGGGAGAAGGAGGTCCAGACGGCCGGTCAAAGCCGACCACCGGAGAAAAGATGAGATTTGTTTGGTAAGGTTATGGTGGATTGGGTTTATTTTTAGAGAGAGGTTGGAGAGAAGTTGCATTATATGTTATATATTACCGTACCTAATTGCTATAAACAATTGATTCAGTAAAGTAAGTTCAAAGTTCAAACCTTTTGGACAAAAGTAAGACTTACAGTTACTACCATGGTAAACTACATCAAAATAGTCTAACCTATGGAAAAGGTTTTGCATTAAATGGGTCAAGTTGTGTTGTGGTCACCTCCAATGGGTCAATTTGTTATGGTTTTACATTGAATTTGTTAATGCTTTATAAGTAAACAAACAGTAGTCATATGTTGTATATTACACTACCTAAATGCTAGAAACAATTGATTCAGTAAAGTAAGTTCAAAGTTCAAACCTTTTGGACAAAAGTAAGACTTACAGTTACTACCATGGTAAACTACATCAAAATAGTCTAAGCTTTGAAAAAGGTTTTACATTGAATGGATTATGTAATGACACGAGGTTGATATGCAAACGTTTTGATTCTAATGTCATCAATACTAAGATTGTTGTGGGACAAAGATGCTGAAGTTAGAGTGCTCTTGCCAATAATTCCTCTTGCTCCATCTGAAGAAGACATGTTCCCTTTCAAACTCAAGACATGTTCCCTTTCAAACTCAAGAGAACACAATTCCCTTTCAAACTCAAGAGAACACATGTTCCCTTTCAAACTGAAGTTAGAGTGCTCTTGCCAATAATTCCTCTTTCCAGTAATTCCTCTTGCCAGATTCTGATTTCTCTCATGGCCAGCTTTATGTGGCATTGTCTAGAGGGATATCTCGTAGAACAACAAAGGTATTGGTTAAATCACCAAAGAGTTTCGTCAAGCAGAATCTATACCTCAAATGTCGTGTATCAAGAAGTTTTACGCGACGAGTAACGTGTGTTGTTAGTTAATATTTTATAATTGATGTAATATTTTATGTTAAGAATTTTTGCTAGAGTTGAATTATCACATGTTACAACCGTTTGTAATTACATTTTGATCCTTTCACGTTCTATTTTGAACGTTATACGAAACACTTACCACAATATTGCATATCGTTAATTGTCACCGTTAGAAACCTGCCGCTAGGCACGGGTACTCGCCTAGTCTTATAAAGAGATAAAACTTGTAAATATAAATTTACCTATTGTTGTTCACTATTTCACACTAACGTCGCACTTGAATGCTGTTACTATGTTATTTTCAATAAAGATATTCATAGGGGTGAGCAGAAACCGCACCGCAAACCGCAAACCCGCATAAAACCGCAAAACCCACACCGCAAAAACCGAAACCGCAATAAAAACCGCGGTGCGGATCCTGAAAATAAAAAAACCGCATTTTGCGGTGCGGTTTCGGTTTCCACCAAAAAACCGCACCGCAATAACCGCACCGAACCGCAAAGTCATATTCAAATATATTTTTATTTTTATTTTTAAATAAACCAACTAGATTTCATAATTTTTGTATGATTAAATACTTTTGTTTATATTTTCATAATTAGTTATTTCAAACGTATTTTATTGGTTAATTATTATATACTTTCTATCAATTTATCATCGAAATTTTAAAAATTTCTCATCTCATTTGACTTTTATTATTGTAGAGATTTAAAATTTCATACTAATACCCAACATTTTATATATATATATATATATATATGTTTCTACTCATTATGTAACCTTATGATATATTTATTCTATAATAAATATATACCAAAAAATAGAATTAAAAAAAAAAAACTTTAAAACCGCCAAAACCCAAGCATAAAAACCAAACCAAAAAACAGAAAACCGCTGAACCCAAGAAACCGCAAGAAAAGCGGTTGTGGATTCTCATTTTTAAAACGCATTAGGATGTGGTGCGGTTTTTACCAAAACCCGCACCATGCTCACCCCTAGATATTCATATGTTAAGAATCTTTTATATACTATAATAATATTATAGCAATAACAATAATAATAATATAATGTATAATTGTTAAGTTTCATGTATTAAATAAATTATAATTGTTTAAAAAATTTATAATTATTTAGTTTCATGTAATAAACAAAGTATAATCGTTTCAAAAATGATTTACTGCCATAACAAGAAAAGAGAAATTTGAATATCATGTTAATAAATAGAAAATTAATTATTTTGAATCAAATATCGTGTAATATTTTTTTTTTCTCGTGCAAGAGGTAAACTTTTATATTAAACAATCAACCAATGTACAAATAAGAAATCAATCACTGCTTTAGGACATGCCCCAAAACAGAGAATATCAGATAACCACATACATCCGACATCAGATACTATACAATCAGAACTCTGACAAAAAAGAGTTTTATTAAAAAGAGTTTATACTTCTCGATTCTATCAATCAATTTGAGTTTTAAAAATTTTGAGTTTTTACAATAGATGAATTAACAATTATGAAATTTAAGTCTGATTCAAGTTAATATCATTAAATTCCTTTAATGAAGAATCCTTGCAATTAATAAAACATTAATGATTAAATTGATGTAATTAAATTTCATTAATAAGTAAATATTTTATGTCATAAATACAAAGCAATTGATGACTAAAGCTAATTAATTAACCTTGATTTAAAATCTCGTATATAATAAGTACTAGCTTAGAGACCCGTTGACACCGGGTTAATTTTTAAAGAAATAGATAAATGAGATGATAAAAAAACAACAAATGTAAACATGTTCCATTAATATTTGAAAGGAATAATAAGTAATAAGTGACTTATTCGATAAACAATTGAGTTTTTAATAATTAAAATAATAAACGTCCATGCATTGGCGTCTCCAAAATTGATGGTCATGAAGAGCAAATGTATTCAATGATTGCTCATCAAGTTAATAGCCAATGCCCGTTCCATGAACACCTAATGATTTAAAAAAAAACAAAAAAATGTAAGTGTACGGTTTCCAATCGTATTAGAGACTGACATTTAACTAATCCATGATCGATTGATGAGAATATGTGAGTAAAGAACCTATTAATCGACAAAGAATATTTTTTAGGAGTACATCGTTAATGACGATATATATTGTAGTTAAAATCACTTAATCACTCCTACAACCCGTTTCATTACAGTTAAATATCTAACACTTATATTCAAAATCACTTAATCACTCCTACAACCTGTTTCATTGCAGTTAAATATCTTACGCTTATATTCAAAATCACTTAATCACTTAATTACTCATGCAACCCATTTCATTTCAGGTGTTTACCATCTCCTACAACCCGTTTCATTACAGTTAAATATCTTAAGCTTATATTCTAAATCATTTAATCACTCCACCCCTACAACCCGTTTCATTACAGTTAAATATCTTACGCTTATATTCAAAATCACTTAATCACTCTTGCAACCCGTGTTGGAATCACTCCTAAACAGTATTTCAAGTATTTATATTTCATATGTAATAGGTAGCTTTATTATGGCCTTTATGTTTGTTTAAGGTCAAGCTTATGTAGAAGGCCCATAAGCTTGACCCAAGCCCAATAAGGAATAGGGAAGGAGAGGGAATGTTGCCCTAGCTCCTTGCCTATATAAACCATGTAATAACCTTCATTTGAAGGTTGGTTGTTCAATTTACTCTTTCACACATACTCTTGCGCCTAACCGTCCTTATTGCTTAAACGTGTGTGTGTGTTCGTGTAGCTTGTTCATCCGCCTCTCTTCTCTATCTCTTCTCTTGATGCTTGTGTTGTAAAACTAGTGACCTAACAGTGGTATCAATCGCCAAATAGTTGGGTGAACTCGTTTTGTTTTTTGAAGTTTTATGGTATACGCGTAAGGTTTCGGTACTCAATCTTTCATACGCTTAAAGCTTTCATTTTTACATGTTACAATCCAAGATTCTTGTACTTTCAAGGTTATTAAGTGTTAAAGTTTAAGTTTTTGGCAAAAAGTTTGACACTTTATGCGTGAATATCGCTTTTAAGCTTGTTTTTGAACGTGTGTATCATCCTACGCATAACTGTTTTAGAGGCTTTGGTCCATCAAGTTCCACACTTTTGTGTCTTTTGGTGTTATTGAAGCTATTTCATCACACAAAAACTGGTTTAGAAACATATTTGGGCAAAATCACTTTTATGAGTAAACCTACGCGTATGAAAACCCTATTTCTACGCGTAAGTGTTTCCTTGGTTTGATATTCATTTTCATGGTTTATTCCGTGTTTTCTTACTTGGATAAGTCTGAAAATACGTCGACTTTGGATATCTTTTGCACTGTGATAGTGTAAAAGATCATTTGGGATAAAACCCTAAACTTACGCGTAAGTTCAACTTTACGCGTAGAAATCCTACGCCTAAGATTTTCTTACGCCTAAGCCTTGTCTTACGCATAAGCTAAATCCTACGCCTAAGTTTCTAAGCCTAACTTTGTTGTCTACGCATAACTTTAGATTTTTCCCTGCCACGCGTAAGCTAAAACTACGCAAACTTGTACTGTTTACGCGTAACTTTAGTAATTTCTACGCATAAGTGTTATATTGCTCTCACGTGATTTCTACGCCTAAGGATACTTCATCAACAAAGGTTCATTCGACTACAAAGATCCATCAACACAAGTTATCAAAAAAAAAAAAAAAAAATTGGCGGGAAAAGTTGAGTAAAATTTAATTTTTCAAGGATACTAAACGTTCAATTTTTACGCGAGATTCAAATTTTGGTTTAATCGTGAAAATTTTGGTCAAAAATTCAAATTTTTGGGCCCAAATTCGAATTTTTTCGGTCAAATTTAGGCGTCAAAATTGTCATTACTCAAATTTTTCCTACATTCTTAGAATTGGATTTTATAGTGAATTTCAAATTTTGAGACTCAAAAATTTTTCAAAATTATTTTTGGAAGGAAATTGCAGTTCACTATATCGACCTTCTGTGTGCTATATCGACTTTGCACCTTTTCTTTGATTCTTCTGCAGGGGAGTATAATGGATTCTGATCATAAAGATCCATTTGTGGCATTGCAAGAAGGATTCATGGCTATATCTCTGGCATTCAAGCGTCAGACAACATCCATTTCCCAATATCCCGCATGCATACAAGGTGCAAGAGTTGCTGTACATGAAAGGAATGCTCAAATGGACGTTGAGAATGTTGTGAGTACTGCATGCCAAGCATTAATGCGCACAATGAGGTTGTAGCATTGGAAAGCGACATGACAAAGCAGCAGATTGGAGAAGATATCATACTTAACTACGACACCAGCCTAACTGCGGACGATGAACAAATGGTTGAGGAAGATATCTTACCCACCTATGACACCTAAGCAATGATGGTCGAGGTACAATCTACTGTTGATCATATTCTTCCTGCAAATGCGATACAACAAACTGAGCAACCTGAATTCAGTAATGAAGGAGAGGTTGACCAATGTGTTGCACAATGTCGAACAACTTTCTCATGTCCGAGCCCTTACTTGTTAACAATTCAAGCTAACGTCAAATCAAACTCTTGAATCGAAAACATTCTTCTCAAAAGACCATTGCTCGGTTCATAAAGATTTTTCAAAACTAGAGGCACATTGCATCTCTCTTGAACTTAAACTTCAAAACAAATCTTTTTCTTTAGAACACAATGGTCAGTCTTCAAATGAACAAAGTAATCGTGTGGATACATTAGTAAAAGAAAATGAGCATTTAAAGGCTCAAATTCAAGCAAAGGGGCTTGCACATGTTGCTTTACAAAACAAACCGAGAAGATTAACTGACAAGAGTGTGGATACTTATTTTGCAAAACCAACAACCTTGGGAAAATCGTCTCTAAAACCAATCAGAAACCAATCAGTTGTCCGACATCCAACCGCTTTAAATCAACGTTCAAAATCGTCAAAACCACGGTTTCCCTCCCAAGTTGTTGAGAATAATCATTTGATAATACCTGTCACTCCACATTCCTGGCCTAAGAATAATCCTTCTGTTTCTATTAATCCTGTTTCTGTTATACCTGTACAAGTGGTTGCTTCTGGCCAATCTAGGATTTGTTCGAACACTGTGTCTAAACCGAGCATTAAACGTAAAAATTCATATGATTCAAATGACGCATACAAGAACTATGACCTAGAAAAGGCTAGGAAAAGGGCACTACTCCAAAAGGATGGAATCTTAGGTTCACAACCTAGTGTATCACCTTCGAGTGTATTACTGAACACTGCTTATAGTAGCAAACCAAAACCTAAGTTAACTCAAACAGTTAGAAATAAACCCGTTGATCTAAACGTAAAATTTCAGAAACCTAATAGGTGGATCAATATAGGACGCAAATTCTTCCCAAAAGAAGTTTCAACATCCCTTAGATCTAACCTTAGATGGATACCAACGGGTAGGATTTTCAAAACTGTTAGTCTTAGGTGGATTCCTACAGGCACGATACTAAGTAGTTGCACCAAAACAAGTGGGATACCAACTACATCCATCCCTGAGGCAGGAAAGGAAACCATCAAATTAGCATGTTCAGGTGTCAAGAAGATAATTGACACTACATCTTTATGCCTATAACATCTGGAACCCGTTACACTTGGGATCCATGTTTTCTCTTCCTTGCCCCCTTCTATCTTTCTATGCAATGCAGCTACTATGGCTCCTACTGCAAAACAGCGTAGGACCCGTTTCTCACCGTCAAAAAATATCATGATCCATCAGCTGTTCCACCATTGTACTTAATCGTCATGTATTGGAAACATTGCTTGCTCCTCGGTTAAAGATTCGCCAAAAGTCGTGCTTCAGATGTATCGAATGTTTCCGTGCTGACAACCGATAATACTCTAATTTCGATACACTGAATCTACAACAACAACCGAATCTTCTATAACAGAAGATCAAACTGCTTCCAACAACAATGATACAGCTGATGATCAACATTATGAACAAAGAAGTTCTATCAGCAGTTGACTCTCTCGACATATTTTTGGTACTTCTCACTTGTTCGATCAATTGGACATACATGGTTTTGCTGTCTCCTATACATGGTTTCGTCCTTCAATTCATCATCAACATATGTGGTGTATGATTCTGAATCATTGAAAACATCGAGGGGGAGAGAGTGTGTAGGTGATCATTGCTTCCTTGTTCTTCTACATGCTTCTTTGCGAAAACCCAATGCCTTCTTGAATTTCTCCAATTGGGGAAGAAATAAGACGATCTGTGGCTCAAACGTCTCACTTTGGAGTTATCGTCTCAATTTCACGGGTGATCTTGTATGAAGTTACCCAAATATGATGTTAAGATGCCTCACACCGGTCTTAGTATCGAAGTTATTAGCATTCAGGGAAAGTCGTATCATTTCGTCTTTCGTGGTTTGTTTGGTGTGATGCGTCTACATACGTGAGAAGATCTTGTTGATTTCTTGCATGTTACCCTCGAACGGATCTTCCGCAATTAGTCGATTTTCTTTGTGGTTTACTGCTCATCTACAAATTCCATTTGCATACTGAAACCTTCAAAAGTTAGAGGAAATGTAGACTTCATCAAAGTTTCAAATCTGCTAAAGAAAGTTGTCAATTTGGGGGAAACTGATTATGAAACTCCTTCACAATGGCTTCTGAGTATAACAGCTTAGAACCCGGTCACAACCGTTTAAACTTCCCTCAACCCCCATCATCACCTGAAGAAAGCCCTCAGCTTACTCGTCAACAAATGGAAAGGTTATTTGCTCTACTGCTCGTGGACGATATTGATGAACGTGCTCGTGTATCCGCGCTTCGCGCACAACCCGATAATATTCCTATACGATACACTGCTACAACAACTACTGTTGAAGAAGCACCTACACCAGTTGACTCCAACACAACAGTTGAACATACCGCTTACAACAATGATGAACCGGTGATGATATTCAATGAAATACCCCCACCGCAGATTTTGATCCAAATGCGTTCTTCAACCCGTTTGCTAATGAGACTGCTGCACCGGATGTCGCGGAATCTTCAACAAACCATTTGAATCCTCAGAATCGCACAATGTATACCAACATCAACCCTCCACACATAGATGGACGAAAGACCATCCTCCGGAAAACATTATTGGCAACCCGAATCAACAGCCGTTCGAGACAACGTCTTCACACGACGGTGAACATTGCATTTATGCACTCACCGCTGTCGCCAATCAACCTAAAAACATCAAAGACGCAATGACAAAAGACAACCGGATTGAATCCATGCAAGAAGAACTCAACCAATTCAAACGTCTTGAAGTATGGGAACTGTTGAAAGACCAACAGGAGTCTACGTCATTGGTCTAAAATGGATTTGGAAAACAAATTGATGTTGAAGGAACGTCATCCGAAACAAGTCACGTCTGGTGGCTAAGGGTTATCGTCCGGAAGAGGGATTAGACTTTGAAGAATCTTTTGCTCCGGTTGCTCGTCTTGAGGCTGTTCGGATATTTCTAGCGCTCGCAGCTCATATGAATATAACGGTCTATCGATGGATGTCAAAACTGCTTCTCAATGGACAACTTAAAGAAACGGTTTATGTCACCAACCGGATGGATTCGTTGATCCCGAAGTTCCCGAACCATGTTTACAAACTGAACAAAGCTCTTTATGGTCTCAAACAAGCCCCCCGGGCATGGTACGATAAGCTATCATCTTTCCTCATTGCCAATAATTTCACCAAAGGCTCCGTTGACCCAAATCTTTTTATACAATATCACGGGGCACACATCTTAATTGTTCAAATTTACGTGGATGACATCATTTTTGGGTCTACACATAAAAAGTTTTCAATCGCTTTTGCAAAACTCATGAAGAAAAATTTTGAAATGTCCATGATGGGTGAACTTACATTCTTTCTCGGACTGCAAGTTCATCAATCACCCCGTGGTATTTTCTTGAGTCAGTCCAATATGCCCTTGAATTGTTAAACAAATTTGGAATGAAAACTGCGTGACACCTATGCCACACCAATGGCTCATACCAAGAAGCTAGACGCTGATTTACATGGGAAATTGGTGGACCCTACAAAATACCGTAGTATTATTGGGTTTCTCATGTATCTAACAGCTTAGCGGACTGATATTGTCTTTGCCGTTTATCTATGCTCCCGTTATCGTCGCGACCAACCTGAAACCCACCTCTCGAGGCTAAAAGAATCCTCCGATATATCAAGGGAACCATTAACTTGGGAATTTGGTATCCGAAGGATTCTGGTTTTGAACTAATCGCCAGACGCCGACCACGCCAGGATGCTTAGACTCACGGAAAAGTACTTCATGAGCTTTACAATTTCTTGGTGATAAACTAGTGTCATGGCAATCGAAGAAGCAGGATTGTACATCGCTGTCATCAACCGAGGCAGAATATGTAGCCATGTCCGCATGTTGTGCTCAAGTCATATGGATGAGAACACAACTCAAAGACTATGGTTACGTATTTGACCGAATCCCGATGTATTGCGACAATCGGAGTGCCATTGCAATCTCGTGCAATTCAGTTCAAAGACTCGAAATCAAAGCACATCGATCTTGATATCATTTCATCAAGGATCACGCGTGGAGCAGTGGTATGTTGAATTATATTTTGTAGGTACGAATACCAATTGGCGGATCTTCTCACCAAAGCCTTGCCTCCCGCTAGGTTTAATGAGTTGGTCCACCGGATTGGTATGAGGTGTTTGACTCAAGAGGAATTGATGACCTCCTAAAACAGTCTTAAAACCATCAAACACCAAATTCTCTTTTGTAAATAATTTTTCAAAACAAAATACAAAATTATAAAACCTGATAAAAACAACAAAAATATTCTCTAATCTACTTTTCTTTCAACATTGCAAGTACATCTTTTCCGTCAACACTTTAATCTTTCAAAATTCAGTATTTTTCCGATCAAGTGTTGAGGGTGAGAAAATAATCTTTAACCTTGCTTCAAAACATCTGTACTTGCATGTTATCTTATCTCAGTTGAATCTTTTACAAATGGTGGTACATTTCCTGGTTCAAAGACACTCCTCGGACTTTAATTAATAACCTTTCATTATTTTCTCAAGTCGAGGGGAAGTGTCGTCATGTTTCTTTCCTAAAATCTTCGTTTGGTAACCATAATGGAAGTTAAAAGACTTTGGATGAAAATGGAAAAGGTGGAGGGACCAAAACTGTCAAAAGGTTAAACTCACTTTTAATAAAACACCCTCCCACCTACTTTCACTTCTCATTTATTACATAAACCTAAAACCAACCTACGCACAATATTCACTCAAGAAATCCGTGTTTCTGATCTTCATTTTGTAAGTGGATTAATGTTTCTAACATGTTTTTGAACATTGGTTTTGAGTTTCAAATGAATTCAATGTCAAATCTCTGTTATGAGTGATTTTGTGTTCTTTAAACTGCGTAAGAACACATGATCATGTGTTATGTGTTTATGGTTAAAAGGAATGTGTCAAAATGTTTTAACAACATCTATGATATAGTTCCTATGCTCAAAACAAACCCAGTTACACGAATCAATGATTTTTGAATATTAGGGTTTATGAGTCGAATTGGGTATTTCTAAATGTGAAGTGTTTTGATCAAAAATATTGTTGGGTTATGCTCTTGTGTTATTGAATTGATGATTTCCAAGGTCTATAACCACCCAGAAACACGAATTGGTTAACAATTTGAAATTAGGGTTTAAGGTTCTTGAGATTGGGTATTTTTGATTCACTGCAAATTAAGTGTTAAAACTTGGTCATTATGCTCTCACAACATCTAAGATATACCAGAAAAACTTTGGTGCATATTCTATGGCTAGATCTCATACGCGTAGATTTAGGGTTTAGACTACGCGTATGCAGTTCTACGCTCGAATCGCTTAAACTGTCCAAATGTGTTTTGATCTATCATAATATGAATGTTATGTGTTTAACATTGATGATATGATGCTTTATTTCAGGCTTGCAACACTAAATATTCAGAATCAAGGTTAATATACGCCTACGCATAAGGATCACCTTACGCGTAGCTTGTTATGCGTAAGATTTGTCTTACGCGTAGCTTCTACGCATAAGGTTCTACATATGGGACTACGCGTATCCTGTGAAGGATATGCGTAAACAATGACCTCTACGCATAAGGTCAACTCTTACGAGTAGCCTTACGTAAGGTTAATATATGCCTACGCATAAGATTTACGATAAGGTCCTCTTTTTCCTACGCGTAACACTTCTTACGCGTAAGTTAAGACCCTACGCATAAGTTTACGCCTACGCATATATCATTCCTGTCTACGCATAACTTTACCAATCCTACGCATATGCCGTGATCATACCTTCATTATGAATTGTTACGTTTACAAA
This sequence comes from Chrysanthemum makinoi, assembly GCA_910596185.1. Classification (NCBI taxonomy): domain Eukaryota; kingdom Viridiplantae; phylum Streptophyta; class Magnoliopsida; order Asterales; family Asteraceae; genus Chrysanthemum; species Chrysanthemum makinoi. Next base: position 71,308,773 of record OU343220.1, on the reverse strand, counting down.
CTTGTAAATAAACTAATCATATCATCACGAATCCTAAAATGTCACCAATAAACTGAAATCGTTTGATATGTTGTGAACAATAAGTGATAAAATAAACTTTAAAACTTAAAGTTAACTAACTCACGAAACATTTCACGACGTCATTGGACTATTGAATATACAAGTGACTTAGGTCTCGTAACAATCATTGACACTGTACATTCAATAACTAGACAAAAAGACCTTCTGTTGACTAACATTATGTCTTTCGATATGTTGGTTCTTTTTGGCTAATGTTATTTCGAGATCACTACATGGTGAACAAATGAATATGGATGCACCTGAAGTTCTCTCCATTCCTGATATCTATCCTCATGGCTATCCAATGAAGATAGGAAAGAATAATCTCTGTGTTGACTTTGACAACCTCACTTGCTCTGAATCTTCATGTTTAATTGCTATTGATATTCGAGGACTCATCCATATCGTAACATGCTTTCACACTCGCAATCGCTTCACGAGATCTACATCCAACAGCTCGGAACACTATGGAAAGGGTCAAAGGACAAACCGCTGTGGACGGTGACTCACGAATCACAAACAAGTCACCATTACACCTGCAGACTTAAGGGCTGTTTCTCCTAATTCGATGTCGATCCAACCAAACTATATGCCACACTGGCCAAGAGCTCACTCTCCAATTCTTAATCAATATCGGTTATGACGAGGCTACGGGAGTAATCACCAAGCATTCTCACGTAGAGCTTAAGAGTATTCCTCAACCCTGGAGAACTCTCTACATGGTTATCACCAAGTCTGTGCTTCAGTCGGTCGCGATGGCTATGAGCACCCTAAGCTCATGGAACCGCAAATATTCTGGGCATTGGTCAACAAGAAACACATCGCTATCGAAGCTCCGATTTGGGATGACATGATGTCATTTCTCAACAAACTTGGCTCAAAGATTCCCTACATCGGATATACTAAATTGTTGATCCAGAGAGCACTTGGACTTCATCCTGACATTCCTAAGAGGCTCAATGACCCCAACAATCACGACATGTTGACGGAACCCATTCTATCTGGTAGAATCAAGGAAACGTCTACAAAGAAACAAGGTGCTTTGTGCTGCGATTTCCTTCTAATCGAAGATGTCGAGAAAGCTCGAACGCATAAAAAGTTATCCGGAAGCAATGGACAAGGCAAAGTTGGTCATCTCGACGAAAAATCTTCGGAACACTGTAAGGAGAACCAAAAGAGGAAGTGCGGGAAGTACGGCAAGTCTTGTGAGTCAAAGGAAGTTTCCCAAGAGGAACCCTCCTTCAAAGAGGATTGTTCCATCTAAGGAAGCTGCTCCCATCCCAATTCCCAAAACCCGAACCGCAAAGAAAGCTTGTGGACGAAAGCTCGATGGTAATTGACACGGATGAAGAGATTACCTTCTCTCGAGATGCGCAACCGCATATCCCTCCTCCAGCAGCTAAACCTACAAGTCCAATAGCTGAACATGGAAAAGGAAAGACTCCCGTACTTGAGTCTCATGATGAAAGCTCTGAAGAAGAAGAAGAAGAGCAACTGGATCAATCCTACAGGAAGAAGTTTAAATTAGTTAGACAAATTCAAAAAACTGAAGAATTTGCAAAAGATCAAATGGGTGGCCCCGGAGGATCGAGTGGAGTTGTCCACTCTTCACCGTGTCCCGATGCGGTTAATCAACCCGATAAGGGATCCGTGCCACCACTCTTGTGCAACAACCAACGCTTGTGAAGGAGTCTATTGATCTTAACATTGAGGAACCAGAAAAGAATAAGACTGAAAGAGAAAACGATGAAGAAGCTAAGGAACAGACGGAAGAAAAGGCTAAATCTGGACATGATGACGAAGAAGATTATGATGACTTTCTTCTCAGCATTCCAACTCGTTCCAAGGAGGATATGCGACCTCCAAAGGACCCGAATCTCCTCATGTCCCTCCTCATCGATTCTTCATCTCACTCATCACCACCACCATCAAAAGATCAACAAAATCATCATCCAAATCTGTGAAGAAACCACCTCGATCTTGGATTTCTCAAGCTCATAAAACGAATTCACAAAGTCTGTCAAACAAGTCGAAGAAAACGTGCTCTACAAAAGCTAAATTTCTTTGTCGACCACATACAAAGATATGTATGACGAGCATGACAAGATGGAGAAAGAAAGGGAATTTGTTCAGAAGTTCATGAAGAGTCATCGTAAAGAGGAACTGAATGAAATGATTGAAGGTTACACTAACAAGTACCTTGTGGATATCGCTCCTAAAGTCCTAAAGGAACTGGAAAAGACAGCAAGAGATCATACTCACAAGTTTCTTCTCGACACTGTCCCGGTGTGACTAGAGAAATATTTTCCGCACATAAACTCACCCCTAACATCGTAGCATTGGTTAAAAATACAATGGCCAAAGAAGCGATCTCTCGAACTGAAGTTAATCGCTAAACTTGTGATACAAATGTCAAAGCGATCTGGAACGTTTGCTTCGGATGAAGCTAAATTTTTCGAAAATCTACTTGATTTTCAACTCAGATCATCATGCAAGGAGTCAACCGATCAACCCAAACGACCAAGAGATGACGATGATAAGGATAAGGATTCTCGCACCTAAACGCCGGGCGTGCGGTAAATCTACCTCTATGCCACCTCCTCCATCACGAACTTCTTCTCAACATAAGTCTCCTCCACCTCTTCTATCGATAAACCTCGGGACGATTCCGAGTTACCACCCCTGACTCATAAAACAGGTGATTACTTTGAGTATACGGGTGGTTGTGAAATCCAAGATCCGGACTCAACTAGAGTGTATAGTAACAATGATTGAACGTGCACAGCGGAATGATAAGAACACAATCAATGTTACCAACAAGGTTTTTCTTATAAAACTAATGATCCTCTATGGATCTTTACACCCTCACTAAAGAGGTTTTTCTTGAATGTTTTTTCTGAAAAGTTTTTCTAATACATAAGACCTAAGTTCCTTTTATAGATAAGGAACACTATTCCCTTTCTTGGGAAAAGAACAAGCATGCAACTAAAGTACAAGCATGCAACTAAATAATAAATGAAAAGCCCATACGCATGCCATGCTATCCTTCAGAAGGCATTCCACTAAAGCTAACCCTCGGCAAGACAATAATAAAAGATGGGCTAGCATTAAATAATCAAGGCCTCCCTATCCTACGTGGATTCACTCTATTAGCATAATCACGATTTCGCTTTACTACTTAGAGAAATGTAACTCAGCAGCCAGAATCCACTTGTTTGTGCCGAGAAACCACGGCTTCACTACTTCATAGATTCCACGGCTTCAGACTTCAACTTTTTCACTACTTGAGAATAACTTCAGCATAGTTCCTACTTTGTATGTTTATTTTACTTCAGCAGAAACCACTTCTTCAGCAGAATCCATTGTTTCTCGATCGTAGAATCACTGCTTCACGAATTCCCAACAATCCTCCCTAAACCGAATTTAAATGATAATCGATTGTAGAAGCCAAGAGGATTGGATCATTTAAGTTCCAGTTCGGATCTTTAATAATTCTGAGAACTAGAGGATTGAATCATTTAATCGAAAAAATTTCCCAACAATCCTTCCCAACAATCTTTAACACTTCGAACAAGAGATTGTACTTTCGAGCAGTAGCAAATAACCAAAACAATTACATCTCTATGATGACCAAACTTTGAAACGCCGGGTCTTTGCGGCAACAAATGACATATGGTACATCAATACATATCAGTTTCAAACTATTCTCATCACATCCAGGTGTGTTAACTCCGTGAGAGGTGAATCATTGAAAATAATGGATTTGATGTCTCTTTACCAATAGCCATCACTACTGGAGTAGCCAAATGTTTAAGTTCGAAAACTATGGTACACCGATAACCATCTGATTTATTGGCAAACCAGAAACCATATAAACGGATTTGATGTGTCTTTACCGGAGCCGCTTGCTCGGGACTAGCCAACTCTTTGATGGAATGTCGTCATCATCATGGTGAGTTGATTACCATTTATGGATTTCCGCGGCCTTTACCACAAGCCATAATCTTGTGGGCTAGCCAACTCTTGTGTCAGAAAGACATGGTGAGATGAAAACCATGAGTGGTGGGGTAATGAACCAACACCAAAACCTGCAATCAAGAATGAGTAGAACCAAACACATGCAGGTTAGAGGTTTTTTTTTTAATCACTAAACACAAGACATAACAAGGATTTTTTTTTTTTTTTTAACTAAGAAAGAATAAAAAGTAACCAAAACATGTACAAGATACCATCAAGCAAGAAAGGAAACCAAAGACATTTGTAGTGTCGTGAAACACTAAGCCTCCCCTTAGCGTATGAGGATCCAAAGTACTGCAAAAATGGTTAGACTAAAAAAAAAATTACAACAATAAGCCTCCCCTTAGGCTTATGCCTCCCCTCAATCAATGCACTGACACGACTTTTGTTCTTGGGTACCCGGAATGAAGCTTCCTTTGAGTTTTCCAAGAATAACATGTTGAGGGCTTAACAACATTTGCCACACTAACTCCACCATGTGCCTTGGTCATATGAGATACATAAGGTGTATATGACTGAAAATAAGAACTTTTAGGTCTATAAGTCATAAGCCTAGCCTTCTTGTTCCACCAACCGTAGTCAATGGTGAAGAATATCCTCCACCGTAGGGAACCGGAAAAGGCTTATGAAGCACATTAGCGAAACAGATGCATACACCTGGTTTACCAAGTAGGAATGGTTTACTGCTCTCACATGTGCAGATTTGGGAACAAATGGAGGAATACTAGCAACATTAGTCCATGTGGGTCTAGAAGTCTTATGGCCGGAGGAAACACTCATCTTTTTCTCATGATAATCACAGTCTATAATAAGATGGAGTTTACTACCACACACAAAACAAGATTTCTTCTTAAATGACTTATTCTTAACACAACTTTGTTTATTACATTTAAACTTATCAAAAAAGCAGTCTAGAAGCAAAATTGTGTTTAATAGCATAAGCAACTCGGCTTTGTTTTGAGCTCATCATCGCCTACTATGGACTTGGGTGTGGTCATGGATGTGCTACTAGCTGAGTCAGACTTTTCACTTGAATCACATGAGGTATAGTCAGTGGACTTTAGATCTGATGACTCGTTACTTGTAGAACAAGAGACAGTCAAGAGTTTTGCTACTAAGGTCCGGTAAGTCACTTGACTTTTGCCATATAAATGGTGTGATCCATCAAAGTCAACGAAATGGTCAGTCGGTCATTGGCATGAATTCACCTCTAATAGGTCCAGGGGACAGATGTAAATCACCTTCCTTTTTAAAATTAGCTAAGCCTACTGGTGTTGATTTACGACCATCATTCCTAGCTTCCAATCCTACATACTTTTGAAAACCTAAACCTAGGCTAGAGGTTACAGATTGATCGTTATAGATTTCTCTAGCGATTGTCACCGAGATTAACCATTGTTTATGCCTAGCTATTTCCTCAGCTAGTTTTTATTTAAGCTCTAGGTTCTCGGACAAAGCATCGCCTTTTGCTTTCAGCATAAAGCTAAGTAATTATTTGCAATTTCTAGATCAAATCAGTAACACCTTTATCTTTTCTTCATATGCTATTTGATTCTTTTGAAACCATACCTTTTGTCTTTCTAGAGTTTTTAATGCTATTTTATGAGCTTCATTATCAACATAGCATTCATCAAACTTAGGTTTCATAGCATCATACTCTTCTTTAAGTTCATTATATCTCTCTTTACAACTATAATCACAAGTATGTACCTGAGAGATACCCATGAAAGCAAATGGCGGACTAGCAAATCCTTCAAGATAACCTTCAAAGATCAACTTCCTTGCTCATCTTCTTGAAATCGCCTTTCACCAAACCTTGCTTTGATAGCATTCCATATAAGATTTCCATCATCCATATGGCGAAAATCTGCTACATGATCGCTGGGAATAGATTTGAGCAAGATAGTTGCGCCTTTGACTCTCTTTGTACAAAGAATGTGTTCATCCGCTCGTTGGAGGGACGAATAATGAAGTTACCATCACGATCATTTCAACCCTTTTAAATCAATTTGCCATTTTGGATCACCTTCCAGATATTCATATCATTATTCTTGATCCAGTGTTCCATCCTTTTAGCCCAAACTTCGTACTCATCATCCATTAAATAAGGAAACGTACCATCATCCCATAGATTATCAGATATAGCCATGTTGAGGAGAAAAGATTGCACAGAGTGAATGTAGCAAAGAAAATTCCTAAAGCAACAACCTTATGAACTTCAGTAGAAACAATAAAATAGTGGGGACCAAAATTTTGTTTAACCTTACGTAAACCTTCAGCAGCAACGACGGAGAGAAAAAAAATTTGACTACACGTGTGATCTCATGTGATAGACCTCTACAATGATGGTGTCTGCAGCAGTTTTCTGGCACGTGTATCTTTTGACTGAGACCTCAGATCAACAATCCCTTCGGTGGAAAGTTAGATGAGTATATAGAGAAGCTCCAGCCAAAATTTCAGCCTTGTAAACTCAAGATCGAGAGCCACCCGCTCTGATACCAATTGTGAAATCCAAGATCCGGACTCAACTAGAGTGTATAGTAACAATGATTGAACGTGCACAGCGGAATGATAAGAACACAATCAATGTTACCAACAAGGTTTTTCTTATAAAACTAATGATCCTCTATGGATCTTTACACCCTCACTAAAGAGGTTTTTCTTGAATGTTTTTTCTGAAAAGTTTTTCTAATACATAAGACCTAAGTTCCTTTTATAGATAAGGAACACTATTCCCTTTCTTGGGAAAAGAACAAGCATGCAACTAAAGTACAAGCATGCAACTAAATAATAAATGTAAAGCCCATACGCATGCCCATGCTATCCTTGGGCAGTCCACTAAAGCTAACCTCGGGCAGTACAATAATAAAGATGGGCTAGCATTAAATAATACTGCGCCTCCATATCCTACGTGGATTCACTCTATTAGCATAATCACGATTTCCTTACTACTTCAAGTAGAAATGTAACTTCAGCAGAATCCACTTGTGCTTGGCAGAGAAACCACGGCTTCACTACTTCAAGAGATTCCACGGCTTCAAAGATACTTCAACTGTTTCACTACTTCAAGTAGAATAACTTCAAACATAGTTCCTACTTTGTATGTTTATTTTACCAGAAACCACTTCTTCGCAGAATCCATTGTTTCTCGACAGGTAATCAATTTCACGAATTCCCAACGGTGGTGACGATGAAGAGGTCCTTGAGCCCGACAACAACCCACCTCACCCAAACAAGTCAGAAACCAAGATCATCATCAAGGCCTTCCAAAGAAGAAGAAGACGACTCACGGGTAGTCGCCCATGGCTAGATGACGATAAAACCGAAGAGTTTGAATGGTTCTCCACACTTGTCAATCAAACTCCCTACCCCGATGAAGGTCAAGAATTGGTAGACGGTTCTACATTGGAGCACGCAAAACTTTTGCAAGAAAAGTTCCATGTGAAGAAAATGACGAAATCTGAATTGAAGCGAATCAAGAATGAAGCATTTCAACTTCTTAAAGACGACTCGAAAGTGCCGGAGGTCGAATATCATCTTGAGAACATCGCATTCGAGCTATGTCTAACCCATGGATTGGCTCAATCCCGAAGCAAACATTGACTTCACACAAAGGGACAACCCTCCATACTACACCGATTGGACCAAACCCCTACCGACCATTGGCCAAACTGACGAACCACGGATTCCCTTCCGATACTTATTTAACAGAGACTGGATTTTCTCTTACACGGTAGCGATGGTTCGCGAAAATACGCTACATCATTGACTCTTCCATTCCCAACGGCTATTTACTCAAACTGCATAGCTATCGAGGAACGTGCAAATCACTTGTTTTCCGACAACGTGCAAGCATACGACCAAGATGCATTGTATGGGATTCATCATTGGCCAGAATGCCGAAGAATCTACTCTGAAAGGCCTGGTTGAAGTCTCAACATGCAGTGTATAGTTCTACGGACATCGTGGCCATCAAACACATTGATCTCAAGTCTAAGTGGGACTACACATTCTTAAAGAATATCATAGTCAAACGACAAGATGAACAGGACTATGGATTCTCCGAGGCTGACTTTGAGAACTTGTCCCTCAACGACATCGAAGACATGTACCTTGCCAAAGTACATGGTCGTATGAGACAATTCTCGACTGAAGTTCAACGTGAATTTATCAAGTCAGTTCTCATCTTCATTAGGCGCATCGTGATCAAAGAACGTGTTGAAGATATCCGGATGGTCATTGAATCTTATCGAGACGCTGTCAACCTCACTCCTCCAACGCTTACTCTTCCCGATCTCAATCAGCTACCTCAATATACGCTCATCACCAAACCTTCGAGTTGTTTACCGCATGAACTTCAAAGCTGCTTAATGGCGTGTAGTGATCTTCGAGATCGGGGATCATACTTTGAAGCCGGTTAGGGGACGGATTAGCGTCTGAGGTTGAAGGATATACGCTGAAAGTTGGGTCTCAAGCTACCGGAATTCTCGTGAAAGGAGGGATGTGAGAAGGATCATCACCATGATTGATGAACGGTTGTTCGAAGGGATCGTTCAGACGATTTGAGAGCTATGTTGGTGGTCGTCCCAAGAGAAACATCACCGGCTTTCAACGTCCCGCACTCCAGGAACATCACCGCACTTCGGTACCCCTTGAATTGTTTCCTTCATAATTTTGGATGTGTGATCAAATATGTCTATGGATTGTGCACACATAACGAAATACAACCCGTAATGGTCAAGAAAGGACCGTGGTGCTTCGGTGCCACAATCCTTAGAAAAGAAGCGAAAGCTTCTTACTTTTGAGTAAAACCTATCAAACCTTTCATTTTTCAAGGTTTTGCTCAAAAGAACAAGTACTTCCCTTAAGACTTTCAAAACCTCAACCGTTTATATCACTTGTTGAGGGGAGTATTTGAAACTTTGTTCACAAATTGTTCACAGTGGTCATTCTTCCCGCAACACTCGAAATGGTCATATTTATTCTCAACCGTTCAAAAATAACACTTTAATATGCCATTTTTGAGGGGAGAAAATTGTGTGATAAGAAATATGTTGTACAAAATGCAAATGAATCTGTGTACCTCGGACTTAACCAACGAATTGACGGTACTAAACTGTTAGTAACTTCGAAAAGACTTGTCCGGGACGGGTAATAATTTCAAGCTAGTTCGCTAGTGATGTAAGCGTGTCTCGCAAAGGACTTGTCTGAGTAGAATGTACCATTCGAGAAACTTTTGATAGACATGAACTCCGACGGGTTTGACAACCTTCCAAGGTTTGTCTACACCTTCAAGGTAGTTATTAGAGCTAGTTGTCACCTAAAAGCTGACAATGTAACTCTTTAACTATGCAACGTAACCGTGTCTCGCGGGGGATTGTCTATCTTCAGTGGATCAATTCAAAAAGTGCGCGCTTTTCCTCACTGTGCATTTAACCATTAAAACTATTAAGCACATGTGGAGGGGGAGTATTTATGCAAAACATCATCTCTCACAATGGTTCAAACATGGTTTTCATTAACAAACCCTTTGAGAGACATTTTTCATACTGATGGTTTTAATGGCAAACATAGGTTAGTCATGGAGTTATAAGGTGACTAAGGTTAGGAATAACCGTCCTATGATCCGCCAGAGCGGGAGGGATCTACCCAAGGACACTACAAATAGTTAGTATTTAGAAGTCCTTAGGTATGATTGTAAAAAGGAGAAAATGAGAATCGGAGAAAGAAGGAGTTGAAGAATTAAAAGAAATGCAAAGAAAAGGGTGAAAAGAAATAGCCCTCCAGATTATTCAACTTAGAGGCGGCATAACCGGGTTCAATTCATATGCTCTTGGTTGTCACCTAGTGACCCGGTATTGAAGATTAAAAGTCGTCATGGACCCGGTGACGCATGCACTAAACCTTCTTATCCACTCAAGTTTCTCTCAAGAGAAGCTTGTTTCATTCTCACAGGGAACCCTACGTAAACTATCGGCTTTCTCCTAGAGATTGCTGGTATTGAAGAAGGAGACACTCTCCCTAGTCTCCTCGGGGAAAACCAAAACGCACTATTGAGTCTAGAGCCACGAGATTCATCAAAAGATCTCTTAGGAACACTTGACATTTAATCACTTGATGATCAACAAATAAGATCATCAGTGGTTCATATCGAGTCCTTCACAGATCTTGGCAATCTGTCGAGAACATTTATGAGAGGTTCACATCTGTGATCCTCAATGATTGAATGGAAACTCTGCCGAGGTCAACATCAAACGAGCCCATGCCAGGTCACTTCGTAACTCCCCGTGGATTACGCGAGTGTGTCTCAAAGCGGTCTACGTGCCAGATGCGTGGTGATGCTTGGTGTACCTCAGCGACTCATCTGAACTGTAGATGTACTTCGGTACATCGCGTTATCTCACTTGTGGGACTCCAATTCAGGAACGGCCTTTGTAAGAATTAGAGTTGTGTCCTCACACTATCTTTGTTGACACTCTCGGTTCAAACTTGTAAGTGCCGCAAACCGCTTATTACTAACCGTTTGAAATGTTTTCTTCTTATGGAAGCTCCGGAGCGGGATGATCGTCCTGATTCTTCTCATGCTCACGCCAACATCATCATCACTAATGGAAGTTCTATCCAAAAGCAACACAACAATCAGAATGATTCTTCGTCAAACCAAAGAATCTACAAAGTCAAAGACTTAAAGAACTTCATCGATTGAATTCCAACGCCAAAGCGTGTGAGCATGTTGAAGAATGGCGTGAGACACCGGAGCAACGAAGCGGCACTGGTAGGACCGATGCACGACAACATACTATCACTCTCACCACAAAGAACAATGATCAAAGAACAAAGTTAAAGATGACGTCAAAGCATAACTGTTCAAAGATAACTATCTCTCTACACTCGGGAGATTGTTCGAATCAAGGCAATTCTTCTCACAAGAAAGAAGAATGTCGAAGGATCGCCATCAATGCTACTATTACATCAACGCCTTCACCGTTTTCATTCATATATACTTGAGGGGAGATTGTTGGAATCACTCCTAAACAGTATTTCAAGTATTTATATTTCATATGTAATAGGTAGCTTTATTATGGCCTTTATGTTTGTTTAAGGTCAAGCTTATGTAGAAGGCCCATAAGCTTGACTCAAGCCCAATAAGGAATAGGGAAGGAGAGGGAATGTTGCCCTAGCTCCTTGCCTATATAAACCATGTAATAACCTTCATTTGAAGGTTGGTTGTTCAATTTACTCTTTCACACATACTCTTGCGCCTAACCGTCCTTATTGCTTAAACGTGTGTGTGTGTTCGTGTAGCTTGTTCATCCGCCTCTCTTCTCTATCTCTTCTCTTGATGCTTGTGTTGTAAAACTAGTGACCTAACAACCCGTTTCATTAAAGTTAAATATCTAACGCTTATATTCAAAATCACTTACGTTTATAGTCAAAATTACTTAATCACTCCTACAACCCGTTTCATACAAAGTTTTAGAAATGGTGATTGCACCTACATCTTAATGGTTGCATAGAGGCCATAATGTATCCTAAAGCTTACATGTTTAGTAAGATATACAGCCTTCACTGTACCCAAAAAAGTGTCAACTAAACGCTTTCTAACAGATAGAAGAACACCTGATATAGAACCTGAAGCCACACAAAATGCACTGTCATTTGCTCCGGTCATTCTTTAAATCAAACCAACCCCAGCCACAATTTGTGTAAAGCCCTACTTTTCAGTACTTCCAGTATGTAAAATGGGTCAAGATTCAGGTATCCCCGATGATCCACCTGTCAAAGTTTCAGATTTGACATTTAAATTAAGAGACACATTAAGTTTGAGTTTTAGTTAACACAAATAAAGCTATTTTCATTTAAGATAGAAAATTTCCCAAGCCCACTAACTGTAGCCTTTCTATTGTCACAACTACCTTCAAAATTTGGAGACTTTATAAATATATCAGCAACTGTGCTGCGTGATTCAGCGACATCCTGGTAAACATTTTCTCCATAATGGTCGTACCTGTTATAAGAAATTACTATTATCTTCGGTTGGTAATGTCAGGTATTGTGAACCAAATGATTATTATAACATTACTCACATGTTTCGTATGACTTCGGTTTCTGGAGCACTTGGATTAAAATAGTAACATGTAGCAGGCGTACTTGATAGCCGAAGGCCTGTAATACGTAAGTTTCATGTTAAGGGAAACCAATAGTGATAGCGTGAGGTGGAAGGTTCTGTTATCAGACTCACCCCCATAAGTCTTCACCAACCGTGAGCTAACCGCCATCATCACTGGCTTGTCCAAGTTCTCATAATGCTGCAAAGGGAAAATCTTTAGCCTTGTCGTTTCGAAGAGATAACCTAACAGTGTTACCCCTGCATAAGGCGTTCATTTAGGCGTGTCACATCTTTCAAAGACCTGAAAACCTATTCGTTAACGGTTATACTTACTCTAGATTCTGAATGATGATATCTTTCCAGACTACTTTCTTCTTTGCTGGTTTCGTAACATCTCGTTCATCACCAACACGTTGGATAACGCCAATGTAATCAGTCAGTATTGCTTCTCTCTTATCTGCTCGTGAGTATAGTTCATTCTGCGAGCCCGATATGGTGGCCGGGAACACCTGTATCGGATATCGTTGGATGTTGGCCATTGTTCCAAACAAAGAAAGTGAGCTCTGCGGCGGTGTTTGCATCCGTTTTTTGTTTCTTTGAAACCAAATCTGGTCATTGCGTGCGTCTTATTCATTTCTAGATCCCTATCGAACCGCTTGGTATCACAAACTTCCATATTCGCTTGTATGGCCCCTCCATGTATCATAGAAAAGTACTATATCAGATATTGATGAATATGTCTATATGGTGGACCAGTAGATTCTGTTGGTCACTGATGACAGGGAAAAGGTACGACACCTAACAGTACATAGAGCACGATATATTGGTTTGGTAAAGTGCAACCGGAACAGTTATTAGAACTACGTTATAATGATAATGGTTATCGATTATCATTCACAATATGCAAAATGAATCAACATTATACCCGGGAAGTGCATAATAAAAACAAAACTTCATTAAATAGAAAATCCCCATTATAAGACTCACATTTTCTACGAATGTATAAGTATGTTATGTTTTACCTCTGACAGAACTAATCGGTTGACGTCGAGGTTTTTATTAAATCAAAAAAATTCATACGCAAAATTAAAGTTTCAATTATTTTATCGACAAAAGGAAATCCAGTTTCATCAGCCAAATATTAAAGTCGAACAAATATACCTCTTGACCTCTAATCCATTCTTCTCGTTTCCTCTTGATAACCTCATTGCTGGATCATACTTCATGTACACACGATGGGCAAATCGCGACATTTTCTATGTCCTGTAGACATGAAGTTGAAAATTGGCATCATCCTTATCATTACACAAAAAATGCATAAACATGAGAGCCCATTTTTTATGTTCCAATCCAAGGGAGCTTCACATACCAAGAAAAGCTTAGTGTTTTACCCGGCCAATTCTAGAAATTGCAACAATGTAAAGACATTGGTCGCTTAACCTTAATGCCGAAATCTAATCTTTATTGACTGTTTGTTTATTGGCTGGAATATTAGTTGTTTATTACTCTTCGCTCGAGAGTCCCTCCTATAATATATAGAGACAATGCATCAGATGCACCCGCTGCCATCGTATTTTTGATCGTGTATGCTACAAAAAACAGGACCCATAAGTATCCAAGATGCAGAAACAATAAACATTATGTTACTTCAAACTATAATTATAAGATATGATAACCATACCATCAAATACGTACACAATACGTAAACAACAAATTCAGAATACAAATACGTACAATTCATGTCTAGAACACTACTGAACACTAAGTTAACCGAAAACCTCTACTTAACTGATATTCAACTTAAACAAAGAACATTTTTATTACACACCCAATCCATGTATATGAAATTAAATTTTACAAATTAGTGTGTAGGGAAAAGTCGTCCAAAATACATATGTATCATTGTATTGTATATAACTTCATAAACTATTTTATCCAAACACTTTGGATTATTATTGTGATCATATATTTACTTATAAATCTTATATCAGTCATTAAATTTTTATGAGTATAAAATAGTAGTATCAACTATGCAAAATTAGTTATTTGGGTCAACCCAATTCGACCCATTTCAACCTTTGGTGAAAATCCCATCCAATTTTCCACTATTGGGCAGATTCGTATGTTTGTACAAAAAAAATACTCTTTGACAGTCGAGACTTTACCTTTCCACCATTGAGCAAAGCTGATCATGTACAACTTTAGCCTCAATCAAGTCACCTTTTAATGTCAAGCAGTTTAACCACGCGGGAACAATCTGATCACATAGCACAATTTATATCATTTGCAACCTCACCTTTTGTCAATAAAGGAACTTAAGTAGACAGCCAAACAGCTTTTCCATTTTAGCAAAACATCTGTTAGTTTTCAGATTATATATTCTTTGAGTGTCTTAAGCCAATTATATTTTACCTGAAGGAGTTATTAGTTATGCTTAATTACATTGGATGTAACAAATCAGTATCACTGATTAAAAAGAAAAACAATAATGGCAAAGCCTGAACATACTTTCAGTGTGCAAATATCAGTCCAAAAACTTGATAGAATCTATAAAGATAGATACTACACTATCATTTGTTGGAGAGAATTAGGACATAGTTAATGTTTTTTGATAACCAAAACAAAGGTGTATACACTTTCACTGAAAGAAGTGGTTTGGGAGTTTCTTACCATTGAATCATCTTCAACTTTCACGTGACGGCACTCAATCAAGAACCTGTTCCACAGAAGTAGCAAAATAAATGAACATCAACAATCTTACAAACCCAAATCAAAATCATTACAGCACACACACGAAAAGCTCAAAGGTATCCGAAATTATAATAGCAGTACCTATACGTACGCACAACACTCGAACTCGAACCGAACAACACCCAAAATATGCACACAAAGGAATAAGCAGCTTGAAGGACTTTGGCAACCCTAAAATTAGCTAACTATTTGGTAGCCTAATAATCATTTGCAATAACCAGCTTTTGTGAGCTGCAACAACAGTTTTCAGAGGGAAAAGGGAGATTATTTGTATCTATTACTTCCTAAAGAGATTATTAAAGCTCAAGCAGCTGGAGAAAAGATACATGTTGAGCAGATGAGATTATATAACCAAATACTTTTAGAGATGACTTCACTCAAAACCCTATGAGACAGCAGCTGGAGAAAAGATACATGTTGAGCAGATGAGATATGAAATAGAGGAAGTGTAAGAACTATTTAAGAAACTTTAAGCTACATATCACATTTTTAAAGACAACCTACAATCTGATCATACTCGCACAAAATCTAATAATGAAAAATATATGTGGAAATTATTACTACGTCATTAAGTTACATTTAAGAATCACAGTGTTCTTCATGAATCACAGTGTTCTTCATGATTCCGGGTTCATGGTAAAATACAGGAAAGTTTGAGTATAATATAAAATCGTGAACGAAAACACTTATACCTGTAATAGTCTATTCTCTTGAGCATATATTATCTTCCAACTGGGTAAGATATCAAAGCCAACGCCACATGACCAAATGGTTGAAATCATAATACACAAACTAAAATCCATATGAATACAACTATAATTTACAATTAAGCAAAGAAGACCAAATCAATATAAATTAAATCAATTTACAAAAAGTTACCTGCTATGTAGAAACTCCCAAAATCGTCATATATGTATCACAACAACCTGAAAAGAAAACAGAAAACAAAAAAACATCCAAATGAATTGAATAAAAACACAATCATATTGATGATTAGAAAAAAAAAAATCCAAATAATGTAATTGGAAGTAATTAGGGTTTGAAAAACAATTAGATTTAACTATTCTAACATCCAAATAATAGAACTCCAATCCTGTTATCAATCTCTACTATGGGATTTAAGCTGAAACCCTAAAAAACTTCAATAGATGCGATTAAGATTGAACCAGATGAATCGATTAGAAGATTTAAAGTGATTTTGAGAAGGAATATGTTATTTTTTGGGTGAATTTGAAACTGAATATTTATTAGGGATTTAAAAATGAAGCGTATTGAGGAAGATTTTCTTTGGAGCGGATGAAGACATAATATTAAAAATCATGAATGCTCGTGAATAGTTTACAAATATAACTGAAGAAGGAGAGGAGCGCAGGTTGAATGTGTGTTTTAAAAGCCTCCTGCATAAAAGTATTGTACATGGTAGCTAAATAAGGAAGTGCATTAAACGAATTTTTAATGCTGGTAGCTTAGTAGGCTTGTACAAAAGCTTATTTTATTATATATAATAATAGATTTTACAATTTAGTGTGTAGGGAAAAGTCGTCCAAAATACATATGTATCATTGTATTGTACATAACTTCATAAACTATTTTATCCAAACACTTTGGATTATTATTGTGATCATATATTTACTTATAAATCTTATATCAGTCATTAAATTTTTATGAGTATAAAATAGTAGTATCAACTATGCAAAATTAGTTATTTGGGTCAACCCAATTCGACCCATTTCAACCTTTGGTGAAAATCCCATCCAATTTTCCACTATTGGGCAGACTAAGGTTTAAAAAAATATTGTTTGACAAATGAGACTTTTACTTTCCACCATTGAGCAAAGTTGATCATGTACAACTTTAGCCTCAATCAAGTCACCTTTTAATGTCAAGCAGTTTAACCACGCGGGAACAATCTGATCACATAGCACAATTTATATCATTTGCAACCTCACCTTTTGTCAATAAAGGAACTTAAGTAGACAGCCAAACAGCCTTCGGACATCTATTATTAAGGATATTCATGGTATTCATGGAGGTATTTCCGGTTCTTATTCATATAGCTCCTGCCTTAGTCCATGGAATAGTATCCTCGCATTGGTTAATTCTCTTAGTAAGAAAGGTATTGATCTCCTTAATTTGTGTATTAGAAAGCTTGGTAATGGCTTCTATCGACTATTTGGTGTGTAATAATCACTTAAAGGATCGGTTTTGTGTCTGGCGGATAATGATAAGTGTTGTAGCGTTGCTAATAAACTATCTATTCTCGACTGGAATTGTTTTAGAAGACCTCCAGAGGGGTATCGAGTCTTCAGGTTTCTTGATTTGAAGAGTTTAGTTGGGTCCATTACTCTTTGGATCATAAGGATCGTTGGATTTGGTGCTTTGTTTCCAAAGGCTTTCTTTGTTTGGTGCGTTCTCTTGTTGAAGCTTCTACTTTAGAAGGGAGTTCTATTGCTACTCGTTGGAATAAGAACGTCCCTATAAAAACCAACGTTTTTACTGTGGAGACTTTCTCTTAATAGGCTTCCAACGAGGATCAATTTGGATCGCAAAGGTATAGACGTTGATTCTCTTCTATGTCCTATTTGCCATGAAGATGTTGAAACGACGAATCACATCTTCTTTAGTTGTGAGTTAGCCAAAGTTTTATGGGGTTTGTTAGCTAGTTGGTGGGAGCTTGATATCCCTCTTTGTGAAAATGCTTCGGAGTGGTTTGCTTGGTTAGACTCCTTGCATATTCCTAGTAGACCTCGGCTTTTCCTTGATGGTGTGGGAATGACTCTTCTTTGGTCGATTTGGGTTTCGAAATCGGTTGGTCTTCTCTCAATCCTTGCCGAAGAAGATTTTCTTTGGGATAATATTGTTTCACTAAGCTTTTTATGGATTTCTTCTAGAAACCCTAAGTATAGATTTAGTTGGGTAGATTGGTTGAAAAATCCTATTGTAACCATAAACTCCTTGTAATTTTCCTAGCTTTTGCTAGTTTTATATCATTCCGCCGTTCAAAAAAAAAAAAAAAAGTAGACAGCCAAACAGCTTTTCCATTTTAGCAAAACATTTGTTAGTTTTCAGATTATATATTCTTTGAGTGTCTTAAGCCAATTATATTTTACCTGAAGGAGTTATTAGTTATGCTTAATTACATTGGATGTAACAAATCAGTATCAGCGATTAAAAGAAAAACAATAATGGCAAAGCTGAACATACTTCGATTGTGCAAATATCATTCAAAAACTTTATAGAATCTATAAAGATAGATACTACACTATCATTTGTTGGAGGTTAGGACATAGTTAATGTTTATGATAACAAAACAAAGGTGTATACACTTTCAGCGAAGAAGTGGTTTGGGAGTTTCTTACCATTGAATCATCTTCAACTTTCACATGACGGCACTCAATCAAGAACCTGTTCCACAGAAGTAGCAAAATAAATGAACATCAACAATCTTACAAACCCAAATCAAAATCATTACAGCACACACACGAAAAGCTCAAAGGTATCCGAAATTATAATAGCAGTACCTATACGTACGCACAACACTCGAACTCGAACCGAACAACACCCAAAATATGCACCGCAGTGAATAAGCAGCTTGAAGGACTTTGGCAACCTTAAAATTAGCTAACTATTTGGTAGCCTAATAATCATTTGCAATAACAGAGCTTTTGTGAGCTGCAACAACAGTTTTCAGAGGGAAAAGGGAGATTATTTGTATCTATTACTTCCTAAAGAGATTATTAAAGCTCAAGCAGCTGGAGAAAAGATACATGTTGAGCAGATGAGATTATATGTCACAATTCTCAAATTTCGGTCATTTCTTAAATTATATATGCATCATATTAGTTCATTCATGGCATTTTATTTCATTTAGCGTGAATTTTATATTTAATAAACGTTATCGCGTGAGTTATTATTTTGAATATTTAACCCGTTACTTCCAAAAATGATCCTGACATATTTTTATACTTACATTTAGTTTATAAAAACTATATTTTGAGTTTACCTAGTGTTTGAAATTTATTTTGTATATAAATCGTTAAATTTATATTATTCGGCGTTTTTCTTAAAAACTACAAGATAATTATTATATCACTCAAATTTTACAAGGAATGTATTTTTACAATTTTTATTATCCCATTACATTCTATTTTGATCTATTAAAAACTTACTTGTACCAAAAATCCACCATTTACCTTCACTTATACAATTTCCTACACAACATTTTACTTACATTTTATTTATAAGTATACACAATTAAAAAAATTTAAAATTTATATTTGGGAAACATGATCCACAAAAAAAACGCCCAAGGGAGGGTGACATTAATGTTGAGTATGGATTTCTTGATTGCATTAAATGATACAATACATAAAGTCCACTCTTTCACTTACTTCATATCATTCATTTTCATTTCATTCTTCTCACTTTCAAGTTACCAAAAGTTTCTTTCTCTTGTTTTCTTCATTATAACCGGTCATCAAGAGTGTTTCAAAGGGATCACCATTTTTTTTATCAAGCTCAAGTTCTTCACAATCTAGATTACACTCTTGTTTAGGTTTTGAAATAAAAACCTAGGGTGTTTAGGTTTAATCCTTGGTTCTAATCACCTCATCATATCACTAGTAAGCAACTCATGTTATTTTTCACATATTCATTTCATACTCATCTCATCATTTTGAGCAAAAACATGCACCTTGTGTTGGTTATACCATTTTACATGATTTTTAGAGTTATATATATATAAAGTCATCCTATAATTATTCCCTTGGTATATGTTGGTCTTGATGATGTCTAGGAACCCATGACACCCTAAGAAGGTGTATGGTAGGATTAGATTAGTTTTGGAGTTGATTTGAAGGGATTGGAATAGGTTTAGTACGAGAAAAACTATTTTCGACAAGTATATAAAAGTGTTCTGTCCTTGTTTTGATTTTCTGGAAAATCCGACAGTAGGCACAACTTTTTGGCCTTGATATTTAGAAAATATACTTTAAAAGCAGATCCGTGGCGGCTTGAACGGTTTAAAACGGAGTTATAAGAAGAAGTTATGAATTTTTCAAGTTTGACAAGCGATATATATATTTTCTGAAAATTTCAACACTTTTTTACTCTATTAGTCAAAACGAGTCCTAAGCTTTATAAATTATTTCGACTTATCAAAAAAATATATTAGTATACTTTGATACTGAAGCTAAGGCGTTATAATCACAGAAAGCAGTTTGAAGCGACTAAGATATACGCGTTTTCATAAAATTGCCGTAACTATTATTTTTAGAAAAACTATATTATTTTTCTGAGATAAGTGTTCACGGTAACTAAAATCACTATCTTTAACCCTTATTATCTTTATGAAGACCTTTTGGGCCGAAAACTCTCTGAACTGAAACTTTTGATATCGATACAAACTTTCCAAAGCAGTCGAGTTAGTTTCTCTAACAATGCATTACACTATTGACTAATTTTAAGCCATTTTTGTTAATTTCATGAAAATTCCGACGACATTGTTTTGCGACGAAAAGTGATAATTTCACTATATATCATTATAAAACCATTGTAGGATGACATTTTGACGTAAATACTTGTAAAGGAATTTAAGAATGGTCGAGAACGTCAAGCAGTATTTTTCGACGATAAGTATTATTTTCAAACTCACAAATGGTATAAATATCATCCGATTGCGTGCATAACATTACATCATGACTTATTTCATATCATATCATTCATAATTAGGTTTGAGATTCACGCTACATTTCGGTGTAACCACTTTTGTCGTCGCATCTATTCATCAAGTGAGTATTCACAGACTCCCCTTTTTAAATGTTTTTAATATATTTTGGGGCGAAATGCATGAACCATACTTGAACTAAATTGATTCCTACTTTTGTGAACTCTTTTGACTAGAACTTATGAACTTGAATCAAATCCTTGAACTTAATTACGAAATTATGACTAGTTGGAACTTGTTGAACCGTACATGTTAGGACCTTGACCTAAAGTCTCCCATGTTGAACATCACTATAAAGTCTCCCTTGTTGGAGCATCACTATAATCTCGCCTAATAGGTGGAGTGTTCACAATAATTCTCGCCTTGTCGGTGGAGTGTTCTCAATAATTCTCTCCTTAATGGTGGAGTGTTCTCAATAATTCTCGCCTTAATGGTGGAGTGTTCTCAATAAATCTCGCCTAGGTGGTCGAGTGACAAAGGAGTCTCCCTTGTTGGAGCATTGCAAAGTCTCCCATGTTCGGAGCATCTTTAAATTATTATATACTTGGTACTAAATTGTGAACTATTTTGACCACTTGATCACGTATATTTTGTGCAATGGGTTGTGTACCACACGTGGTTGCAAGTTTTGTATGGGCGAATTTGGAGTGAGTGGATACACAATGCCTTTGCTTTGTGGACCATTTTCGATTGACGAAAGCTTTGATTATTTCTTTCGAGTTTTCTTATTTTGCTAAGCGTGTTTACTCACCAACTATTTTCATAGTTGACCGGTTTTTCTCTCATGCATTTCAGGTGATCGTTAGTAAGCTTTTCTATCAGGTCTTGCATAAAGAAGTTTTCACTTGTCACTTCTAGTTGTTATGTAATCAAACGTAATATTTTGGAATCTAAACTTTGTAATATATTTGCCGATGTCGGCTAAACTAGTATTGTAATGGTGTACTTTTTCTTTTAAATTTTAATGTTGGTATGTTCTATTACCTTGTGCTTATGTTCCCTTCCGTTACACCTCGTGTTTCCGCCTCCGGCGAGGGTGTGCCAGATTGGTATCAGAGCCAAAGGTTATAGAGAATGCCCGATTTTCAAAATAAAAATCACGACTATAACCGGAATAAAATTTCTTTTATATATTATTTTATTAAACATTGAACATCATCAGAGTCATCTAGTCCTATCGTTGCATCGTTAATCATAAATTATACATAGCCTGATCAACTATGTCTAATTTATGAAGCACCATGCAATGATAAAGTGTAGTTTTTAAATCATGTTTAGTCGAGTCTTTTGAGTGCAGTCACTGAAGTTGCATTGGTTGGGTGGGTATGCATAGCATGTTTTTACGTTCACGTCTACATTACCGTACCTTGTTCATATCTTCTCTTTTCCATCTTTCGACTTGTTAGACATAGCATGTCTTTGTTCTTGTCATATTTTGATCACTATAACACACATTACCACGTTCTGCACCTCATCGACCCGTTCGAATGTCTTTTGCTCAACCCGATGTTTTGGTCCTCTGTAGGATCATGGTACGCAAAACACACGCTCGAGGAGGTAACAACAACGGCAACCCAAACAACAATGACAATCCAGAAAACAATGCTGCTGGAATAGCGGATCTACTCACCCAAATTATAACACATCTCGATGCTAGAGCGAACCAACAGCGGAGAAGGTACTTCAAACGGCTGGTCAGGATGCGGCTACAAAACTTTCATGACATGCAAGCCAATGGAATTTCATGAGTACTGAGGGTGCCATTGAATTTGCTAACGGTTCGAGAATGTTGAGTCGAAGCTTAGTATCACGAAATGTCTTTGAAGAAAATAAGGTTGAGTTCTCTGCTGGTCTACTACGGGGGCCGAGCTTTGACACGGTGGAACAACCAAGCTGCAGATTAGAGGAAGAGGGCAGCAAATGCGTTATCTTGGGAAGCATTTAGAAACTACTAACGATGAGTGCTGCGAGAAAAGATGAAGTCTGGCGGAAGAAGAATTTTGGAATCACTTGATGGTAGGAGTAGAGATCGACAAGTACACGATCCGGTTCCACGAGTTAACTAGGATGGTTCCTCACATGGTTTCCATTGTGGAGAAGTTGATTGACCGATATATATGGGGATTGATACGAGAATTAGGAGGGCGTCACCTCATCAAACCAACCACTTTACAAGCGGCGTAAGTATGGCGTATCGCTTGACAAATGATGTGATCGGGTGCGGAGAACTAACAAAAGCAAGCGACAATGGGCGAGCGGCGGGAGGATCACCGGGGAAACGAGACCGGGAATCAGCAAAACAAGAGGCGCGAATAACCCGAACTATGGGCGACCACCCGGGAGCGCAAAGGATATGCAGGTCCACATCCTCTGTGCACTCGATGTAATTATCATCACTTAGGAGGCTGCGAAGGTGCAACAAATGTGGGACAGACGGGCCACTTCACGCGAAATTGCTCAAACAGGCGGGAATCAAGGGCCAGAGAGAAAAGCATGTTACGAGTGTGGAAGTTTAGATCACCTTCGCAATACACTGTCCAAATTTGAAAAGAACTCCCAATCATGGAGGTAATCGTCCAAACGGCATTGGCAATAGAAGGTCCACGAGAACCGAACATTGAAATTCCTCCCTTGCGTGGGCGAGCATTCTATCTGGGGTACCGGGAAGCCATAGCAGCTTAACGGGTACATTCTTTCGAACGACTACCTTATTTCTGTACGACATAATTTTGAGTGCATAGCTTCCTTACAATCTTTACCCGTTGACCTTGATTAATTTGAGACCTATTGATATCGACCTTAGTTGTTATATATATTTTGTTGATTTGATTTGATTGTGTAAGCAAATCGAATATCGGGCGAATCTTTCAAAAGACTTCATTCAAGGATTTGGAATCCTACCTTTCTGACAACTTGTTTCTAGCTTGATCTAGTGACAGTTCTTGTTTGATGAGTTGCGAAAATCAAGCTAAGAGACAAGTTTACTCAAGTCGGTTTAGTTTAATCTCATGGCAGTTCTTGTTTGATGAGTTGTGAGATTAGATTATAATCGACAACCTAAAGGTCTTTTGAGAGCTACGTTCGATATTGGGTAAGTTTACCCTAGCAAATCTAATCACGGAACGTACTTAATTGAATGGGGAACATGCATGGGCATTGATATGATCACTTAGACTATTCGTACGAGCATGAACTTTTAGAACTCTTGTCGAGGTTCGGACCATAGTATCGTTAATCAAATCATGAGGACATGATTCGTGACATGGGAAGAATGTCACAATTCTCAAATTTCGGTCATTTCTTAAATTATATATGCATCATATTAGTTCATTCATGGCATTTTATTTCACATTTAACGCGTGAATTTTTATATTTAATAAACGTTATCGCGTGAGTTATTATTTTGAATATTTAACCCGTTACTTCCAAAAATGATCCTGACATATTTTTATACTTACATTTAGTTTATAAAAACTATATTTTGAGTTTACCTAGTGTTTGAAATTTATTTTGTATATAAATCGTTAAATTTATATTATTACGACGTTTTTCTTAAAAACTACACGATAATTATTATATCACTCAAATTTTACAAGGAATGTATTTTTACAATTTTTATTATCCCATTACATTCTATTTTGATCTATTAAAAACTTACTTGTACCAAAAATCCACCATTTACCTTCACTTATACAATTTCCTACACAACATTTTACTTACATTTTATTTATAAGTATACACAATTAAAAAAAAAAAAAAAAAAAATTTAAAAATTTATATTTGGGAAACATGATCCACAAAAAAAACGCCCAAGGGAGGGTGACATTAATGTTGAGTATGGATTTCTTGATTGCATTAAATGATACAATACATAAAGTCCACTCTTTCACTTACTTCATATCATTCATTTTCATTTCATTCTTCTCACTTTCAAGTTACCAAAAGTTTCTTTCTCTTGTTTTCTTCATTATAACCGGTCATCAAGAGTGTTTCAAAGGGATCACCATTTTTTTTATCAAGCTCAAGTTCTTCACAATCTAGATTACACTCTTGTTTAGGTTTTGAAATAAAAACCTAGGGTGTTTAGGTTTAATCCTTGGTTCTAATCACCTCATCATATCACTAGTAAGCATCTCATGTTATTTTTCATCTTACATATTCATTTCATACTCATCTCATCATTTTTGAGCAAAAACATGCAAGACTTGTGTTAGTTATACCATTTTTACATGATTTTTAGAGTTATATATATATAAAGTCATCCTATAATTATTCCCTTGGTATATGTTGGTCTTGATGATGTCTAGGAACCCATGACACCCTAAGAAGGTGTATGGTAGGATTAGATTAGTTTTGGAGTTGATTTGAAGGGATTGGAATAGGTTTAGTACGAGAAAAACTATTTTCGACAAGTATATAAAGTGGTCTGTCCTTATTTTGATTTTCTGGAAAATCCGACAGTAGGCACGAATTTTTGGCCTTGATATTTAGAAAATATACTTTAAAACGAATCCGTGGCCGCTAGAACGGATTAAAACGAGATTATAACGAAGAAGTTATGAATTTTTCAAGTTTGACAACGATATATATATTTTCTGAAAATTTCAGCATACTATTTTTACTCTATTCGAGTCAAAAACGAGTCCTAAGCTTTATAAATTATTTCGACTTATCAAAACTATATTAGTATACTTTGTCTACGAAGCTAAGGGCGTATAATACGTAGAAAACGGATTTGAAACGACTAAGATATACACGTTTTCATAAAATTGCCGTAACTATTATTTTTAGAAAAACTATATTATTTTTACGAGATAAGTGTTACGGTAACTAAAATCACTATCTTTAACCCTTATTATCTTTATGTTTGAGACCTTTTGGCGAAAACTCCTGAACTGAAACTTTTAGATATCGATACAAACTTTCCAAAACAGTCGAGTTCGTTCTCTAACAATCGACGTACACTATTTTACGACTAATTTTCCGGAGCCATTTTTGTTAATTTCATGAAAATTCCGACGACATTGTTTTGCGACGAAAAGTGATAATTTCACTATATATCATTATAAAACCATTGTAGGATGACATTTTGACGTAAATACTTGTAAAGTAATTTAAGAATGGTCGAGACGTCAAACGAGTATTTTTTTCGACGATAAGTATTATTTTCAAAACTCACAAATGGTATAAATATCATCCGAATTGCGTGCATAACATTACATCATGACTTATTTCATATCATATCATTCATAATAGGTCGGTTTAGAGATTCACGCTACATTTGGTGTAACCACTTTGTCGTCGCATCTATTCATCAGTGAGTATTCACAGACTCCCTTTTTAATGTTTTAATATATTTGAAGTGGGGCGAAATGCATGAACCATACTTGAACTAAATTGATTCCTACTTTTGTGAACTCTTTTGACTAGAACTTATGAACTTGAATCAAATCCTTGAACTTAATTACGAAATTATGACTAGTTGGAACTTGTTGAACCGTACATGTTAGGACCTTGACCTAAAGTCTCCCATGTTCGGAGCATCACTATAAAGTCTCCCTTGTTCGGAGCATCACTATAATTCTCGCCTTGTCGGTGGAGTGTTCACAATAATTCTCGCCTTGTCGGTGGAGTGTTCTCAATAATTCTCGCCTTAATGGTGGAGTGTTCTCAATAATTCTCGCCTTAATGGTGGAGTGTTCTCAATAAATCTCGCCTAGGTGGTCGAGTGACAAAGGAGTCTCCCTTGTTGGAGCAATGCAAAGTCTCCCATGTTCGGAGCATCTTTAAATTATTATATACTTGGTACTAAATTGTGAACTATTTTGACCACTTGATACGCTATATTTTGTGCAATGGGTTGTGTACACCACAGGGTTGCAAGTTTTGTATGGTGGAATTTGGCGAGTGGATACACAATGCCTTTGCTTTGTGGACCATTTTCGTTGACCGAAAGCTTTGAATATTTCTTACGAGTTTCTTATTTTGCTAAACGTGTTTACTCACCAACTATTTTCATAGTTGACCCGTTTTCTCTCATGCATTTCAGGTGATCGTTAGTAAGCTTTTCTATCAGGTCTTGCATAAAGAAGTTTTCACTTGTCACTTCTAGTTGTTATGTAATCAAACGTAATATTTTGGAATCTAAACTTTGTAATATATTTGCCGATGTCGGCTAAACTAGTATTGTAATGGTGTACTTTTTCTTTTAAATTTTAATGTTGGTATGTTCTATTACCTTGTGCTTATGTTCCCTTCCGTTACACCTCGTGTTTCCGCCTCCGGCGAGGGTGTGACATTATATAACCAAATACTTTTAGAGATGACTTCACTCAAAACCGTATGAGACAACAGCTGGAGAAAAGATACATGTTGAGCAGATGAGATATGAAATAGAGGAAGTGTAAGAACTATTTAAGAAACTTTGAGCTACATATCACATTTTTAAAGACAACCTACAATCTGATCATACTCGCACAAAATCTAATAATGAAAAATATATGTGGAAATTATTACTACGTCATTAAGTTACATTTAAGAATCACAATGTTCTTCATGAATCACAGTGTTCTTCATGATTCCGGGTTCATGGTAAAATACAGGAAAGTTTGAGTATAATATAAAATCGTGAACGAAAACACTTATACCTGTAATAGTCTATTCTCTTGAGCATATATTATCTTCCAACTGGGTAAGATATCAAAGCCAACGCCACATGACCAAATGGTTGAAATTATATTCTCGATACAATGCTCATAATACACAAACTAAAATCCATATGAATACAACTATAATTTACAATTAAGGAAAGAAGACCAAATCAATATAAATTAAATCAATTTATAAAAAGTTACACTTTATGTAGAAACTCCCAAAATCGTCATATATGTATCACAACAACCCTGAAAAGAAAACAGAAAAACAAAAAATCCAAATGAATTGAATAGAAACACAATCATATTGATGATTAAAAAAAAAATAATAATAAAAAAATCCAAATGATGTAATTGGAGTAATTAGGGTTTGAAAACTATTAGATTTAACTATTCTAACATCCAAATAATAGAACTCTAATCCTGTTATCAATCTCTACTATGGGATTTAAAATTTGAAACCCTAAAAAACTTCAATAGATGCGATTAAGATTGAACCAGATGAATCGATTAGAAGATTTAAAGTGATTTTGAGAAGGAATATGTTATTTTTTGGGTGAATTTGAAACTGAATATTGATTAGGGATTTAAAAATGAAGCGTATTGAGGAAGATTTTCTTTGGAGCGGATGAAGACATGATATTAAAAATCATGAATGCTCGTGAATAGTTTACAAATATAACTGTAGAAGGAGAGGAGCCAGGTTGAATGTGTGTTTTAAAAGCCTCCTGCATAAAAGTATTGTACATGGTAGCTAAATAAGGAAGTGCATTAAACGAATTTTTAATGCTGATAGCTTAGTAGACTTGTACAAAAGCTTATTTTATTATATATAATAGATAATAGATTTCCAAAAATTAGAAAAAATATAATGTTGTAAAACACAAATGGTCCAATGGAGTGCACCAATGCACCATCCTGTCCTGACAAAATTGTACCCAACATACCTATTTTAACTGATACTAAAATGTTTCTAATTTGACCCAAGCTCATGTAACTCCTTATAATTAAACACAAACATGATGATTTATGATTTAGTAAAATTTATGTCAAGAAATTTAAGACAATACCCTCATCTTATTCTACTCATTTGTAATGTGTATATTTATATAGGATATATGGCACACTGCCCATTCAATCTATATTATTTTATTGGTTTTTTGGGCCTTTTTTAACTTTTGCATATCAGCCCATTTCCCTGGCCTGTTTGTTTGGCCTGCTTCCACATTGCACACGTGTGCTAACCAGGTTCTTTGAATATATGTGTCGCTTTGTTATCCTTCCTCCAGAAGACACGGCTCTTTCCTCTGACGAGTTTGGTGACATCTATTGCAGGTAAGCCATGCAAATCTATGTCTAGGGTTTATGCTTATTGGATGATGCATTTCGTGAGATCGTGTGTTTGTATGTTTATGTGGTGCGTTTGTTGTAGAAAATTTTGCCGGCATCGGTTGGATCAACAGTTTTACTCTTAAAGAGGCGGTGCGCGATTTTCTGAAGATTCTTTATACCAAACCCCCATTAATCAACACAAATCAATACGATGTTGAAGCGTGATTGGATCATGGGACAACCTAAATTTTCTGGTATGTTACTCAATTGGTATCTAAATTATAATTGTTTTATTGTAAGTTGTAAAAGCTATTAAGCACTTTCAACTTGCTTATTTAATCCGATGTTAAATGTTTTATTTTGTTTTATACTCCATCAGATGGTTCGTCTCTCGCTATTGGTGGTTACTTTTGTGATGGATTAACGGATCACAAAAAATGTGGAAGTAAACAAGTAGAATTCAAGTTAATTCTTTTTAACAAAAAGTTTGTCTTTTTATTCATGGTGTTTTGTTAACTGCAGGTTCCAACTTTTTTTAGTAGGATAGCAACATCTCTTTGATCCGTAAGTCTTTTCTTTATCCTTTTCAATATCTTTAGTTTTGTAAAATTTGTTGGTATTTTGATTTACTTAGGATCTAGCAAATGAGAAAGATATTGCAGGTCAAGCTTTTCCGAAGAAACTGTTGAAAAAAGGTGATGTGTAGGATACACCGTACACTTTAATTGGGTAATGAAGTCGAAGGTATAATTAAATCTTAAGCTATTACATGTTTAGCTTATTAATTTGTTAGTTGTGATGAACTTGATGTTGCTAATTTTATTCCATCTTTTTTGTGGTTTATTTCATAAATTTATTGAATTATGCTGCTGTGTACAAAGAAGCCGTTGGATTAATGGTAAGTTCATATAGTCTTTCCTGTTTGTTACTCAGTTGTACCAGGTTTAAATATTTTTGTACATGATTGATTTATGGTTAACCTGACTGTATAACTCTAATTTGTTTGGTTACTAAATAATTACAAATGATATTTTAAGCTGACACTTCCCTGAAAATCTCGAACGTATTCTCGAATGCCAGGATAGCTTACTTATTTACTTCCTGTAAGCAAGCCAGATGGGTGAACATGAATTTAACTTATTCTAGATGCCCACCTGTAATTATCAGTTATGATGCGTTCGGCCAAATTAGCACCAACTGAAGTTTCTTTTTGGGATTGCTTCTTAAAGTGCTTATTTGCTTATTTGAACTTGATTATCTTGCATATAACCAATTGGAAATAATAATGAATCAAAATTCTGAGTTCACCATTAAAAAAATATATAATTTTCATGGTATTTATGTTATGAATTATGTGCTTTAGAAATTATGAGGAGCATTAGTTTTCAAGACATTATGAAGGAGTTTATTTTTCGTTGAAAGTACGTACTTTAGGCAACTGTGTTTCGAATTGCTTATTTGTAAATATAAATGCAGATGAGACCATTTTCAAAAAAAAAAGTTTACTCAGAGATGGAATATCGGAATATGGTAAATATGTACGTTTGCTTTTATCATTGGACAACCGTGGTTACCATCTTTTTTTTTCATGTTTCTCTCTAATGGTTGCCATCTTTTTGCTATATGGATTTTTCCTAAAATTTATAATGTTGCTATAAGCCCCAATGTATTAGCGGTGGCATGTAAATTGGCTTCTTGATTCTCCTGTTGCTACCTTATATTTTGTATACTGTTCGCTCTTCTTAAATAAAACCGAGTATTAACCTTTAAGAACAACAACAGGGTGATTAAAAGGTATGCATTTTTTGAATTAGTTTACAACCATTTTTTTCCGAATGGTGGGTTATGTTATGGTTGAAATAGTGATATGTGGTGGTGGTCAAGCAAATCCACCAGCTATCCACCCCAATTGTAAGTTTCATGTATTGGATAATTTATTATTGCTTTTTTTGGGTTCAGGATAGTTTGGATGAAAACGGCGCGGTTTTGTTTCATCGAATGGACTAATCAAGGATGGAACTACGACTCTACAGGCTTACGAGGTCATCCATGATGCAAAATATTGGATTTTGGAGATTGTCAATTTTGCTAGCTCAAAAAAGGTAGCCTTCTTAGGTAGAAATAAGTATGCTTCGTGTTCTAATATTAGTGGAAAGGGCCCGAGTCAGATTTAATTTTTAGGTGACGCAAAGGTAGTGCGTAGCGGCTATGTGTGTGGGGAAAGCCTTATTTGTAGGAACAACTTATATTCGGACATAATGTATGTAGTGCTACTTTACAGCTCCACTTTTAACCAAGAAATCCGGTTGAGGAAGAAACTATAAATCTTGCTTTTGTAATATGACTTTGTTTTGCAGTATGGGTATATGTGTTTGACGGTTCTGCTTAATAGGATTTTGTTATTGATTCAGGCATACGTTGAGCAGTTGCAAAGCAGTAGAATTAAGCTTGAGCATCTTGAGTTGGAGCTTAAATGAGCACGCGAGCAGGTATTCCTACTATTAGCAGGTGGATCTTTGGCATTGTGTTTTAAAAGTTATTATGTGATTATTGTCTTTTAAGTTGTAGATAATAAGTTTCTTCAAATGTTACACTAATTGGTCGGACATCAGCTTTGACATAAGTAAAAAATCAACTGAATGATTCAGTTTCAGTAGTGAAAAAAGACAAAACAAAGGCTTCCCATTACTGTAGAAAATGGGCTCAGCTGACTTTATAAGCACACGACTTAGGAACATGTAATACCAAACAACCCTTAACATGTTAAATATAGACATTTCTTTAAGGATGTGAGACTTTTTTACTCAATAGTAGACGTGTTGTTATTAAAACGGTTGCTGATTTTTTATGTTACTATTATTTGTGATCATGTTTTCAGGATTCAGCCGCAGTGGACTTACGTTACGTGACTACGCGGCGTATTCGTATTCCAGGTTATTTCGATACTCATTTTTTGGTTCATAGTAGTAGTTGTAAGTTTAACCGGAGATTAGGTCACAAAGACGATGGCAATGTAGTAGAACCTAATCTTTTCAATTTTTGCATAATACATAAATTTCTAATTTGTTAAATCCTCGCCTATGAAAATACATGAATAAGATTTGGGATCGGTTACCGCAACACGAAACAGCTACAATAATACGCGTTATTTTTAAAATTAAAATCTTTTATAAACATTGGTGTGTTAGCTACGCTTATGAAAAGTTATATTTTTAAAATGGCTTATAACTTATTTGATGTATTTTTCAGCAGTTTGTTACTTATTTTACCAATTTGACCCATTATATTTAAAAGTATATAACATAACCTATTCATATAGAAATTGATGGACTGTCCACATGATATTGAATATCGGGATGGGATTATTTCTGACGCATTGAACTTACCCAAACACCCCTTTGGTCGGAGTAAGGTGCCATCTGGCACCAAGACTGATAACTGTGTCTTGGCCAGTGGAATTGTAACCAAACACTCAAATGGGCCAAGTGTCCAAAATACAGCAAACCGCTAGGGACTATATATACTTGAAGTGTGTTTGTTATTTTTTGTTGACATATTTTGGTTCGTGAACATGTTATGGTCGAAGATAGCAAAAAACGCCGATAAACCCAGAAGTTGGGGACACTAACAACCTAAGTAGTTATAGGCGCTAAAATCAAAACAGGCGTTTCAGATGCTCACCTCTAAGGCGATGTTTCCTCCAAAATAATGTATTTGTGAACAACTTGATGGAAAATATATGCAAATGAATGTCTTTGTTCAACCGTTTGTCTATAACCTATACCATTTCTTTGCTTTTCTTTGATCATTTTATGGAATGCTTCTAACTCATATTCCCTCATTAGCTATTTGCAGATCGACCTACGCCATCGCTATAGCCATGACTCGCCCCTTCACTATGATCTATGGTTCAAAACCTGAAAACCAGAGGATGCTGGAGCCGTTCGAAGAAATAAATATGAGGTGGCACTTTCGCGATTTCTTCGTTTAAAGGTATACCCTGAACACTACAAGCAACACCAGCTGCAATTTCAATCCCTAGCATTTCTACGACATAGTTAACTGACTTTATATACTGAAATTTTTTCTTAAAGAATATTAGGTGTGTCAATATCAAATCGTTGATTCATGGTGGCTCAATTTGAGTGACATTTATAGGGAACAGATTTGGAGCAGTATGCGATTGATAAAGCTAACTTGACACAAGTTGATTTCTATGGATTTTCCGTTACAATTGGTCGTGGCCTTAGCCTATGTCTGGAAGGTGCATATGAGTTTTCCTAGCTGCAAAGAAGAGATTCCTTTTACAATCGGAAGTTAAGCATCCTTTTTTTTTTTTTTTTTTTAAATTGTTATGCAATAGCAATTGTGAGTTTCGTAATCTTTTGATGGTTTGCTAAGGATTTGTTTAGGTATGTGACTGCAGGGGCAAATTGGCTGAATGGAGCTTTTGGTAAAGTGTCAAAGGCCGGGAAAGTTGCAGAAACGAAAACTAGACACCAGTGGAAGTTGGTAGTCTCAGATTTAACAGCAAAGGTATGTTCTTTGCTTACTTCTTTCATATATGCAGTTTAAATGAAGCCAAAAAGTAGAGTCAGTGAACATGTAGTTGAGAATACAATAGATTCAAGGTTCTACTTATTTTTTTTAAAGGTAGTATCAGGTTTCTACTTTTTGGTAGATTCACAATCTCAGGCTTCAATTGAATTTTGGACTTTGTATATCTTCTCTTTGTAATACAGAAACTTTAAACTTTTTTTAGTTTTGAACCGATTGACCAGTTAAACATAAATCATAATCCAAAACAATCCATTTTTAGCATATTTTCTTACTGTTCTTGTATATACTCAAGCTTAGTGGCAAATAACCGTTACAAGGATTTACCAAACTAATATATTGATGGTTTCTTGAGAATTTTAGTTGTATTGGCCAACATCTTGAATGTTTCTTATGAATGTTGCAGGTGCTTTTCTATAGATGGTGAACAAAGTAAAGGGTGTTTCAAACCCTTCAAGGGTTTTATAGCAATAGGCAGATTGTACCCATCAACAAGGCTAACATCATAAGTGTTGCTCAGATATTAGGGTGATTTCAGCTAAAGTAGTAGGTGGTTCACCAAACATTTTGATGTTACATGTATTTTGTTTGTAATATTTTGGGTTAGATTGTATGCCACTACGAAACACCATAAAAAATCCCGCCGCATCGCGGCGGGTTACAAATACTTGTTTCAATGATGGTTTAATGGTAGTAATAAATAAAATCCACAAAGCAATGAATTCCTCTTTTTTGCATATGTAATCCAACGAGAAATAAAATTATCGGGCATTGTGACGGTGCATTCTTTGATAAATTTTTTATGATACATTCATATAAATCGTTTAATTACTCTACCTTCTTTTTTTTCCTTTTTTTTTTTTTTTTTTTTTTTTTCACAAAACATGTCTATATAATTTGATATTCATGTGTTTTCATATAACTAAATTATGTAATGCAATTCACATTCTTTATCTGTTAACCTAACATAATTATAAAAACATAAAAGTTCAATTATCATACCCTTAATTTTTTTAGGGTGAAAATCATCAAATAATGTAGAGTTTGTGATATGTTCGATTTGATCAAACTTCATATCAACCATAAAAACCATTAAAGTTTCAAAACTGTTCCATTCTTATGTAATTTTTATGTTAAAGTGACCTGAATAGAACACTTTTCAAACTTGGTTATTATTTTGTGGTTATTGTTTATGTTTAGTCATGCATTAATGGGTTGTACATAAAGTTGGTTGAAATTAGTTGTATTCAGGGGGTGGGTGTTTAAAATTAATGTACAACATGTTAATGCATAAATTGGTACTTTAAGCAAAATAATTTTAGAAAATTACATAAGAATGAAACACTTTTGAAACTTTGATGGTTTTTGTGATTAGTAGAAGGTTTGAGGTATTAAATTAGAACACTCATGAAACTTCATTACTATTGGGTGACATATACCCAATGTTTTTTAACTAAATAGTTTATATTATAAAAGTAAAACATATACAAAAACTCTTTCATAATCCGATACTCATTATTATGATGAGTCTACTGTCTGTGTCATTCAAATATCTGCAATCATTTTAACTTACTATCGAAAAATAAGAAGTTGATTTTTAAATTTTAATCTCTAGTATAAAATGCAAGTTAAAAGTATTGTAATATTTGGCTCATTTTATTTAGAATTTAAAGATCGTTTTATGTTGTCGTGTCTCGCAATAAAAGTAAAATGGGCTTGATAATGGTTATTTGCAACGAAGACGGTAATGTCACACAAATACTACCACAAACGTTGTATATAAAGACGTGCTACACAATATGTAATTCACGTGTATTTCAAATTTATCCAACATTCTAACATATGAACTATAATGTCTGATTCATCTCACTTCTGTATACGGTATTTGATTTTGAGTTATATCTCCAATGTGATTCATCAGGTTCACGTCGAGATGCATCAAAAGGGACTACTCATATTAACAACGAGTTCATCTACACATCTTCAAGTTCCACACAAGCTTAAAATGTGCAACACCATAAGTTACAAATGTATTAACTTTAAGATACGCTCATTTGTTGTTACTTGACAACTTTTAGGTCATACATATGTTTCATTTTCAAACTATTACTTTATCCAACGTACATGGTACACTCAATTGTTTCGTTCTTCCGTTTTATTGTATATTTTAATTTCTTTTTTTAGTATTCTTTAAAATACCCGTGAATTTCACGGGTCTTTTAGCTAGTATTTTCAATAAAAGAATTGCTAAATTTTTACCTATTACCAGAAAAATAAGAAGTTGTTTTTAAAATTATACTCTCTGTGTCCCTAAATAAGTGTCATGTTTTAACTTTTTGAAATCTCTTCTACTTTAAATATTTTGTTTGTATATAATGCTTGATGAAATATATACCAATGAAAATACATTTAAAATTCAATTCATTCATATATTTTACATCAAGTATTATATATATAAAAAAAAATTAAGGTCAAAGTTGAAAAAAAAAAGTTTAAAAAGTTAAAACATGACACTTATTTAGGGATGTAGGGAGTAATAACTTTTCTATGAAATCATACGTAAGTTAAAAGTTTTTCAATATTGTGCTTATTTTATTCGAAATTTGAAAATGTTTTTATTTGTATATTTTTTATAAGTAAATTGTTTGAATATCTATTAGATATTTGATAAAACAAAAAGTTTGTTATATTAAAACAACTGTAAAAAATACAATTCTAAGGTAGTTTCGTAACTTGTTACATAGTTTACAGGTGTATGTTGAAATTTTTTATTACATTTATATTTAAACAAATTTTGGGGTGGTTTTTATTATTATTACATAGTTTAAAGGTGTGTTTTAAATCTATTTTTTGTTTTTTTTGGCGAAAGGCATTCATTTTTATAAAAAAGTTCAATATTTTTTATAAAATCGTACGTAAGTCAAAAGTATTTTAATTGAGCTCATTTGGTTCCCAATTGAGAGACTTTTTCAACTGCAAAAAATATTCACGTGAATTGCTATTTTTGTGAAAAATATCCTTGAATTCTATTACTTGCGAAAAACGTCTCTGTGGTTTCTTCTTTGATGCAAATAATCTATTTTGGCTAACGATCGTTACAAATCCCAATTAGTGAGTCCTCACGTGCGTTCCATGTGAGGGTATTTTCGTTATTTACTTTTCCCGCCACTTTCACACTAGCTATTCACCTGACACCCCACTTCCACACCTACTTTTGTGTTGAGGGACATTTTTTGCAACCGAGTTTTGAAATGTTATATAACACATACCATCAACAATTCTTGCATACCCACTACCGATCAAAATTCACACACACACTTAAGAACATGGCAATGGTGATTTGTGGATGCGATAATGTTGCTATTATCAAGACATCCTGGACGGACATAAATCCAGGAAAAGGTTCTTCTGTTGCCTGAACGCGGTAAGACTCGTTATACTGAATTAGAGGGAGTTATTTTCTTGATGGTCGAATGCGCGTTCGTGGTCAAAGGAACTTTCTTTTTCTTCGAGAAAGTTTTTCAACCACCTAGGCAGTGAACCTAATCGTTGTAGTGTAGTATTGGGTAAGCCTCGGGGATTGATATCCTTCTCTAGGGGAATAGGAATGCTAGCAAGAAATGTATGACTAGAAGGTGGGGGTTGAGGATGATTCTTTTTTATCTTTTTATTGGTTTTTTAGAAAACTAATGTAAATATCTCGGGGCAATTGGTTTGGGGGGTGGTATTTCTACCGATTACTTCTACTTGTCTAATTATCTAATTTATCTAATTATCTAGGGGTAGCTATGTCTATTTGATTTGTGCTCGTATGATGATTAAAAATGTGTTTACCTCGATACTATTACTCTCTAGTTATCTTTTATTGGTCGTTTGAATTGTCACTCCTTATCTTAACCTCAATGTATTCTTAAGGTCGTAGGGTATGCGTAGTCCCTAGCTCTTTAAGGTTATCTCTTGGGTTTAGCATACGAAATTGGCTAGCCCTTAAGCTATTTCATTCGTAAGCCTCACTTTCATAAAGCATTAAACACAACGAATGCTACCTAGTTGCACTCCTAAGCCAATTTACAATTAAGATAAGAAACAACCTAACAATAATCAATAACTAGTTTTCATAGATCTAAGCAAACACACAAGAAATTTAGCTAGACATGGTAAACAAGCAAGCATACACACAATCAATTGAAGACATAATGATACTTTGGATTAAAATACTTATCTCGATGTGTAAAATAAGGTTTGGGACCCTAAGATACTGTCCAAATCGGACTACAAACGATTAGGGTTTTTTTTCTCCAAAAGTATACCTCTTTAAATGCTGAAAAATCGAATTCTATAATATAGATTTACACTTGCGACAGCGTCACCTTTTGGATGGGGACGCCGTCATTCGCCGTCATTAGGGTTTCGTCTTGTCCAAGTCATCGATGGGACGACGTCACCTTAGAGTTGTGACACCGTCATTCTTGATTGGAACGTCGTCTTGATTCGGATCGGGCGTGCGAGATAAAAACTCGAGTGACGCCCTTCTTCTTCACAACGTGACCGTCAGTTATACGAACAAAAATTTCTGAGCCGTGGTGCATGTCTTGATCAAGTCTTTATAGAGGCGGCCGCTTTGATTGGGACGCCTTCAAGTTCTGTTTGAGCAGCTTGAGTGGCTTCGATCTTGACTTTGCTTCTTTATGTATTCGCTCCTTTTTGTCCAAATGTGCTTCATTCCAGCATTTTCCTTCCAAGAGACCTAAAAAGTGAAAAGGAACGAAATTAAGCGATACGGATATAAAAGTGGTCGATTAAGGGCTTAAAATACCCCCTAAAAGCGTACGTTTTAAATCCTTATCAAATATCCCTACACTTGGTATTTGCTTGTCCTCAAGCAAATGTGCTTTTGGCCAATCAATTTATAAGTTAGGGGACATGAAGCATGAGTTTAAAATAATTCATAACAAGTAAAAGCACCGCAATAGTCATAACAAGCATGGAAATTATATACTAGCACCTCACAAGGGGTGTTTGGATTCTCTCATCTCTCGGGTTTACATGAAATATAATAAATGGAAATGGAAGATAAACACTCATTACCTGACATAGTACATAGATTACCATAAGCTTGAGACTAGATCAAACCTCCACCGATTTGGCGTAAGCACCTAGGAACAACTATCTAAGAGGTCTTTGCAAGGGTTGTAACGTTAGGCTTACGGTAGGGAAACAAGGGGTTTTGTTGGATAGGCGAAATTTAGTGGTGGCAAGTCAAAAATCTTATGTTACAAGCATGAAAAGTGTGGCGTTGCTAAGCCAAGACTCGACTCACTAACTCTAGATAACTTGAAACAAACAAACATAAATTTAAAGACATAAACATAAATATATATGTAGGATGGTAGCCCGTATGTTTTTCTTCATTTTTTATTTATTTATTTATTTTATTTTTTTTGCATACATTTTTACTCTACCATCCTCTACGATAACATCAAAATATAATGAGTTTATAGGAGCATCCCTACACTTGAGTTTTTATTTCTCTAACACTAATTGACCCGATTTGAAAAGATCAAAACACTTGGAGTATTTAATTACGTAGACAAATGGAATTTGAATTTATCGTTCTTTCCCGTTACTCCATAAAATATTACTTTTACCCATGAGTCCCAATTATCCCAAAACTATGTACAAAAGATATTACTCGACTTAGCAACCATGCAAGTAACTAGATATTTGAACTAAGGGTTTAGTAATGATAACAATAATGCACTAAATGTGAGTGCATACAAGGTAGACTAAGGCGATTTGGATGTACATTTAGAGGTGGATTGTAAACAATACTCTTCATTGATATTCCGGAAAACCGAAATATCATGAGAACCGCGAAAAGGATAGGCTCTGAGGGGTTAACTAGGGGTATCGTGTACTGAAGATGAGTACATCGCAAGTGTGTGGGGTAATTACTCGACCGATGTGGAAGAAGTAATTATAATATATGTTTCAAACAAGGGTTATCCTAATGCCTCTTATCACTTAGTTATTCCTAACTACACAAGTGTAGTCTCACTAGCGATCTCGGAATGCATCACAAAACAAGTTCTAGAATATATTATACTACCGGTACACTCTCTAAGCATTAATGGTGAATGTTTTTATTCCTAAAGATCTAGGGGCGAACCTCACATTTTTTGGGTGGAATTTGAGTGGTAAACGGTTTTTTGTGCTAGTCATATAACTCCTATCCATGAGACACTTTATTAAGATTAAATTTTAGCTCGTACATGTCATAATTTTTTTTTTTTAATTTGGTGCTAAAATTGCCCTAACAAATATTTCTCATAGTTTATTACACAATTTACCAAGGACAAGACAAATAATCAAGGATAAGAATAGTTTCTAAGTTCCCGTTTTATTCTCCCTCCCTACACTTAAACTGAACATTGTCCCCAATGTTCCCCGAAAGTATCAAATTTATGATAAAGGAAGGTAAGTAAGGAAAATAAACTAGTACTCCTCTGATTAGCTCGGTAGGATCCGTGTGAAGTTGCGGTTAAATTCTTTTCCAAGAAGAATGCATACATGAAAAGCTCCATCCAATTTTTGTTTCTTCTTCTTGCCAAATATAACCTGCACACTTATGAAAATAAAAGAAACCTTCGCGTAAAATCGGTGGTAAAACTATATATGACACAACTACACTATGATATAATGCTTGTGGAATGGATGTTTGCAGTTTTTCTAGAAAATTAAGACCTGAGAATTTTTAAAAATTTATAAGTAGCACATAAAACGAAAAAATTATAAGTTGTTTTACTTAACGACGTCGTCGGGCTATAATCTGACGCCGTCAGTTGTCATGACTAAAACTGGTCTGCTGCATTTTTCTGGAAAAATTCTAGAAAAATTACATCTTTAAAACCTGGAAAAATTCCTGCAAAACATACATTATTACTCGATACAAGCATTTGACTCTAACAAACACACATATATATCAATTTCACTAATTTTAATTTTCATGTTCATGTTCTTCAAAAACGTATGTGATCTTCCCTACACTTATCTTTTTGTAAAATACATGTATTTTAGTTTATTGTGTTTTTTTGACAATAAATTTACGGATATCAAGAATTTCGTTTAGCCCGTGACCGTTCGGGCTCGAGCCTGTTGGCCCGTGCCTATTTGGCCCATGCCCATTCGGGCTCGAGCCCGTTTGGCCCGCACCAGTTCGGGCTTAAGCCCATTTTTCCCGTTGACCGTTCGGTTTGAATATTTGTATAGTGTGCTTTATTATTTGTATCAGTGACATTTAATGCAGGGTTCCCGCGCGTTACGGCGGCGGATACCCTGAAATAAAATTTTTCGGTGAATCACGTATTTTAGTTTATTATGTTCTTTTTGATAATAAATTTACGGATTTCAAGAATTTCGTTTGGCTCGTGCCCGTTCGGGCTCGAGCCCGTTGGCGTGCCCACTCGGGCTCGACCCGTTTGCGCGTGCCCATTTGGATCGTGCCGTTCGGGCTCGGGCCCATTTGGACCGTTGCCGTTCGCCGCCTGAATATTTGTATAATGTTCTTTATTATTTGTATTAGTGACATTTTAATGCATGAATTATGTTTAAGTTGGTTGTACAATATGCTTGATAATTTGTATTTCTTGTGTAAGGGGTGTTTTAATAACTACTTTAATTGTATTTATTGACCAGTTAATTAATTAACTACATTAAATATCTTGACCACATTAATAGTGCTTTGTATTTTGTACATTATGCTTTAAAACT
Organism: Chrysanthemum makinoi; assembly: GCA_910596185.1. Lineage (NCBI taxonomy): Eukaryota > Viridiplantae > Streptophyta > Magnoliopsida > Asterales > Asteraceae > Chrysanthemum > Chrysanthemum makinoi. Next base: position 71,267,798 of record OU343220.1, on the reverse strand, counting down.
TGTAAGTCTTAAAATTAAGATTGATGAGAAAGACCATTAATAGTGCATTATGTATTGTACGATAAGCTTTGTATTTTGTAAGTCTTAATTTTAAGACCATGAGGAGAGAGATTCATTCCTCTATTATAAGTAGTATAGATATGACACACAAACAAGTAAACAATTAAGCATGGGTTGCCTCCCACGAAGCGCTTTTCTTTTATTTATGATTCTTGTAACTAGACTCGAAGTCGTGCTCCTACGTACCTATGTAAGTAAGTTTATCCTCAAGAATGTCATAGGGATCAAACTTATCTTTCATCTTCCTATTGGTACGCTTAGTCCGGTATGCCTTTTCAAAGTTTTCTCCATCGGGATCATAAATTGTCATCCTAATGTGCCATTCTCCATTTCCATCACTAGGTGGTCTATCCCAACTCCAATTATGCTTAGGTTTCTCACTCTCAACTTTCCACTTATTCATTTTAAGATTAATGGGCAAGGTTCCTAGGAACTCGGCCATCTTCCTAAACACTAAGGTATCCTCGAACGGGTTCACTTCAATGTCCCTAGCTAATTGTTGTTCATGGAGAGTTGTGTTACTTACGAAGGTCTCTTCTAGATAGGACGGTCGTTGAGGACCTACAAAATCTCCATTAATCCAAGGTTCATATCTAGATGATTTTCTATCGAACATGATCTCATAGGGAATTTGTTCATCCTCTTTGTAGTAGATAAGCTTTTTGACATCGTAAATTGACCTAGCACTCCCTTCTCCTACCATTATCTTGGACATTTTACAATCAATTATGGCACTAGCGGTAGCTAAGAATCCTCTTCCTACTAACAATGGGCATGTCGTGTCTTTATTCATGTCTAGCACATGGAAATCCGCCAAAAGAGTTAATCGACCTACGTGCACTACCATGTCCTTAATTATCCCTAACGGATATGCAATACTACCATCCGCTAGACCTAAGATGGTTTCCGTTGGTTCTATCTTACCTAGGTTAAGGCTCTTATGGAGGGACAACGGAAGAAGATTGATGCTTTATCCTAAATCGGTTAATGTGTCGAAAGATTTGGAATTTCCAATTCTACACGGAAGAATGAATAGCCTTGGATCATCTAACTTCTTAGGTAACTTATTTTGCACAAATGCGGACCCACGTTCTCCTTATTTTAGTTCTTGCTCATATTTTTCTTTTAAAGCATTATAATAAGGAGCATGAGTCAAGACTTCAAGAACCGGTTTTTCTTGGTGGATCTCCTTATACTCGTATTCTAGATTAGGTTTGGGTTCTTTGTTGATGTTGATAAGGTTTTAAAATGTACCTTTTTGATGGGTCATTTAAGCCCTTATTTGATCACTTTTGTATCCGTTATTACTTAATATTGTTCCTTTTCACTTTTTAGGTCTCTTGAAGGTAAATTGCTGTAATGACACTTATTTGGACGAAAAGGCGCGAATATACGAAGAAAATGGCCAAAGTCAAGAATCGAGACACTCAAAGTTGCTGAATGACAAGGTGAGGCGTCACGGCTTATACGCGACGCCGTCGGAGGATTTTGTGACGGGGACGAAGCCAAAACTCTTATTTTCAAGTGGACGGCGTCAAGTTATAAAAGAGTAGGTCGTCGCAACTCGGAGGCGGCCTAGATTTGATCCAGACGGCGTCCGAAGCTAAGGAGGACGGCGTCACAAGCACAAGGTGACGCCGTCGCAAGTCTAACGTGCCCAAGACGAAACCCTAATGACGGCGATCCGGCCGTCACAAAACATAAGGTGACGCCGTCGCATATGTAATCTTATATATAGAATCCGAATTTTTCAGTATTAGTGTGTAGTCTTTTGGAGTAAAAACCTAAACCGAACCAAGGCTGTCTTTTGCAGTATTTTAGGGTTCCAAACCCTATCTTACATCAAGATAAGTGTTTTACTTCATTAATACAATTATGTCTTTGATTATTTGTGTGTATGCTTGCATGTTCTCCATGTCCGTCTAATTTACTTGTGTGTTTGCTTAGGGAATATGAAACTTAATTATTGAATATTGATTGGTTGTCTCTTATCTTAGTTGATTAATGATCTAGTAATGCGATAGGTCATTCGTTGTGTACTTAATGCTTGATTAATCTTTGTGAACCTTAGGTTATAGCACCTTGAGCGGTTGTAAGCTAAACTATCCAAAGAGGCCTTAGAGTTAGAGTTTATGATCCCTAGTGGTAATTTGTAGACGAGACCCTTTGGTAACTTCAAAGAGTTAGGGATAAACGCATACCCTACAACTTTAGACACACAACGCAATTAAGAATAAAGACGTGACAATTCAACCACCAATAGGAGATAATTAAGGAGTAGTAAAACCTAAGTAAACACATCTTTAAACTATCATACGAGCACACAATAATTAGACATAGACTACATACACCTTAGATTAGATAATTATATAAGTAGAGTAATCGGTAGCAATACCAACCCCCCAAATCCAAACCCCGAGATTCGTACTTTTCCATTTCCTAAAAAACATAAAAAAGATAAAAAATAATATTCCTCAACCCCAACCTTAGCGTAGTAACTTCTCACTAGCATTCCTATTCCCCTAGAGAACGATATCAATACCCGTGGCTTACCCTAATACTACACTACAACGATTAGGTTCACTGCCTAGGCTGTTATAAAACTTTCTCGAAGAAAAGGAAGTTCCTTTGACCCCGAACGACGCGTGTAGCGTTATCAGATGTGTTTCTCAAGAGTTGGATGGACCATTGGTTCGGGTCCCTGGTATCTCATGAGGGATCGCTTGGAACCCGTGTTGATGGCATTGACAGAGTGGACTTTTGGGTGTGAAGGGCATGGATATGCACTCTCCCATGGTGAGCAAGAACATGAAGTCGATGAAATCGAATTCACTTTTGGGTTCTTTATAGTGTCACTTGAGAGTGCTCCAATCTCACGGTCATTGAAGGCTTTTAAAAGGGCGTCGAGCTTGGTTGTCATCTCGCTTTGTCATTGCTTGAAATCGGCTTCAAGCTTAGTCAATCGAGCTTCTTGAGATGACATGATTTTGGATACCATTGCCTCGAAACTAGTGGAATTCCCGGTGTTTGGAGGGTTGTTGTAGGAAGTGTGGTTCGGTTGGGACCTATTGGGTGGACTAGATGAGTTTTGAGGCGGGTTTGAGTTTTGGCTCCACCTAAGGTGTGATTTCTCCATGAGGGGTTGTATGAATTTCCTAAGTAGTTTTGCTCGGGCTTGAAAGTGTACCACTTCTCTCGCGCTCCGTCGGTACGCGTGGAGGCGTAGTCTGCAAAATCTTGTTCGGGGAGTTTTGTGCAATCACCAGTGTCGTGGGGATCACTACATAATTCACAAGGTAGAGTGATTTTGCTCACTTGGTGTGAAGACTTAGGATTCTCGTAGGAGCTCATTAGGAATTTGAATTGATCTTCAAGTTCGAGCATCCTACGATTGGAAGTTTGTGAGTCAATGGGAGGCAAGGAGATTGCCTTGACGGTTTTGGGCAACTCACGGGGGTCATTCCAACTTTCGTTGTCATGGAGGGCAAGGTCCTCTATTGTACCCCACGATTCTTCCGCAGTGAGTTCACTAAGTTTGCCACCGGCCGCTTGGTCGATGGTTTGCCTAGTGGAGAGATTGACATGATCGTAAAAGATTTGGACTTGAAGCCAAAGATCGATGCCGTGATGAGGGACTTTATGGAGTAAGTCCTTGAATCGAGTCCACGCCTCGCATAGAGTTTCGCCTTGATGTTGTTGGAACATCAAGATGTCATTCCTAAGTTTGGTAGTTCTCCCCGGTGGGAAAAATTGGGTGAGGAAACGAGTGGTGAGATCATCTCAACTTGAGATGGATCCGGCGGGAGGTCGCTCAAGCCAATTACTAGCTTGGTCCCCGTAGAGAGAATTGGAAGAGACTCAAGGGCGTGGTCTCCCGTGTGGTAGCATCAAGGTCGATGGAATCAACGATTTTAAGGAAGTCCTTGAGATGCTGATTAGGATCTTCGGAACGAAGTCCATGGAATGCACATCCGTTTTGCACCAACCGGATGGTGTCGGATCGCAGGGCCGTAGTTTGAGCTTGATCGAGGAGCTCAATGGTGTTCCTATAGCCTTGGTGGCTCGGTCTAGAGTATTCACCAAGACTACGGCCTCTTGGCGGTTCAATTGGTGGTGGGTCGATGGGAAGTGGTTGGTTTGGTGGTGGGTTATCACCTTCCATGATGAAAAGTGATGGGGCTACGTACAAATTCACGAAGAAGGGGGATAGACTATAAGGAAGATAATGAAAATGATAAAAATTCTTACTTGATAGGAATCAAGCAAGGGAACCTAAATGAGATAAAAATCAAACTAGCTATTCTATTCCTCGACAGCGGAGCCAAAAACTTGATGGTCGTACGAAGCGCGTTCGGGGTCAAAGAAACTTCCTTTTCTTCGAGAAAGTTTTTCAACCACCTAGGCAGTGAACCTAATCGTTGTAGTTAGGGGTGTTATCGGGTCAGGTTATCGGGGTTATCGGGTTTGTCGGGTCGGGTTGAGTCGGGTTTTGAATTTTTTAAAAGTGACCCGCAACCCGACCTGATAAGTAATCGGGTTATCGGGTTCTGGTGATATCGGGTCGGGTTAAGTCGGGTCGGGTTGAGCCGGGTTATCGGGTGATGGAATACCAATTACAGCAGATGGATAATGAATGCTTATTATCAATCTTTTAGAAATAGAATCAATGAGTAGATGTGATAGTCAACATCAGATGGATAATGAATGCTTGGTATCAATCTTTTACAGCAGATGGATAATGAATACACTATACAAAGGAACATGGATCCAAAGTGTGAAAGGTACTAACAAGAAAGTTCATAAACAAAGTAACAAAGTGCAGCAGACCAGTAACAAAGTACATCAAAAGACGAGGGAGGGAACCAAACGTTTTTATCAGAACTGGGGAAACCACACGTTTAAGTTACAGAATGTAAAAAACTAATATACAAAAACCAAATGTACAGTAAGTCATTGGGCCTATAAAAACTAAAATATAAAAAATGGAAAATTGATTATCGGGTCTAATCGGGTTGACCCGTTAACCCGATAACATTATTTTTTTTAACCCTAACCCGACCCGATAACATTATCGGGTTATCGGGTTCGGTCAAAACAACCGACAAGATTTTTGACCCGATTAGACCCGACCCGATAAGGCCTTATCGGGTTCGGGTCGGGTATTTTTACCTTGGGGATTGATAGTATTGGGTCGGGTTCGGGTCGGGTAGTTCGGGTCAAAACAACCCTACTGACACCCCTAGTTGTAGTGTAGTATTGGGTAACCTTGGGGATTGATATCGTTCTCTAGGGGAATAGGAATGCTAGCAAGAAATGTATGACGAGAAGGTGGGGGTAGAGGATGATTCTTTTTTATCTTTTTATTGGTTTTTTTAGAAAGCTAAGGTAAATATCTCGGGGCAATTGGTTGGGGGGAGGGTGGTACTTCTACCGATTACTTCTACTTGTCTAATTATCTAATTTATCTAATTATCTAGGGGTAGCTATGTCTATTTGATGTGTGCTTGTATGATGATTAAAAATGTGTTTACCTAGATACTATTACTCCCTAGTTATCTTTTATTGGTCGGTTGAATTGTCACACCTTATCTAAACGCGTTGTATTCCTAAAGGCGTAGGGATGCGTAGTCCCTAGCTCTTTAAGGTTATCTCTCGGGTTTAGCATACGAAATCGGCTAGCCCTTAAGCTATTTCATTCATAAGCCTCACTTTCATAAAGCATACTCAAGCATTAAACACAACAAATGATGCATAGTTGCACTCCTAAGCCAATTTACAATTAAGATAAGAAACAACCTAACAATAATCAATAACTAGGTTTCATAGATCTAAGCAAACACACAAGAAATTTAGCTAGACATGGTAAACAAGCAAGCATACACAGAATCAATTGAAGACATAATGATACTTTGGATTAAAATACTTGTGTAAAATAGGGTTTGGGACCCTAAGATACTATCCAAATCGGACTACAAACGATTAGGGTTTTTTTTCTCCAAAAGTCTACCTTTTAAATGCAGAAAAATCGAATTCTATATATAGATTTACACTTGCGACGGTGTCACCTTTTGGATGGGACGCCGTCAGCTCGCCGTCATTAGGGTTTCGTCTTGGCCAAGTCATCGATGTGATGGCGTCACCTTAGAGTTGTGACGCCGTCATTCTTTAGTTGGGACGTCGTCTTGATTCTGGATCTGGGCCGTCTGAGATGAAAACTCTGAGTGACGCCCTTCTTCTTCACAACGTGGACGCCGTCGGTTATATGAACAAAAATTCCACTAAGCCGTGGGTGCATGTTTTGATCAAGTCTTTATAGAGGAGCGGTGCCCTTTGATTGGGACGCCTTCAGGTTTGGTTTGAGCAGCTTGAGTGGCTTCGATCTTGACTTTGCCATTTTCTTCATGTATTCGCTTCTTTTCGTCCAAATGTGCTTCATTCCAGCATTTTCCTTCCAAGAGACCTAAAAAGTTAAAAGGAACGAAATTAAGCAGTAACAGATATAAAAGTGGTCGATTGAGGGCTTAAATGACCCCTTAAAAGCGTACGTTTTAAATCCTTATCATTTACATTAAATGTGACTCACTGTGTTGTTGTTTGCATGATTTAGGGTTCTGACTGTGGTATGTTCGGGTGGCTCAATCCCCCGATGTGCCAACGAGCTCTTGATGACATTCCTGGCCTTCTCAGGGCTAGGAATGCACTCAAAGAGGACGAGGAGTATGTTCATATGTTCAGGGAGCAAGAAGAACTGGTGATGAAGCTGGGCATGTACTTGATCTTTGTCATTTATAAGTTTTTCTAGGATGGTTGGGAGGTGGGTCTTTCTGGTTGTGAATGGTAGTATAGGTTATATGTACTTTTGGTTTGTTTATGTGGGATGTAGTTAATCCCTTTTTTGTGAACGATCTTTGTGGATGAATGTGAACATGGTCTTATTAATGGTTTTTACTTACTTGCTCATTTAGTTTTGTATCACATGAGATTTGACCATATCTATATAAAATAGGTTATTTTAAGCTCTCATTTGACTAAGATTGTCAAAGGAAAAAATGAGTTAATTATAATCCTCTATTGTTGGAGTTATAAACTCATAAGGATAGTTTCATGATATTATGGTGAGGTCATGTCCAAATGATTTGTCCTATTCCAGTGTAATTGATGCTACTTTTACTAGATCACGTTTTAATATTTATAAGTCTCGTTTACCATGAGCACTAATGGATAGTGTACCCGGTCGTGAGTAGTATAGAAATGGTAAAGCCGAGGTCGTCCCAAGAGCTATGTGGCAGATTTTAACTTAAGTTTTCTATTGTAACTAAAAAGGGTGTTAAATCGTTTAAGCTCGGGTTGTTTAGACCTTATCTAGGATAACAACAACAATTAACAATAACACGCAGTGGAATAAATCAAAAACTTATCATACACCACTTCCACAAGCACAAATCCACGAACCTATGGATATCACCATCTCACTCTCTCCTATTAGTCCTTTGGAGTATGCTTTTAATTCTAGATCACCACCATCACAACCAGCACCATCATCACCTAACATGAGTTATCCCACTCAACTTGATTTAGTTGGCATTCATGGTGCAAATTGCTTATGTTGCTTACATAACCGAAATCTCATTCTTGCTTTGAGGGATGAACTCCACTTCATGTTTTACTACATTGAACAACACATCACGCCACCTTCCGCTCCACCATCCATCTAAATATCTCATATGTTTAGAATGTCATTTTAATAATCTTGCACCAACCATTTTGTGAAAGAAGCAAATCCTAAGTCTTACAAGTTATCTATAATAGTCTTATGCTTCTTATTTAGTTTATGTTGTTGTTGTATCATCATACCTTTCAAGTAAGCTATTTCTTTATGTTTAATAAATTAGCTTCTTAATATGACTTCTGGTTGTGGTGATTATTTTTTTCTTTTGGCTTATATTGTTAGCCACTATATTATATTTTGGTTATAAACTTGCTAGTCAGTTAGATATGTTGCACTTGTACTCTAACTCGTTTTTGTAGCACATCACCATAGCTCGATTCCTTGGTGCCCTCATCAAGGGGAAGTGTTAATACAAATAAACCATAAAAACATTTATTTATCTTTTACGATCTTCTAAGGTTTGTCGATAACAAACGTAAAATCATTTTAACGAAATAAATAAAATACGTAAAAGCTCTGAGCCAATAGTTTACTAACACACTTTTACTAAACATATTAAAACCATCAAAACATGTTTAGTAAATAAGTTATATAAAACCAAATACATTTTTATAAAACACTAACAAGTAATATTGTTTGTTTACATCTTATAGAAATGTTTATGTACTTTGTATATGTTGTAATGGGTAAGTAATAGGTAAAAAGCAAAGTCCATAACCCATGACCCATAACCAATGATCCATTGACTAGGTATAATGAATCTTGTTGGGTAAGAACCAAAGTCCATAGCCCATACCAATGGAGCATGATCCATAACCCATGACCCATTGCATGACATCATGCATGAAGTCATGTTGGATATTATCCATGATCCATGACCCAAATTCCATGACCCATGACCCAAGATCCATAACCCATTGAATAGGTACATTGCATCTTGTTGAGTATCCATGATCCAAAGTGCATGACCCATGGTCCATAACCCATAACCCGATTTGCAACCCAAAATCCGGACTAAACTGACCCAGTAGTCGGGTCCCAGTATTTGTACTAGTCGGATCCCTTTGGTGAGGGATCCGTCAGAACCGTGGGACAGTAGGCACATTTTGCCTATAAATAGTGAGCCATTTCTCTCTTGCTCACTACTACTCTTAGATATACTTTCTCTCAGTATTCTAACCTCTCTAACCACATATCCAAAGGATCATTCTATGTAGTTTTATCTTTGTGTGATTCTCTAGATTCCTCTTAAAGACGGGATCACCACCTCTTGAAGACGTGCAAGCTCAAGGTCATGAGTTGCAAAACTTCGTCATCATCAAGACCACTGAAGTGCATCTTGTTGTTAGTTCTTTCCTCCCTCCATAGAAGTGTCGTGTTGAAGGCATTAATGAACAGTGCCGAATGTACAATCGATATGGTTCGTCTATGTACAAGTTGTGTAGTTTGGGTTAAAGGATGTTGATATCCTTTCTAGTATTGTAAAAAGGAATGTGTCTCCTTTGGGTGTTTGTGTTATGGTGTAGTGTTGGGTAGTAGTTTCTCATTTGTAATGGAACTCGGTATCTAGCCTTGTACCGGATAAAGTGTAGGCGACATTGTGATAGGTTTGGTTCTACATCATGGAAGAACTCGGTGTCTAGCCTTGTACCGGATAAAGAGTAGACGACATTGTGAAGGCTTCTCCGCCAAATTAAGGAGCTTGTGTTGTGTAGTGCTTATAAACTCTCGAGTGTGGTACTCGGGGAGTGAAATAGGGCAAGGAAGGTGTCCTTGTAGCCGAACCACTATAAATACTCGTGTCCTGGCTTTATGTTCCTTTACTCTTTATCTCTTGCATTACTTACTTATATGTTCATCTATCAATATCCAACACACACTCTAAATAGATTGACATAAGTCCATGTAAATACTTTAAAACGAAGTTTTAATCGGTAAAACTATTCAACCCCCCCTTCTAGTTTTCCACAGGGAGCATTTGCATTCGTTGACTTTTTATCTCCACGTCAACGACACTCTTTTTGCTTCGACAAAAAAGGGGAGAAATGGTTAAGCTCATCTACTAAAAACTTGTTAACTATATTTTTTTACATATAAAGAGTTTATATTTTGTCACCTTCAAAAAGAGGAGATTGTTAACACAAATAATGTCTAAAAGTGTTATTTATATTTTCTGACTTCTATACGTTTTGATAATAACAAAATGTAAAACATTCCACGTTAAAATAAACGTAAACAAGTTATTAGTCGTAAATTTAAATTTCAATGTAAATCACTAAAGGTATGTACACAAAATTATTAAACTTGACGAATGATCAAAGAAATCAATTTTTAGTCATAAACTTTACATTTTTATAAATGTGACAAAACATTGTTACAAAAATTAATTAGACAAATTATTTTTGTATATTTAGAAAATGTTTTATTAGGAAAATAAATTTGTATATATTGACAAATTATTGCACTTGTACTCTAGCTCGTTTTTGTAGCACATCACCATAGCTCGATTCCTTGGTGCCCTCATCAAGGGGAGCATTTGCATTCGTCTACTTTTTATCTCCTCGTCAATGACACTCTTTTGGCTTCGACAAAAAAAGGGAGAAATGGTTAAACTCATCTACTAAAAACTTGTTAACTATATTTTTACATATAATAAGTTTATATTTTTTCATTATCAAAAGAGGGAGATTGTTAACACAAATAATGTCTAAAAACGTTATTTATATTTTCCGACTTCTCTACGTTTTGATAATAACAAAATGTAAAAACATTCTACATTAAAATAAATGTAAACAAGTTATTAGTCGTAAATTTCCATTTCGACATAAATTAGTAAAGGTACGTACAAACAAATATTAAACTTGATGGATGATCAAAGAAATCAATTCTTGTCATAAACTTCACATTTTTATTAAATGTGACAAAATTTTTTTACAAAAATTAAATAGAAAAATTATTTGTGTAGATTTAGAAAATGTTTTATTAGAAAAATAAATTCAAATCTAATCGCCGCCTCCCCCCACCCCCCACCCCCCGCCCGCCCCACACACACAAAACAAACTATAGAAATCTACACTATAAAGCACCTTCACTACAAAAAGACAAATAATGGAGCGTCTGTCTGGGCCGGATTTCTTAAATAGGGACGGATCTGTTATACATAAAGTCCGTGGATCTGTCAGTACCAGACGACTAGTTTTCAGCAACTTATAAATATTGTCTCATTATTTCACACATACTTACCTCTTTGCACACAATTTTTCTGCTTATTCACATCATCTTAAACCTCCATTTCTTAGATCATTAAGCTTTTTTATAATGATCCAAACTTCATCCATTCAAGTGCAAGAGAAGAACACGCGTAATCGTCAAGATACGAAGTGTTGTAGTATAGTTAGTGTATCTGTAACATTTGTTACATTATTGTTGTATATTGTTGTACATTAAGTTCATAATCTCCAATCTTATTTAGTTGTTAGATTGTGTTAGTATTTTAGTCCTGAAAATACGTGTGTGATTGAGTTAATATTTTAGTCTGGAAAATACGCTTGGATGTGAGAAATTGCTTTTAGCTAGATTAGAACTCAACATTTAGCTTAGTATTGGAAGTTGGTGTAAGCGGCGTTGTATCCCCATAAAAGGCGTAACATAAAGCATAAAATTTATATACTCCATAAAAGGTATAATTGTAAATTCACCTGTTTTATCTCCGAACTCGAAAATGCGATATACAAGTTTATCAGCTATATATCCTTATGTGCGCACAGAGCTTTGACATAAATCTTACTTAATGTGTTTTGATATAAATCACAATACATCTAAATTTTATTTATTTGTTTATACAAATTGTATATTATCTAATTTTAATAATACAATCGGTTAAGAATATAAATTTCGGTCTTGTAAATTTCTATTTTGGCCTAGTATGACTGTCAGAGTGCATACACGGAGTTTTTAAATGAGAGTTTTCTATAACATTACGTATGTTTATATAAATTTTTTCATTATATATTAATATCGATTAATATTTTGTATTAGATTTTTATTAAACAAAAAATTTGAGTTTATTTAACTGGCATGATGCTAAAGTTAATATCGTTTAAATTTAACTATTAATTATGTTTTAAAATTTTAATAGCACCTAATGAACTTTACAAAAATTATTTTTAAATAATAATAACATAAGCAAACAAAAGCAAAAAACAATCCCAAACACCCAGAACACACCATTTTAAAAGCATCAAGTGATAAACCATAAACCCTAAAAACACTTGAAACCGCACCATTCCTCCAAACCAAACAAAAATGACAAACGGAATACGCCCATTCACCAACCGCTCCGACGACGGCGCACCAATTCTCGACACCAACAACAACGAACATCTTATGCGCGTCCAACCAAACGTCTCCATTGTTCTCGGCAACCACGCGCCCGAATCCAACGGCACACTCTACATCTCTTCTAAGTACACTATTCCATCTTCTAGAGATATATTTTGTTTTGTTGATTATATATTGACTATTGTTTTTTTTTTTTGGGTTTGGTTTATGTGTATAGGCAAGTGGTGTGGCTAAGTGATGCTGATAGGGCGAAAGGCTACGCGGTTGATTTTGTCTCGGTTTCGCTTCATGCCGTGTCTAGAGATCCTGAGGCCTTTGAGTCGCCTTGTATTTATACTCAGGTATTGTTAATTTGTATATATTTTGTTTTTTTAGGTATTGTTTTGACTTAAAGTTGAAGAAAAATGCGTGTAGTGTTAAGTAATTCAATGTGTAGGTGTTTGGGATTGCTTATCGTGATAAATATTTTTTAGTGTTCGGATGCCATCTGCTAGAACTACGAGATTTCGCTAGTTATTGATTGTGTATACATTGTTAAGCTTTATTGGATTTTTATATATATGTAAACTTTCTATGAAGAAAATAGATTTATTAGTATAGGAGTAGGATATGAAGTTTGTCATTGTTCGACAAGGGAGGCTATGCTATGTAGAATTTTAGACGGATGCTATTCACTAGAAATAAAGAGATCTATTAGTCGTTTTTGGATGGGAAAGACTTGAGCTAAGGACAAAGAGAACACAACAAATTTTTTGACTATGAAGAGAACTTAGAGACTCAAAATGGGGGACAATGCTATGAGAAATTTTGAAGAATTTCATTTACAGACTAAGCTGTCTGTGCACATATTGCTCTACATAGAATTAGGAAACAAGAATAATTACTCTCCAAAGATATTCCTCATTATTTTCTCCAAGTAATTTGGATATGTAACATTCTATTAAGTTGGGCAAGCAAATCATGATCTTGGTAAGTTCTTCAAGAAAACACCAACATGTGTAGATGAGATATATTGCCATTGTTAATATTGTATTTCATAATTTGGATCTGTAGCATAACATGTTTTGTCACGTCTTGATAAGGAGTGAGCAATATTGAATCTAGACTTATTGTTATTTTCAATGAGTTATGTCTTATCTTTGTCAAAACCACCACCAATTTTCGCTTACATCAAATTTAGTTTCTAGCTTTCCTCTGAATCTATTGAGCATTGCAATTTTACGCGGTACATGTTAAGTGAGGGCTGGTGACAATTTGGGCTAGTATTTTAGTACTAAAATTGATTTTACTAAGAAGAGATAGTTGATCACGATAAAAGTTAAGATATGTCAAGTATAAAAGTTTAGAATTTGTGAGTCGTAGAGCACTAGAGCGATGTGTCAACCTCAAGACATTAGAAGGATGTCGGTCTAAAAAGAATTCTTTGAAGGTTCTTTCAACAAATATTTTTCTTATTGTGCCTTGGTTTATTGCTTTTTCTTAAATTGTGTCAACACAATTTGAAGAGACAATGTCGACCCTTTAGGCGTACACAAGTTTCTTTGCGGTCGTCTTTGGCGTGAATGGGGGGATTTTTTGGAGGACAGTTTTCTCTTTACATCTATTTCTAAAATAAAGAAGAGAAAAAAATCTTTCCACAATTTCTTTGCTTCAGGACAAACACAACCAGAGAAGATTTCATACACAAAACACATGTATCATCGAAAAGTCTTGGGGATTATGTGGACTTAGGCATGCGAAACACCAATTTTGTACAATGACGTCAAAAACTCTGTTGTGCTGGTAGAATTTATTTTAATGTATCCATTAATACACAAAAGTGTTCGAAGCAGCCTTTATTGTTGATACATTTACATTTTTTACACATTCCAGTGTCTCGAGTTCTTCAGTGACTCTGACTCTCTGCTCTGGGCTTGCAATTTCTCAGTTTGTTTACATGACTTATCTTATATTGACCTTTTTAACTCTCTTCCCACACCTCTAAAATTAGGAAAAAATCTTGTCTGGGTGCCACCAACTATGGGCTAAACAAGTACGGCCACCATAGATACGTTCTTTTCAATTGCAAGGTTAAGGTACTTGATTTGGTGACCCCGAAGAAGTGGTGGTCGTTTTTAATAAGTATAATAAAACAAGAGACTATTCACTAAAGATGACAATAAGTCAACACATAATATTGCTTACAATGTAGTTCATTATGACAGGACGAAACATGTTGGTAAAGGCTGACATTTTATCAAAGAAAATATTCACACTGTTGATTAGTCTTGTTCACCAACGTTAGAACATGTGGGTGATATTTTGATGCAGAGCCTATCTGAACCTAGATCTGTTGATTCCACTAGCTTACTGTTTTGTGGTCTCCTTGCAGATCTATAATATTCCACGTGTATCTACTCTTTAAATATTTCTTTCTTGATTGCTTGATTTCATCTAGAATAGCAACTGCTCCTTGATTGATATCTATATCTTAGAGATGCTAAAAACATAACAATGCAAACTCAGAGATAGCCTGCCGCAGGAAGCTCAACATCCCAGTCTAGGTGCATTTCCTAAGTCTAACTAGTTTGGAATTCTGTTTGTGGATGCCATAAGTTGATTATGAAGAAAAGAATAAATAGATTACTAGGCATTATAATCTCCTACTCTATTTTGTGTAGAACTGTAGATGGTCAAAAGGTATTTTTACATCATATATTTCTTAACATATATATGATTCTCATCTTAATTAATACGTTTGCTTTAAGCTTATGGTTACTCTCTCCTGTGCAACCCAGGTCAAAATGACCCCTTGGTTCTTTTTTTTAATGTTTTTGACTAATTTTATTATAATCGAATTCAGATTGACACGGGAGATGAGGATGATGAATCAGAAAGCTGTGATTCAGAATCAAGCGAGACACCTCTGGATTTGTCAAAGATCACTGAGATGAGGCTTGTGCCTTCTGATCCTACTCAATGTATACTTGACATCTCATTTATATATAATTTATTATTAACAAAATTTCTCTTCGCTTTGTCTATATTTACAATATAATTTTCTAACCCGTTAATATTGTTTTTGTTAATAGTGGATACCCTTTTCGATGTATTCTGTGAATGTGCAGAGCTAAATCCCGAACCTGTTGAAGGTAATCTAACTATCACTACAACTAAAATAAGGAATATTTATGTTTTTTGATATTTAAACATTCTTATTCTTTCACCAGAGGAGGAAGAACCACATAACTGGATTTTTAGTGCTGATCAGTTGGGAGCTGGAATTGGTACTCATTTGAACTTTATCACACGTGTTTTTGGTAATTGCTTTTCTTCAAGTGTCATAGAACCTTATTGTTTTTTGTGATTTATTGTATCCAGATGGAGACATCCCAGAGTGGAATGACATACAAATTCCTTTCACCATTGGTCATGCAAATGGAGACGATGACCTGGCTAGCAGTGTGCTTGAGGTATTCTTTTTTGTTTAGTCTGTTTTTCTATTTGCACCAAGAATTAGACCCGTGAATCCTTGATCATAATAAAGCGTGGCTGCTTATGTCAGTTATAGTTTCTTTGAAGCACACGACCTTTTTATGGGATTTCAATATCCCCGTTGAGTTTATCGTTTTCTAGCTTTTAACATTTTTATGGTTCTGCATTCTCCTTGCTTGTGTAATAAAAAATGCTTATATGTGACATTTTTTGAGATAATATCAAAGAAACCTATTGGTGGCTAGATGGACACAGCTTAGGTAAAAAGGTCAAAATGGTTTTGAGCTGAATCGGGTCTGTTTTAGTATGGGTCGAAAGGGGTCTGGTCTCCCCCAAAAATATTTTGTTCATTTGCAGATTTTCATATCTATTTAATGCCTTGATTATTGTGAATTCAAAAAGGATTTTTATGTTAATAATTTAAATTATCAAATGATTGGGAGATTGTATACATTAAGAAGACTTTGGGTGACTTTTTATTCGATTGACTTTATTTTAAGCGTATAATTTGAGCCATTTGAGATAAAAATGCTGCCCAAATCATTTGATTCCATAAGGTAACAGGTCGATAGTTAAGACTTACTTTGATTGTTAAGGGGAAGCTGAACCCTAGTTTCTTTTATGTTCATCATCTTATATCATCTGTTTGTCTATTTCTAAAACTTGTTACAGCTTCAGATCAATGATCAGCGGTTTGAAGATGCTGAAGAGATGGAGAGCGATAATAGTGATGAGCATCATCATTGAACATCCGTTGTGAATTACTATCAACTTAACATATAAGAACTTGTAAAAGATGTTAGCTTCATGTTGTCATTTGGAACGGAGTAGCATGTCATTGCTTGTTGTTCATTATGCTCTAGTCAGAAGTTTGCACCTTTTACTTATATTTGGTAGCTCGTGCCTTGTAGCAGTTTTACATGTCATGTAGGTTTGAACCCTTTGTTACCTTTGTTTACTTTTTACAGTTTCCGGGCCAGCGTAAAAAGAAGTATTTGGTTTTGCCAAGATGGGACAGAGATGTCTGTTTATTCTCTATTATTATTTTTAATTTTTATAAATCTGCTTCTTTCTTGCTAAGAAGTCAAAAGTTAAAGGTCTTTCTTATATTAAAGAGGTGCCAAAGAATTGTAAATTTTGTTGATAAATTTATAATTTCTTGGAAAAAGAAAGCCTATTTAACCGCCAAAAAAAAGGAAGGCTTTTGCCTAATCTTTATCGCTGCACCCTCCAAAAATCATGTGATGAGGGATATGCATACAAGAAGTTATTGAATTTTTGGTAATCCCAAATCACAAAAATGTCAATAAAACTTTTTCACACAAAGTCTAGGTAAAATATGACAAAATTTACCACTTCTTTATTATTGAAGTTATCGATCTTTTGCCTCATTGCAACGAATCTTGTATTAACGTTTAACGATGATTTATGCAAAGAATCTAGCAATCCGGAGGCATGCAAGAAAACAATACAAAGGTTAAAGAAAGAAAGAGAGGTTGATCCAGATAACACTATTCGTAAAATCATCAATTTTGGCCTTCAAAAAAGCTTAATCGTTAAATCAAACATGACGGATTGGGTCCATCATAGAGATCTATTGGCCAACGAGTATGCTGCGATCAAGGGTTGCTTAGACAACATTGATGATGTCGTGGACGATTTGAGAAAAACCCTTAAGGAGGTGGATGAATTAGAAGTGGCCCGGAAGGAGCAAGATATGCAAAATTTCAGGTTTCATGGTGGAAACATTAAAACTTGGCTGCAAACCGCGGTTAATGCCCTTCAATCTTGCCAAGATGATGATCTAGCAATGCCTGGATTGGAAGGCGAGGTTAAACAAGATGTGTTTAAAAGAGTTCAAGATTTGATAATCGCTACTCAACTTGCTGTATGGACCATTGAAGTGCCTTCACGAGGGTCGAACGATCAGTAATTGGTCACTTTCTGATTAAATGATAGAAATATGATATCATATTTAGCTGTTACGAGGGAAAAAAAAGGATAAAACGGAATTTAGGCAACTGTTTTTTCATTAAATCTCTGACATAGATCCTTCATGTTTGAAACATACTGATCAATATGAGGAACATATATTTATGTCATGTTTTTGGTGTCCATGAATTTTGAATTTAAGGAATAAGTTCTTTGACATACCACATTTCGAATAGCGCAACAACCTAGATGAGAATAACAAACCCCATAAAACTCTATAACATAAGTTTGAACTTACGTCTATTGAACTGTAAGCTTAAACCATATCAAAATGCCTTCTTAATTTGAAAACTAAATCTGATACTTTGTAAATCCAAATGTACATCGTCCCTTAATATGATACTCGTAACATAATTAAAATGGTTTTGAAGGATTTCAACATTGAGAGAAATCAAAGCAACGAATGTTTTGCTCACCGTCATCTAGTTCCCCAAGACTAAGTCAGACAGCATACACCAGCAATATATGTTGTAATTTCTAACCGTAATGTAGTCATCCCGTAGAACTTTAAATAATTTGTGCCACTTTATGACTTAGTCTTGGGCAATTTATATTTTGTCACAGTTAGGAAGCAATGAAGCATAAACATCACTAATAGTAGATTAAAGAAGCAAAATCTTATCAGCAAAAGTAGATTAAAAAACAAGCAGCAACAAAATACTAAATAATGTGTATCCAAATCGGTGCAGCAATGGAAACACTAACTTGCTATCACTAAAACAAAAGGAATTATAAGATCTGATATCGTTCCGATGTTCCTTCTCAGTCCCAAAGCGACACAAGTCAAGGTACCACTCATATGGCTCAGGTGACAGTCCCATCTCAAGCATCCTGCATATCCATTGAAGAAAAATCATGTTTTAAGCGTATTCAACAGTTCAATCGTTATAACAGATCTTATAAAGGTCTCATGTTTATTTTGAAGCAAGGAGCCTACTACCTATGAATGGGTGAAATCAGGTTTAGTTTTATATCCAAAAGGTCAAACGGGTTAGATATTAGATGAATACGGGTCGAATGGATCGACAGTGGCCCAAATTGCCTTTTTATTGCATAAAATCTTCTAAATCATTTAGTATAATATAATTAAATTACTATCAAAACTATATAACTTTTGTAATCATATTCTGGCTCTAACAGAAGGTTTAGTTTTATCCTTACACTTCACAATACCTTGACCTTTCAGAGGATTCATCCCGCACGTGACAGAACTAGGATTACTAAAGAAACGATAATAAAAATAAGCGGACTGCATACTTCTCTTGAAAAAACGCAGAATATTAGTATATCATATGTTAAAGTTCTACAGTATGTCAACTAAAAAACATATATTGCTGTATAAACAAAATATAGCAGAGCACATTGAGGAGAAAAGCCTACTTTTGGCACAAGAACATCCATAGCAGCTACTGTTTTTTTTGTCAGGGTTGACTTTCATGTAAAATGCTTTGTGCTTTGATCCCTCTGGGATAGTTGTACACAATCACAGGAGACTCAAATTATGTATCTGTCAAGTATCTGCATAATGCAAAGCATGTTATATTAGTAATTACACCATTAGGTGTTACTTAAAAATAAATCCATGGTTTAAAAAAAACTACTACTTCTCATGTATAGATGCCAAATCAATTCCCTATTCTACTTTGTTCTCAACCTTGTGACCTTTAGACACACCTTCCTCAAGAATAGCCACTGTTTCGTGTATGAAAGGCGTACAAAGTTGGTAGAAGCAACCATTGTAGCCGCTTAATAGCACTTTCATCTACGTTCTCAACCATAAACTACATATCATCAAGACTTGTCAAGTAACCATTGACACAAAAACCTAACATATGCCTCTGCGCAGTTCAATATCAGCAAATGCTATTTCGGGCTCAACCATCCAAAATTATGCATTGTTGCTATCTTGATGTTTACGTTTGCTCTTATTGTCTTTGTGCCTGGTGGAGTTTTTATGTTCCGCCGTATTGACAACAGCCGTACTAGCAACATTGTTGCTCTTTGGCTTGTCAATTTTTTGCGTTGCGCCCTAAGTGATTCCTCAATGCGCAAATGTGTGTCCAACTCAACAAGAGTTAACTCATCTTTCTTATGTTTCAAAGTATGCTTGAAATCTTTCCAAGAACGAGGGAGTTTATTAATGACGCATGAGACTGAAATAGCCTCGTCCATGTTCATTTTGTGTTGTGTGAACTGATTAAGTGTACGAAAAAGTTCATTGTATTGTTCCATGACCGGCCAAGAATCAAACATCATGTAATTATTAAAATTGCTCACTAGGAACTGTTTACTAGAAGCATCTTCTAACATATACTTAGTTTCCATAATCCTATAGTTCTTTAGCATGGTTTTGATAAATATCAAAAAGAGAATCAAACATATCATTGAGGATCAACCCACAAGACACATAGTCATCGTTTGGAATTAGTGTGCTAAGAACATACACTTAGGAAGAAGTGCATCTTTCTTTTGCCATCTCCTAAAATCCATTCCTTCAAACTTAACAAACATAGAGAAATTAACCGCCCATATGCTTCGTTGTAGCCGCCATTGATTATCACAGAATAGTCAACTTTTGATTGTTGGGGTTATAACAGTAGGGTTAAGATAATTAAACGGGATATATGATTCACCAATTATTTTCCAAAAGAAATTATTCGACTCAATTTGTCGTGTTGCACGAATTTTGGGATAATTTAGAGACTTATGCTTTTTATTTAGACACAAATACATGAACCCTTTCACTTATGAGTGTTTTGCTTTCATATCTCATGCATTATGTTTCTCTAATATAGAGAGTACTCGAGTTAATGAAATAATAATAATTAATCTGCCCATTAATCTTCTTATAATGTTCCTACATTATAGCAATAGTGGTTACAGGACCAATGATTATGATCACTAAAACGCATTTAAAGTTGTCGTTAAATAGGTAAAAAAAACTGTTACAAATTAGTAGTAAATCAGTTACAGCAAGTCACAAACTCATCAACATACTTGCTGATATGTTTGCTCGTAGATGAGCTTACTCCTTGAGTATCTATACTACTTTATAAAGGGTTTGGGACTTTCTAAATAAAGAAGTCTTAAAAATTTTAAGACCAAAAACATTTCTTTAATTGGAAATTGAAATTAACAGCCCAACATTCAAATGTAAATTAAATGTCTTTAATTGTGACAACTTTAATATTCATAAAACACATTGATTTGTGAGTTGTAACAACCCATTTAATCTATCATCATCATGTAGTAAACGTTTTGATGGATTAGTAATTGGACTATCCAAAAATCTGGACCACTAATGGGCTTATCCAAATATACATAGGCCGGTAGTTTTATCCCCAAAAGTTATGGTAAATGTGTTGATGGATTAGTAGTTTAGTCATTTTATTTGAAGTTTTATTTGTAATGCTCTTAAATGTATTTGAATTATTATGTATTGGTTGAAAAAAAAAAGTTGAAAAAAAATGGTCGCCTTGTTGTGCTTAAAATGTCACATGAAAAACATTTGTTCGCCATAAAAATGGTCACTGGGTACCCGCCGCCGCATTGCGCGGGTACCCTTCTAGTACTCACTGATGAGTTCTCTATGAGCTTTTTCACTGAAGGGTTCTCGTTTAGAGTCAATTTATTAAAGAATGTAACTCATTGAACTCATCAGCTACTATCTGACTTCTACAACGCCACTATTTGAGTAAGGGAGGCCTCCAAACTCATTTCCAATTATGAATTGAATGCTCAATTACACTAAGTTTCCAACACTAGCAATGTCTTAATCACGCATGCTCTGACTTGGTGATAACTACTTAAATCTAATTTGGAAAAGAAACAAGCTTTTTAATGGTCAGGTCAAAGCACAAGTTGATGATGTTGTTCGCCATCGTTTTCCGTTGTTTTCATGAGACGGTCGAGATTGACTTATGATAGAAATGCTAGCATCATAAACATATGATTCTATGTTTTACTACAACGGTGTAAATAAGTCGAGCTTTTGTCGAGTAACTCGAGCTCGAAATGTCTAACAAGTCAAACTCGATCTTATATAAGCTTTACTCGAGTTATTGTCGAGCTTTTCAAGCTTTGAATCGATAAACATGTTTTCTTTTTATTATTGTTACTCTCTCCGTCTCAAATTTATTGTCATGATTAGAGAGAAATCACCAAGTTTAATAAAAATGAGGCCATTATAAATCTCAACCACTAAAAAAGAATATTCCCCTAACATATTCTCTAGTTTTTACTAAAAATAAAAAGTGAACAATCTTTTTGAGATATCCTAAAATAGAAATATGAACAATTATATTGAGACGAATGGAGTATTATTTTTTATGCTACGTATAATTAAGGGTTTATATGTAAGTAAAATAATTTTATATATCTAGTTATAAATATATCAAGTTTTTCAAGCCGAGCTCGAACTCAATTAAACACATCATTACAAATAAATCAAGCTTTTCGAGCTGAGTCTGAACCTAATTCAAACTTTCTCGAGCCGAGCTCGAGCTTCCCTCATGAAAGCTCGCCGAGCTCGAGCCGAACATAATATTGTCGAGTCAAATTGAGCTATCCCAAAATTCGATTCGATTCGACTCATTTACACCCCAACGTACATACCATAGTTGATCTATAGTTGAATTGTTTCATGTGGTGGTTACACTAATAAAGATTGAACATTTTCTTTTCTATGTTCTCGTTCATATTTTTTAGGGAATAGTTTAGGTGCTTTGAACATTTTGTTCCTTGCTATACTCTGGCTGGTAACTTTCTTTACTGGTCGTTAAGTATTTTTCAATCTTTATCATCACCTTTTTCTTATGATTATGGATAAAGGCAAAAAGGGTAAAAAAGGACATGTTGTGAAAAGTTTCTTGGAGCCTTGGAGTGTACACAATTTAAACACACGACATCCTTTCATGCACGAAAACATATATCACCGCTGGTACATTCTATAAAGTAATTTCATTATTAAACTTAACATTAAAGTTATAAGGGAAAATTTATATGAATGCTAAAGAATTCACTGAATTTATATAATTCCGCCGTTTAAAAAAAAAAAAAAAATTAAACATAATTGAACTAGTACCAGAAAAATGGTTTTGTTGTCACATCATTTTTTATAATGAAAATGGCAAAAATGTTGCATACTATGGTAAAAATGGAATGATATGTTAAGTGCATTAGATTGCGCTTGTGACTAGAGAGATGGAACCAGAAGACAAAACCATCAGGTGCATTTATCAAAAATCAAACAAAATTATATGTATAATTTTTTGAGACCGGGTGTATTTATAAAAAAAATATAAGTTTTTTTTAAAAACAAAATTAACACTACGAAACAAAAATTTATGGTGTCTCGGGACCCCTCGAGATACCCCTGGTTCCGTCCATTCTTGTGACTATTCACTTAATTCATTCATTTTCATTTTAGTTATACAGTAAAACGTCTATAAATTAATATTGTTGAGATCGGGATATTTTATTAATTTAACGAGATATTATTATATCAATAAATTAATAATTTAATAATTTAAAGAGGTTTTACCTATGACTTTTAATATATACTAGTTATAATGTATACTAGTTAGAGGTGAAATATAATTAGAAAAACAAGTTCTAATTAACATTTTATAAATTCACATTCACAAATTAATTGAATTTGTCAAGTTCATTTTTTTTAATAAACAAACAGTTAGTTTTGTTAAGACAAGTTTCAATTATGTATAACCTTAATTAAATTAATTAAACTTATAAAAGTTCCAATTACATATAGCCTTTATACATTTTAGTAATTATTAATTTACGATAGCTAAATCCAAAAAAAACCCTTTTACCAATAAGTCCAGATTACTAACTATGACAATTAAGAAAAGGGTGAAGGCTGAGAATACGTAACAAACTTTCTCAAATATCTTAGAGTATGCGTAAACATACTTATTTTATTACTTTTTGCGTAATATAGTTCAAATTTGGCTCATTATGCGTAATGACCGGTAACTAACAAGTTACCGGTCACAAGTTTAAAAATGACATAAATGGTCCCTGCGTGGGACTGCGTTGACTTTCACGAGGTCGTCCATTGACTTTATTTTCGTCCGTTTTCTTCGTTTTGTCGTTTTTTGTTCCATTTTGTCGGTTTTCTTACGTTTTGTCCGTTTTTATCGGTTTTCATCCGTTTTTGTCCGTTGTTCTTACGTTTTGTCCGTTTTCCTTATGTTTTTATCAGTTTTTATCCGTTGTTCTTATGTTTTGTCCGTTTTCCTTATGTTTTTATGTCGGTTTTGTCCGTTTTCCTTACGTTTTGTCCGTTTTCCTTATATTTTTATCAGTTTTTGTCCGTTTTTCTTACGTTTTTGTACTCTTTAAACATATTGAAAATTTTTTCCAAAAAAAAAAATGGAAAAAAAAATTCAAAAAATTGGAATTTTTCCCAAATTTGAAAAAAAAATTCCAAAAAATTTTAAAAATTGGAAATTTTAAATTTTTTTAAAAAATCTTGAAAAATATTTTTCAAATTTTTATAAAAAATCTTCAAATTTTTTTTTAAAAAACATATTTTTTTTAAATCTTAAAAAAATTGGAAATTTTCAAATTTTTTAAAAAATATATTTGAAAAATAAATTTTTTTATTCAATTTTTTAAAATTTTTTATTCAAATTTTTTTTTGAAATTTGAAAATTTTTTATTTTTTTCGAAATATATTTTTCAAAATATTGTTTAAATAGTACAAAACGTAAGAAAAACGGACAAAACGTAAAAATGACAAAACCGATAAAACATAAGGAAAACGGACAAAACGTAAGAACAACGGACAAAAAGGATGAAAACCGCAAAAACTATAAAACATAAGGGAAACGGACAAAACGTAAGAACAACGGATAAAACGAAGAAAACACAAAATGTAAGAAAACGGACAAAAACGGATGAAAACAGAAAACGAAAGAAAACAGACAAAACGTAAGAAAACCGGGACAAAAACGTAAGAAAAACAGCAAAAACCGATAAAAATATAAGGAAACGGACAAACGTAAGAACAACGGACAAAAACGGATGAAAACGGCAAAAACCGGGAAAAAAACATAAGGAAAACAGCACAAACGCGTGAACAACGGATTAAAACGGATGAAACCGACAAAACGTAAGAAAACGGACAAAAATTAAGAAAAATGTAAGAAAACGGATGAAACCGATAAAAACCGGACAAAACGTAAAAAAAGGACAAAACGTAAGAAAACAGGGATGGAAATAAAGTCAATGGATGACCCGTGAAAGTCAATGCAAGCCACGGGGACCATTTATGTCATTTTTTCAAACTTTGACCTCGTAACTTGTTAGTTACCGGTCACATTACGTACAATGAGCCAAATTTGTAAGTATATTACGCATAAAAAGTATAAAATAAGTATGTTACGTATATCGGTATATTTGAGAAAGTTTGTTACGTATTCTCAGCCTTCACCCTTAAGAAAAAGCTTAATACCAACATCTTACATCACACCTTTGATTGATTTATATATAAGGTACCTTTTTATTTGCAATGTTGAGTGTTGACCACTCATTTTCAGTATTTGGTTACCCATTATGTTAGAGCTTTGATATGTGGGCTTAACTAATTAAGAGGCCTATTTCCATCATAAAATGAATTGTACAGTACTATTACTGTACAATTCATTTATGCATTAGGTCTTCTTTTAGGCCTCTTTAGTTAGGTCCATTTATCATTTTCCTTCTGTTAAGTTACAAAATAAGTTTTTTTTTTTTTTTTAAATGTTTATGAAAGCTTTTATAAGGCATAAGCCTTTATAAGCCCAAACTAGTTGAAATGAGCTTATGGGTGCGTATAGTTAGTCAAATTACTTAAATACCCTTCAAAATATAGTGGATTATCACACATAAGTTAGAAAAATATTGATAACGTTACACGCGTCGTTCGGGGTCAAAGGAACTTCCTTTTCGTCGAGCAAGTTTTTCAACACCCTAGGCAGTGAACCTAATCGTTGTAGTGTAGTATTAGGGTAAGCCACGGGAATTGATATCGTTCTCTAGGGAAATATGAATGCTAGTGAGAAGTTACTACGCTAAGGTTGGGGTTGAGGAAGATTATTTTTTATCTTTTTATGTTTTTTTAGGAAATGAAAAGGTACGAATCTCGGGGTTTGAGTTTGGGGGGTTGGTATTTCTACCGATTACTTCTACTTATCTAATTATCTAAACTAAGGTGTATGTAGTCTATGTTGGGTTTATTGATTCGATGATACAAAACAATAAAGAATGAAACATCAAGGACTTAAAGTGACAAAGAAGAAATCTACAAAAAGATGGAAGGACTTGCTTGCAAAAGAACATTTATTATTTAGTCCTTCGTAGTATCTTGTAAACCCTAATCCTCTAGTATAAAGAGGACATGGGATGTAGGTTTTAAATATACATGTCTTCCATAATGTAGTCGACTAAAGGTGTGTGTGTCGTAGGCGTGTAGTTCTTTGTAAACGCCTAGGTTAGTGTTAGTTTAGTTAACCCCCAAGATCAAAGAATTCTTTGATCCCTGTTACATTTAGGTAACACGTTATTAATATAATTGGAGGTGATGGTGAATGAAACTTTATGTCAATAACATAGTTGTTTATATATTCCGCTGTGCATGATTCTTTATCTATGTTATTGTTTAACCCTAAGGCTCAAAACGATCTCAAGGAGTCTAACAAACTCCACAATTGGTATTAGAGCTTGGGGAGCTCGTTACCTAGGGATTCACAAGGTTTTATTGGTCGAAGAATGGCGAAAGATTGAAAAAAATTCGAGTCTGAAATTTTTCGTATATACTTATGCAGCACTGTTTTCAAGAGGGTATAACTTTTTCGTTAACCGTTGGATCGTGACGAAATTTTAGGTGGATGTTCTCTATATAGCCATCTAACTTTACACCAGAGGGATTGTCGATCTGAGCTCTCAATTAAAAGTTATAAGGTGTTGAATATGGCTGCTGAAGGAATTTTTGAAAGTCGAATTTTTATGGTTTTCAAGGAAATCATTAATAATTTTTGGTATTGATTATGATTGGTTGAGGTATATTAATGGGACGGTGGTAAAATGTGGTTCGAATTCTCAGGTGCTTTTATATATGTTCGGGTCTTAAAATCAATCTTGCCAAGTCGTGCCTTTATGGGATAGGAGTGAGAGAAGAGGAGGTCGTTGAGAAAGCCAAAGTGGTGGGATGCAAAGTTGGGACTTTACCGTTTAAATATTTGGGCATTTCAATTGGGCTAATATAAAGCCAGATAGTAATTGGAGGCCGGTGATGGAAGTGTTCGAGTCTAGGCTTTCCAAATGGAAGGCTGATAGTCTTTCGATAGGGGGGAGAGTTACTCTCATTAAATCCATGTTAGAGAGTTTGCCGATCTATTACTTTTCTCTTTACAAAGCTCCGTGTAAAGTCATCAAGGAGTTGGAAACTCTTCACTAGCGATTTCTATGGGGGGTGGTTCTAAAGAGGTTCAAAAGATTCATTGGGTGTCGGAAGAGTTTGTTCTCCAAAAAAGTGCGGGGGTCTAGGGCTGAGTAAGCTGAAGTTTATCAACGTGGCGCTGCTGGTCAAATGGGGGTGGAGGTTCAAAAAAGAAAGAGGTAGCCTCTGGTG
Source organism: Chrysanthemum makinoi (assembly GCA_910596185.1). NCBI lineage: Eukaryota > Viridiplantae > Streptophyta > Magnoliopsida > Asterales > Asteraceae > Chrysanthemum > Chrysanthemum makinoi. The sequence goes on along the minus strand of OU343220.1, from coordinate 71,240,628 downwards.
TGAAGTGGTTCAGGCGTGTCACACATCCAACAGAAATTGGGATTTTCTTCCGGTTCGGAATAATCTGAATGGTGTTTGGAGTAGCATTGTTAAAGTTTTGTCGAGAACTGTGGTCTCGGGGCTGCCTATTAGAAGATTTTTCAAAGGAAAAGTGGGAAATGGGAATGGTATTTCATTTTGGATTGATCCTTGGTTGATGAATATCCCGCTGATGTACGTTTGTCCGAATCTCTTCCGGATTGAGTCGGAGAAAAGATGCAAGGTTAGTGATAGGTTAAAGAGGTCGGACTCTGGTTATGTTCGGGTTTGGAAGTGGAAGAAGCCGGTCTTGGAGGCTGAGGAAGTTTCAGAGTGGGAGATTATTAACTCTTTGTTGGAAGCTGCTGTTTTGTCGGACTCTTTGGACAGCTGGTGCTGGATAGGAGTTGGAAATGGTGTGTTCTCTGCTAGAGCTGTTAGGGATTTGTTGTATGATGGTATGGACTTCAGCAATATCTCGGTTTTTGAATGGTGTAAATGGATTCCTAAGAAGTGTAACATCTTTGGATGGCGGGCTGAAATGGGTAGAATTCCGACTAGGTGTGCGTTGAGAAAAAGAAATATCCCGGTTGTGGATGTTTCGTGTGTGCTTTGTGGTGATGCGGATGAGTCGGTGGAGCATGTGTTCACGGGCTGTATCTTTGCTTCTAGGATATGGCACCATATTTCACGGTGTAAGGTGCAAAATTTCTTTGTGTTTTCTTTCAAAGACCTTTTGGAAGCCAATAAATCGTCGGTCATAGGGGAAAGCCAAAGAAATTTTTTGTGGCATTATTATTATAGGTTGCTGGTGTATTTGGAGGGCGAGAAACAATCAATATTTCCAGAGAAAGAAGGCTAGAAATTCGAAGGCGTCATTGGAGACATAAAAGTGTTGGGGTATCTTTGGACAAAAAATAGAGCGAAGGTTCCTTTATTAGATTGGGACCGATGGTGTAAATTTGTGATTATGTAATAGGTTTTGTTGGTGTTTGTGCCTCCCCGGTTTGCGGGTTGGCGGTTTTTTCTAATGAAGTTTACCTTTCAAAAAAAAAGGTTTATACAGTTGTTTACAAAAGCAGTTTGGAAATTAAAAGTTCGTATTTTATTCTGCTGCTACAATTGGTTTATTAATCTACTTTAAGAAAAGTATAAAAGTCCTTACTGATGTGGCGTCCATTATCATTATTATACGAAAGTTTTGGCTGCTGGTTTAATGTGAGTAGTTTTTGGATTCTCATGGTATTTTTAATGCTGCTCGTCAACTGCTTGAAGGAATCAGAGATAAGGGTTTTCGCACTGCTACTTTATTCGTAACCACTGTTAGCTTATTTTCGAAACCACTGCTAGTTTACTCGTAACCACCGATAAGCTTCTCGAACCACTGTTAGTGTTTTATCGTTTCCACTGCTAGAACTCGTTACCACTGCTACTTTATCCGTTACTGTGACAACCCGTACTTTCAGGTCATTTCTCGAAACGATTTATGCTTCACTATTTCAACATTTATCGTAAACTTGGTTGACGTGTTCCAAATTCGCGTAACCTTTATGGTTTAGCGCTAATCATGATCATAACATCACGAACATTTCATATGGACTAAGATTAGTCTACATTCCATTGATATCATTTGCATCACGTTAGTGCATTCACGACATTTCATTTCACATTCAACGCGTAATTTTTATATATTTATAAACTTTATCAGCGTGAGTTATTATTTTGTATATTTAATGCCGTTTCTTTCAAAAATGATCCCGATGTATTTTTAAACTTACATTTAGTTCATAAAAACTATATTTTAGTTTTCCTAGTGTTTCAAATTTATTTGGTATATTAATCGTTAAAGTTAAATTATTACGTCGTTTTTCTTAAAAATTATACGATAGTTATTTTATCACCCAAATTTCACAAGGAATGTATTTTACAATTTTTATTATCTCATTACATTCTATTTTGAACTATTAAAAATTATTTTTAGCTAAAACTACCTTAAATGCACCAATGTATATACAATTTCACAAGTTACCATTACTTAAGTTATTTTACTTGTACTTTTACATTATAACAATAAATAATTAAAGAAAAATATATATTTTGGAAAAACATCCCCTTGGCCGCAAGGGGATGAGACATTAATTATTTGGTAAACATTTTCTTACAAGTGTATATCTATACTCCAACTTATTCTTTCACTTCATTCATTCTCAAATAATTCAAGCTAGTTAAGTTTTCTTCTCTCTTCTTTTCCTTCTTCAAAACCGGCCAAGCCATAAGGATATACAAGAGTTCATCAAAAATTTATCAAGATCAAGTTTTTACAATCTAGTATACACTCTTGTTTAGGTTTTGAAATAAAAACCTAGGGTGTTTAGGTTTTATCCTTTGTTCTAATCACCTCATCACTATTACTAGTAAGCATGTTCTTATCATTTTCAAGTTTCCTTTTCATTTTCATATGTTTCTTTTCATTTTTGGAGATATTATGCATGATATGTGATTTATACCATTTATTACATGATTTTAGAGTATATATATATATATTTGGTCATCCTATAATTATTCCCTTGGTATTGGTTGGTCTTGATGGTGATTAGGAACCCATGACACCCTAAGAAGGTGTATGGTAGGATTAGATTAGTTTTGGAGTTGATTTGAAGGGATTAGAATAGGTTTTGTCCGAGAAAAACTATTTTCGATAACTATATATTTATGTTCTGTCCTTAATTCGAATTTCTGGAAAAACCTACTGTTGGTACGAAACTTTGGCCTTGATTTTTAGAAAATATACTATAAAACGAATCCGTGGTAATTGAACGGAATAAAACGGACTTATAACGAGAAAGTTATGGATTTTTGAAGTTTGACGACGAAAATTATATTTTTCAGAAATTTCAGCAACATGTTTTTATCTTGTGCGGGTCAAAACGAGCCTTAAGCTTTGCAAATTATTTCGACTTATCAAAAATATATTAGTTTACTTTGATACGGCTGCTAATTATAAAAGCGTAGAAAACGGATTTGAAACGACAAAGATATGCACTTTTTTTCATAAACTTGCCGTAACTAATTTTCTGCACTCAATTAGCCAAAACCACCATCTTTAACCCTTATTATCTTTATGTTCGAAAGACCTTTTGGACTGAAAACTCCTGAACTGAAACTTCTAGATATCAATACAAACTTTCCAAAACCATCGAGTTCGTTCTCTTAACGATCGATGCATTACTGCTTTACTTGACTAGTTTTCCAAAGCCATTTTTGTTAATTTCATGATTTTTCAGACGACATTGTTTTGCGACGAAAAGTGAAAATTTCTCTAAAATCATTATAAAACCATTGTAGGATGACATTTTGACGTAAAAACATGTAAAGTCATTTTTGATTGGTCAAGACGTCAAAAGAGTATTTTTCGACGTCGAGTAATATTTTCAAAACTCGTAAATGGTATAAATAACATATCAAATGCATGCATAACATTACATTGCAACTCATTTCATGTCATATCGTTCATCATAGGTCAAGATTTACGTATCACATTACATCTCTGTATTCACTTTGTTCTTCGCATCATTCCACCAAGTGAGTTTCATGGCCCCTACTTTTACTTGTTTTCATAAGCATTTTGGGAGATACATGCTCGACTATTTTTATTACATTCATGACTATTTGCAAATCATATGTTTAGACGAACTTAATGCTTAGTCATGCGTAGTAACAGTTCTGCCACACTTAGAACTTTCATATCATATTCATTGGTCTAACGGACTTGGTATATTCATTGGTCTAACGGTCTTGGTATATTCATTGAGCTAACGGTCTTGGTATATTCATGGACTAACGGTCTTGGAACGATTTGAACATACACTATATACATTTTGGCAATGGGTTGTGAATACACAAGTTGCAAGTTTTGTATGGGCGGGACTTGGAACCGAGTGGATTCACAATGCCTTTTGCCGCATAAACGATTCGATACATTGAGCCATGCACTATTATGTGAATTCATTTGACATCATGCACTTTAACATTAACTCTACACATTGCGGCAAGGGTTGTGAACACACGGGTTGCAAGTTTTGTATGGGCGGGACTTGGGAACCGGAGTGGATTTACAATGCCTTTGCTACATAAACGATTTTGAAAGTCTATACATTTCAACGATTTACAATGCCTTTCTTGCATAAGCGATTTTGAAAGGCTTTACATTTCAACTCAAACTCTATGAACTCACTCAACCTTTGTGTTGACACTTTTAAGCATGTTTTATCTCAGGTATCTAAGGCATTCACTTCATGGCATGCATTTGGACACATCATGGAGTCGTGGTGACGACGCGTTTCACTTGGGTTTTACATTCTTTAAAACATCGTTTGAATTGTAACAAACTTATTTCCGCACAAGTTGATTTTCATTTGGGACCTACTCTGTAAACTCTGATTGTTTTATTAAACCAAACGATGTTCTTTTCAAACGACACTTTAGGTCGTTCAATATAACTGTGATTGTGATGCTATGACAGTCAATCCCCAGGAATTCCATTCCGCTGCAAAACAGGTAATTTGGGGGTGTGACAGTTACCATCTCAAACACAACGGTAGGCTTCGAGGGTTTTTCATGTTGAATATGAGAAGCCTGGGATTTTGATGGAGCTTTAAAGGGTAATCATTGGTTGAGTGCTTGGTTTCACGTGGGTATGTATAAGATTCACAACAGATTGGTTAATATTGCTTGTGGGTTCCAAAGATATGCAGATTCATGCTTTTGTTATGATGCTACACTCCTTGTCGTGAATAGTTCCTGGTTTTTGATTTATTGAGTAGGTTTGCATGGATTAATATTACTTTTATAATATGCACATAGGTCGGTGGTTATTTATACAAATTGGTTTAATGATAGTATTCCTACTTTTGTCAACATGCATCATAAGGAAGGGAATGAGGATCCATGTTCGATTATGTTTTCCTTAATGTTCAATTTGATGCATATAAGTGAGTTTGTGTGATGAAGTCGTTTAAGACCTATTAATTGATACTGATCATTATTTTGTGGGTATACATAATACAAATGATTATGGATATTAAGAGTTGGAATTCTGCTATGGTTTCTATTTTGCTTGATATCGGACGGTACATGATTTGAAGGATGTTGGATGACACACACAGGAAGGTTATTGGTTCACACACACAAGAATATTGGAATTTGTTCGTAAAGGATTTAAAAAGCTCGTTTTTGGTTTTATTGAAGAGTTGATTACGAAGGTGATTATTTATCACTTATTTGAAGGTGAAGTGGAATTACTTGAATGCGTGTTTTATCATATCTTAAAAGTATCATACCTACTTTTAAGGTAACTTGTTCGTGCTTAAATGATGTTGACGAAGACTTGCAAAATCTAGTTTTCATAGGTCAAGGGGTGGATGGATGAAGACCTAGTTAACTATCACTTAAAGGAGTTACATTGTAGTGCTCAGTGTCTCATTGAAGATGAGGATTTTGTCAAGAGATTGCGGTCTACTTATATGGTGTTAGTATAAGTTCAACGTCACGTGGATAAACAAGACATAAGATACAAGTTTGGGATATTTTACTTCTTCATCAAATTCGTTATATTTGGTTTTCTTCACAAGTGATCATTACAAGGAGCTTACTGATTTGAAGAATCATTTGATGTTCATGCACCACTCAAGGGGAAGTTTCTACCGCTTACATTCTCTATTTGTTGATAACAAAAAGGGGAAGAGATGTTTGAGTGGCATGGCATGGATTAAGGGAAGACAAAGGAAGACAAGAATGTTTCATTCATGGTGAGATTTAATTATCTCAACTTCTGCTACTTCGTTTAGGGAAGTTCGTACAAGAACCGTGTTTGTTTTGTCATCATCAAATAGGGGAAGATTGTTGGGTTTATTGATTCGATGATACAAAACAATAAAGAATGAAACATCAAGGACTTAAAGTGACAAAGAAGAAATCTACAAAAAGATGGAAGGACTTGCTTGCAAAAGAAGATTTATTATTTAGTCCTTCGTAGTATCTTGTAAACCCTAATCCTCTAGTATAAAGAGGACATGGGATGTAGGTTTTAAATATACATGTCTTCCATAATGTAGTCGACTAAAGGTGTGTGTGTCGTAGGCGTGTAGTTCTTTGTAAACGCCTAGGTTAGTGTTAGTTTAGTTAACCCCCAAGATCAAAGAAGTCTTTGATCCCTGTTACATTTAGGTAACACGTTATTAATATAATTGGAGGTGATGGTGAATGAAACCTTGTGTCAATAACATAGTTGTTTATATATTTCGCTGTGCATGATTCTTTATCTATGTTATTGTTTAACCCTAAGGCTCAAAACGATCTCAAGGAGTCTAACAAACTCCACAGTCTATGTCTATTGTTGTGTGCTCGTATGATGGTTAAAAATGTATTTGCTTAGGCTTTATTACTCCCTAGTTATCTCCTATTGGTGGTTGAATTGTCACGTCCTTATTCTTAATTACGTTGTGTCTCTAAGATTAAGTAGGGTATGCGTTTATCCCTAACTCTTTGAAGCTACCAAAGGTTAATGACTACAAAATCTCTAGGATTTATAAACTTTAACTCTAAGGTATTCTTTGAATGACTAGCCTACAATTACTCTAGGCGATCATAAACTAAGGTTCATCAAAGATTAATCAAGCATTACAAACAAAATGAATGACCTATTGCAATACTAGGTCAATCACAATTAAGATAAGAGACAACCAATCAATATTCAATAACTAAGTTTCATATTACCTAAGCAAACACACAAGTAAATTAGCCGGACATGGGGAACATGCAAGCATACACACAATCAAAGGAAGGCATAATTAAATTAATGAAGTAAAACACTTATCTTGATGTAAGATAGGGTATGGAACCCTAAAATACTGTACAAGACGGCCTTGGTTCGGTTTAGGTTTTTACTCCAAAAGACTACACACTGAAAACTAAAAATTCGGATTCTATATATAAGATTACACATGCGACGGCGTCACCTTATATTTTGTGACGCCGTCGGTCGCCCGATATTAGGGTTTCGTCTTGGCCACGTTAGTCTTGCGACGTCGTCACCTTATGCCTCGGTGACGCCGTCCCTTCAGTCTCGGCGTGCGTCGGATCAAATCTAGGCCGTCGAGTTGCGAGGCCCTACTCTTTTAAAACACGAAGCCGTCACTTGTAAATGGGCAATTTGGCTCTTGAGCGTCACAAAAGTTGTCCGACGGTCGCTAGTTGTCTGCCTGACGCCGTCCCCTTGATTCCAGTGAGCTTGAGTGTCTCGATTCTTGACTTTGGCCATTTTCTTCATATATTCGCGCCTTTTCGTCCGAATAAGTGTTATTCCAGCATTTTTCCTTCAAGATACCTAAAAACTAAAAAGGAACGATATTAAGTAATAACAGATACAAAAGTGATCAAATAAGGGCTTAAACGACCCCTCAAAAATGTACATTTTAAAACCTTATCAAATATCCCTACACTTGGTATTTGCTTGTCCTCAAGAAAATGTGCTTTTAGCCAACCAATTTATAAGTTAGAGGTCATGAAGCATTAGTTTAGAACGATTCACAACACATATAAGCACCGCAAAAGTCATAACAAGCACGGAAATTACATACTAGCACCTCACATGGGGTGTTTGGATACTCACATCTCTCGGGTGTATATGAAATATAACAAGTTGGAAATGGAAGATAAACACTCATTAACCGGTCCTAGTACATAGATTACCATAGGCTTGAGACTAGATCAAACCTCCATCGCTTTGGCGTAAGTACCTAGGAAAGACTATCCAAGAGGTCTTTTAAAGGGTTGTAATGATAGGCTTACGGTAGGGAAACAAAGGGTTTGGTGGAATATGCTATTTAGTGGTGGCAAGTCAAAAATCTTTATGTTACAAGCATGCGAAGAATGGCGTTGCTAAGCCAAGACTCGACACTCTAGACTCTAGATAACTGAAACAAACAAACATAAATTTAAAGATAGATGTAGGATCGTAGCCCGTATTTTTTTTTCAACACTCTATTTTTTTCTTTTTCTCTTTTTTTCTATTTTTTTTCATACACTTTTACTCTACCATCCTCTCTGATAACATCAAAATGATAGGGATTTATAGGCACATCCCTACACTTGAGTTTTATTACTCTAACACTAATTTGACCCGAATTGAAAGGATCAAAACACTTGGAGTACATTATTACGCAAATAAAAGGAATTTGAATTTAACGTTCCCTTCCCGTCATTTCATAAAATTTAACTTTTCCCATGAGTCCCAATCGTCCCAAAACTGTGTACAAATGATATGACTTGACTTAGCAACTTATGCAAGCAACTAGATAATTGAACTAAGGGTTTAGTATGATAACAATAATGCACTAAAAGTGAGTGCATACATGGTAGGCTAAAGCGATTTGGGTGTACATTTGGGGGTGGGGTGTAAACAATGCTCTTCATTGATATTCCGGAAAACCGAAACATCACGAGAACCGCGAAAAGGATAGGCTCTGAGGGGTTAACTAGGGGTATCGTGTACTAAAGATGAGTACAACGCAAAGGGTGTGGGGGAATTACTCAACCGATGTGGAAGAAGTAATTATATTACGGGTATCAAACAAGGGTTATCCTAATGCCTCTTATCATTTAGTAATTCCTAACTACACAAGTGTAGTCTTACTAGCGATCTCGGGATGCATCACAAAACAAGTTCTAGAATCTATTATACTACCGGTTCACACTCTAAGCATTAAAGATGAATGCTTTAATTCCTACTAATCTATGGTCGATCCTCACATTTTGGGTGGAATTTAAGTGGTAAAGGGTTTTTGTGCTAGTCATATAACTTCCTATCCATGAGACGCTTTATTAAGACTAATGGCCCACTGCTATACGTCATGAAAAATTTTAAATTTGGTGCCAAAATTACCCTAACCGATATCTCTCATGGTTTATTACACAAATGAAATTGGACAAAGCAAATAGTCAAGGATAAACATAGTTTCAAAGTTCCCGTTTTATTTTCCCTCCCTACACTTAAACTGAACATTGTCCCCAATGTTCCCCGAAAGTATCAAAGTTATGATAACGGAAGGTAATAAAATATGAAAGAAACTAATACTCTCCTGATTAGCTCGGTAGGATCCGTGTAAAGTGGTGGTTACATCTTTCTTCAAGAAGAACGTTTGCGTGAAAAGCTCCTTCTCATCTTATGTATCTTCTTCTTGATAAATTAAACCTGCACACTTAAAGAAATCAAACGAAACTTCAAGCGTAAAATCGTGGTAATAATATATATAGGACTCTACTAAACTAGGATATAATGCTTGTGGAATGGATGTTTCTGATTTTGAAAATTAAGACTGGAAAATTCCAAAAATTTTATAAGTAGCACGTAAAAGCGAGAAAAAGTCATAAGTGTTTCTGCTCCTCTACTGCGTCAAGGTTGCGATCTTGACGCCGTCAGTTATCTGATGTAGAAAATGGTCTCGATTTTCTGAAAACGGAAAAATTCGGAAAATTTATATCTTTAGAATCTGGAAAAATTCCTGCAAAAACATCCATTATGACTAGATACAAGCATTTGACTCGAACAAACACACATGTATATCTTTCAAATAATTGCAATTTTCATGTTCACGTTCTTTTTGAAAACCTGTGTAATCCTCCTTACACTTATCCCTTTTGTAAAATACCTTTCTATATAATTAAGACGAGGTTAAAGACAAAATAAAACATTTTTACAAATTCAAACATGAGAATAAACAATCATTAAAGATATACGACACACAAATAAAAATGAAAAAAAAAATACACATGGGTTACCTACCAAGAAGCGCTTGTTTTTGTTCGAGTCACAAGCTTGACTCTACCCTTATTTAACTGATAAAGGGGAAGTTTTTCCTACACTTAAGCTTAAGTGCGGGTGATAGTAGCGATACACACCCTTAGGGTGAAAATTTGGTACGTGAGGAGAGGGTGATTGGAGATTTATATGCTCAAAGGAGTGTGTTCCATTCATTATAACCTTACCTAATTCTATTGGTGTAGCGGGTGAATCAAATCTCTCTCCTAAAAATGGATCATCTTCTATCAAATTCAAAAGATTCTTAGTTAAGGATCCATCTTGACCTAATAAACCCGGTTTAAACCCATAATGTTTTTTGTTATCAACCATGAATGGGTGATATAAGTGTGTAAGGTCATGGGTTACTCCTATATTAGCTTCCACTCTACATGGCCTAGAGTCTACCACCTTTATCAAGCAACTACCCGGACTATTTATTTTGATGGGTGGATTTTGGCCTAATTCAATTCCAAGATTCACATCTAAAGATGGAAAATTGGGTAAGGTTTTTGGATGAGGCTCCGGTTCATCAAAATTAGGAACTTCCTAGGACTAAGAGAGAGGTCATGACAACAAGCATCTAAACCTACATTCTATAGTGGCGTTTGGTCCAAAGGTTCTATATCAATCGGGGTTCCTATAGTCTCTTCTACTTCTTCCGGGTAAATTATAGGCGATGTGTGTTCTTCAAGTTATGGTAGGGCTTGTGGGCTTGGAGTTTCCACCTCATTCTCCATTATATCTAGATCTCCTAAATGTTCATCATGCCTTTTAGTATGATCTAACCCAAATATACTCCTAAGTATCTCAAATCCTTCTTTAGCCATTTCAAATTCTTTGTCCGATTCATAAGAATCATTCTCAAAAATTTGATCACTATGTTCTATTTGCCTAAAGGATTCCTCACGCGTGTCATATGTTTTGAAATCTATCCCACGCATGCAACTAGGTAGTTCAACTATAACCATCTCACAACCTTGTTCGGGTTTAGGTTCCATGTTCTTAAAAACTAGGTCTTTTTGATCATGATGCCTAAGGTTGGATAAATCCTCCTTATCCATTTCCTCAAGTTGTGACAACTGATGGTTTATACTTAGGAGGCTTTTCCCAAAAATTTTCCAGAGGGTCTCACTAAAAGGAGTTGATTCTAACAATGACCGTTGAATAGAAGCCACACAAGCACAAAAATTTATCAAATCCATCCAACCTTACACCCGTCTCCTTTTGGATATCTCTAAGATCACTCACAAATTCATTAGAACAATAAAAAGCAATCCAATCTGCGAAATTCAATTGTTCCTCATTTGTTAATGATTCAAATGCAACTTCACTTGCCATAGCGACAAATGAAAGGGTTTACTGAACACAAACACAAAGAAGGGGGATAGACTACAAGGAAGCTAAAAATGGGAAAAAAGCTTACTTGATAGGAATCAAGCAAGGAAACCTAAGCGAGGCCAAAAACTTGATAACGCTACACGCGTCGTTCGGGGTCAAAGGAACTTCCTTTTCGTCGAGCAAGTTTTTCAACACCCTAAGCAGTGAACCTAATCGTTGTAGTGTAGTATTAGGGTAAGCCACGAGAATTGATATCGTTCTCTTGGGGAATATGAATGCTAGTGAGAAGTTACTACGCTAAGGTTGGGGTTGAGGAAGATTATTTTTTATCTTTTTTTAGGAAATGGAAAGGCAATTTCTGAATCTAGGGGTTTGAGTTTGGGTGGTTGGTATTTCTCTGGATTACTTCTACTTATCTAATTATCTAAACTAAGGTGTATGTAGTCTATGTCTATTGTTGTGTTCTCGTATGATGGTTAAAAATGTATTTGCTTAGGCTTTATTACTCCTAGTTATCTCCTATTGGTGGTTGAATTGTCACGTCCTTATTCTTAATTCATGCTGTGTCTCTAAAGGTCGTAGGGTATGCGTTTATCCCTAACTCTTTGAAGTTACCAAAGGTTAATGACTACAAAATCTCTAGGATTTATAAACTTTAACTCTAAGGTATTGTTTGAATAACTAGCCTACAATTGCTCTAGGCGATCATAAACTAAGGTTCAGGTTCATCAAAGATTAATCAAGCATTAAAAACACAAGGAATGACCTATCGCAATACTAGGTCAATCACAATTAAGATAAGAGACAACCAATCAATATTCAATACTAAGTTTCATATTACTTAAGCAAACACACAAGTAAATTAGCCGGACATGGGGAACATGCAAGCATACACACAATCAAAGGAAGGCATAATTAAATTAATGAAGTAAAACACTTATCTTGATGTACGATAGGGTATGGAACCCTAAAATACTGTACAAGACTACCTTGGTTCGGTTTAGGTTTTTACTCCAAAAGACTACACACTGAAAACTAAAAAATTCGGATTCTATATATAAGATTACACATGCGACGGCGTCACCCTTTGATTTGTGACACTGTCAATCGCCGTTATTAGGGTTTAGTCTTGGCCACGTTAGTCTTGCTAAGGACGTCGTCACCTTATGCTGTGACGCCATCCCTTCCCCGTCTCGACTTCGTCTAGATCAAATCTAGGCCGTCTGAGTTGCGACGCCCTACTCTTTGAAAACCTGAAGCCGTCACTTGTAAATGGGCAATTTGGCTACTGAGCCGTTGATTGAAGGATCAAGGGGTTATGTGTGGGGATAAATCCTTAATATCAATATCAAAAATAATCACGAAGATAGATTCAAAATTCTCTTAGGAAAAAGAATAATAAATCAAATCCCGTGTGTGATCGTGTGTGCGGATTAGTCAACCCAGAATCGTTTTCCAACAGGCGTGAATTGCCAACGTCGTTCTTGGTTTGGATTTTATGCTTGATGATTTGGATAAATGATTGATTATTAACTACGGGAATGGGAAAGTAATTAAGGAAATCTATCCTACGGGAAATCCTAAACGCAATCTAAAATAAAACGTAATTAACAAACGCGACTAAAAAATGCAACTACGTCTAAACGATATCCTAAAAATGCCTAATTTTACTTTTACTCTAAAAATGTAATAAGAAAACTATTTTAGAATTAAAACTATTTTTTTTTTATTTTTCTTGATTTTATAAAAATTAAAAACTAATTTAAACTAATTTAAAATTGTGAAAAATACCAAATAAAGGGAGAAAAATATGGAAAAATCTTTTTTATGCTTTTTATATTTTTCTAAAACTGAGAAAATTGAAAAATTATTTTTTTGGAGCTTTTTCTCAATTAATTGCAATAAAACCTATTAAAAATTGATTAAAATCTACTTTAAAATGAGAAAAATAGCAAATAAAGACCAAAAATTATGAAATCTTCAGGAAAATTCTAAAATGATATTACTAATCTATGAAAAATAAGAAAATAGCAGGTTATGTGTGAAATAATGAAGCTATAGTGCAACTGATGAAGGAATAAGCTACTAATTAAGGGCAAATAAGCTAATAATGCAACCAAACAGAGACTTAAGCTAACTTATCCTAAAATAAGCTAATAGCAACAAACTACAACTAATCCTAACAAGCTCTAACCTCAGAACCTTAATTCAAGCAAACTGCTTATATTAACCAAACAGTGGTTCAGGTCCACTGTTTGAGCTTATACACAAGCTCAACTAATAAGCTAATCAGAAAACCACTTATGCAGTCCTACTAAACACCTGGCCAGCTATGATTGTGCCAAATACCAAGTCCTAACTCACTGATTTGACTCCAAAACCAAAGCTGCAAAGTATGCCTGATTCACACTTAAGTGTGAACAGGGCAGAAGTACTGATTTGAATGGCTTATTAGAAGCTCAAAATGACAGAACCAGTTGAAGCAAAAAGTGATTATCAGATTAAGACCAGTTGAAAATTTAATTTCCAAAGTCTCAAACACTAACACTCAGAAATGAACCAGAAATTTGATCCACAAGTTTGTTGCAAAACTGTTTTTGAAAGGTTTTGACAGATTTGACTTTATGAAGATCACAATGAAACTTTGACTAAACTCAGTTTTGATCTACTATAATGAACTGATTTTGATGATTTAACACTAAATATGATCACTAAAAGCTAGATCTAACAATTTCAAATCAATTTGCAACTAATATCACCAACTGATTATGACAGATTAAGAAGCTAGATCAGTTTTAAAGTGATTCTGACTTTTATGACTAGAACTGCTATAACAAGACCTCAATTGACTATCCAATAACTACTCAAGCTTGAATCAACAACTACTAACAGCTTAGCTACTCTCTAGCACAGATTATTCAGCTATGCCAAACACTACTAAAGCTACTGATATAAGAACTAACAAGCAGATAAGACTAGATAACACTAAACAAGCATCATTCTCAGATCAAACAGTATCAAATATGACTAATGAACAGAATCAATCACAGATAAGTGAGCAATAACAGATATGATGACTTACAATTTGCCTAGCTACTATGGCTTGCCAAACTGATGTAACAGTACCTCTATCCTACTTATACCCCTAACCTAAACAATTCCAGCTCAACATGAACCCAATCCACTTTGCACCAATCCAAAACAGGATCCAGATCCAAATTCAGCTAAACACATCATGTCAGCAACTGTAGCATCTGATTCAACTTGAGATTTTGGTGTTTTGAGAATGAAATGAATATAAGCTCACAATAAGCTACTAAAAAGCTTAAATGAACATATGAAACAGTAAAATGGGATTACTCCAAAATACAGATCTAAAGTGATTTTTGATTTTCAAATGATTTTATGTGATTTTTTTGTATTTTTGAGATTTTGATGAAACAAGCTAAAAACAGTTTAATAATACTATAATAAGCACTAAAATAAGTTTAAGAGCAGATTTAGAATAATAGAAACTTAAACAAACAACTGAAAATGAAATGCAAATTTATATTAATAAGGAAAATTGAGTACAATACGAATTACAAAATATTTAAAACATTAAGATTGTAAATAACCACTATAACTAAATCTAGAGAGAAGGAAAATACAGAAAGTAAGATATGAAGAGATAAGATACAAATTTGTGAATGACTAATAGGTCTATATATAGCATGAGCTAAGGCTTGGAAGGATCTCGAATTCTTCATTTTGTGCTTCTTCTGAGCTCATTAGCCACCCTTGGATCATAATAACCGCTTCCCCTCTCATCACAACCCTAGGATCAAATCTAATGACAAGCTTCGGCCAATTGGAGAGCGACAGGTGTCCTATAGCACACGGATTGATGAAGTGTCAGTCCCATGAGTCAGGTGTGTCAGGGGAATGTACTATACTACCCTTAATTACTGTTAATTTAGCCAATTACACGGGTGGGGTAAATTAGGGTTCATGTTAATCTGGGTTTAGGTAAAAGGGGTAAATGGATTTGGCGGGAGGATTTTTTTAATGTATTTCGGGTGTTTGACCGTGGGAAACGGGTGGTTGACCTGGGTTATTACTCGGGTTTAGTTTGTTTCGGGTCAAGATAACCAACCGGGTAGTAGTAGTAGGATTGGGCTCGGATCATGGTTTTTGGGCCGAAAAGATATTAGTGGATTGGATTTGGGATTAAGGATAAAACCAAGTAAGCTTAAAGGGACCAAATGTGTATAACTTGAATTTTCCAAGGGACTAAATGTGTAATTCTGACAATCTCATCAAGGGCTAATCATGTAAAGCTAAATAATCAAGGGTGCATTCTGTAATTTCTGAAACTTCAGGGACCAATTTTGTCAAAAGCTGAAAGTGCAGGGGTCATTCTTGACTTTTCTTCAAACTTTTCTGAAACTTCAAAAATCATCTTCTGATAATAGAATCTTCCAAAATACATAATCTTGACCTTCCAGCTCAGCTAAAACTCTCTTGATCTCTCGTGCTCGGATTTACATTTGATTTGGATCCTTTTTGCGTGTTTTTGCATATCCGTACCTGCACAAGCACAAACTCAAGAAAACCACAAATATTAGCAATAAACGGCTTTTCCTTGGTTGTTTTGGGTCTATATTGATAAAGAAAAGGTATGTGTTTTAGCACATATCAAAAATACCCCAGACGAGACCATTGCCGTGTCCTCACGCAATGCAATCAACTCACGCTTCTAAAACCAAGGATTTCAATCTCTTTCTACTAAACCTATGAAGAAGTAGCAAAGATTCCTCAAAAGAGATTAAGAAAGCCTTAATTCTAAAAAACGCCCCGTTTACCTTTTAATTCACATGTAGATATTACGGTTAAGCACTTCAGATTATGAATGACGGTTTGTTGAACTTTCATGTCGATTAATAACTCAAACATTTTTCAAACGACACGTTAGGATCACGGAGTAGAAAACACAACACAGCGTGAAGTGACCATACGGATAGAATACATCGTCCCTGATTTTTCACAAGCTCCCAAACTAAGCGTAAAACCGAAATCATTGTTACATACGACTCTAGATGCTAACACTACCCATGGAAGTTACTTGTGTACTTACCTTTTGTTCCCATTTTCCTATTTCCTCTAGAATTTTTTATTTTTGTGAGAAATGAATTTCTTCAAATTCTCGTTTCGATAAGAGTTATTCGATAAAGATAAAGCTAAGTCGATAATTAGTTATCCGTCTTCTCTCAAGAACCATTGTCGTAAAATGAGGTCCACATCAAGGAATTTTTATTCACTTATACTTTTGATTTTTTTCACTTTTCAACATTTTTTTTTTTTTTTTTTTTTTTTTTTTTTTACTCTTATTTATATGAGTGTGAACCACGGAGCTTCACGGGGTAATTCCAAGACTATAGGCTTCATGAAATGAGAGTCCCGGCTGGCTAGGCTAAGACCTCATACAATCCTGGCTAAAGATCCAAGGGTCCGATCTCGACACCAGCTCACAACTTTACTTATTACATTATTACTTGATACTCAACACTTATTTATTCATTATAGATCCTTGATGTGTACCCAATTTTTCAAACAAAGATTCTCTTAAGAAGATAAAGAACTAACCATCGCCAAAAACTCGACATCTCTAATTATTTAGACAGATATGGGGTGAAACAATTTTGTGGGAACAAAAAGCCATAAGTACCTTCGATGGGCTCTAAAGAGAACCAACTACTCCACGTTTAGCATCTAAACTCATAAGTAACTCTATCATTTCTCGATCTCTGCAAATTTAAAATCCCAAATAATGAGATCCGCAGATGCTTAGCCGATAATTTTTTTTGATTACCTATGGTTAAGGGAACAAGCTAGGGCTCAACACGCCCGGTCAAGTCAGAATTCCATTCCTACTCTCACCAGCGGAAAGTCAATCAAGGTGTCAAAACATATGTTAACTTAGCAAATGCTTCGTCTAATGAAATCAAGTTATGCATATTTAAAGTCACTCAGGGAAACTTGCAAATACTTGGCCTTGTGAGCTAGAATTCGCATTTTATAGCTTCTGATCTAAGAGACTAGCCAACTTTTCAATCAAAAAGACTTAACAAAAGCTTGAAAATTTTTAAATTTTCTCATTTTTGCACAATTTTTCAATTTCTAAGGAAAAACGGGGTTACGAGAGAAACACAACAGAAATGAGCAAGTGCGGTCAAATCAAATCGAAGATTACCCTACCCCAGACTAGAACGAAACATTGTCCTCAATGTTTAAAGCAAGGGTATCATGAAAATCTAAAAGCCGTTTATTAAGTATGCTAGAAGATAAACGTTAGTCGATAAGATTAGGATATCGGATTTCCATCAGCATCGATCATGAAACTCGAGTGGAGTAAAGACAAACTTCGAGCACGAGAGTCTTCATATCGGGAACATCCTAAACACAACATCACAACCAACCAAACACGAGAAATCGAAAGCGGACCCTTCGCGTCACTTATTAGAAAATAGAAAGAAGATAGAGATAAGCATGGGGTGCCTCCCACGAAGCGCTACTGTTTTTCTTCACCGAGTCGCTAGCTTGACTCGTCCCCGAATTCATTTGTCCTTGGGGAAGAAAGTGGTAGAGATACCAGGGTCAAAAACGGTGTCCTCATTCCCAAAGGAATGAGACTGGGTGGGTAAGAAAGTGTCGGGCATCAGCACATAAGGGTTAAATCCTCCCGAACTCACAAAAGGTTTTTCAAGAAAGCTTGATCCATCATCCGGGGTTTTGCTGGCGACAAAAGATGACGGATCAAGATGAGAATACTCCAAAGTAGAAGGGAGTACATGGTACAAAGAGATGTATTTCAAAGGTTCAACAATGAAGGCATCCAAGATAGGATCCTTTTTCCGGATAACTTTGGTGATAAGAATGTACTCTTCAAAGAGTATCCCCGGGTTAAAAATCTTGTCCTCAGAAAGGAATGAAATCAAAGTATCATCCACGTGAAAATCCTCACGAGAAAAGGAATCACTCTCGGATAAAAAATAGTGTGGGACCTCTGAATCAACAAGCTCATCAGTCGAAATCTTAACTTCCTTATCTTTCTTTTGGAAAAACGGATCATCATATTCGTTCTCTTCATTCTTAGAAAGAATCGAGTCGGTGGGAGCAAGTTCATCGGTGAACTTCTCAAAGTAAATCGACGGATCTTGAAATAGCAAATATTCAATTTCGCGTAAGTCGGCTCTAAAATCAAAGATGTCATCCTCACTTCCCGGTGGAAGAGGATCCATGTGAGCGAGTTCATCGGCGAACTCCTCGAGAAGTAAATCAATGGAATAATCCTTGAGCTCGGGCTCCGAAGGATTAAAAAACGGTTTGACTTCTTGAATAACTTTTTCAGAATCTCCGTAAAGCATTTGTTCAATCAAACGAATATCTCCTTCGATATCGATGTCGGCATTATCAATTTCTGGTGAAACTGAATCACTTTTCAAATAAGCCTCAATTTCTTTCATTATAGAATCATCTTCCTCATATTGAGTATGGGAAGGGATATTAGAAGAAGAAGAAGGAGTGGGATTGCCACTCAAAGAAAACTCGGTGTTTTTAGAAACAAGATCAATTCGATACACAGAAATCGGAGGTGGAACAAGTGGTGTGCTCTTAGAGCTAGCATTTTCCACCACCACCGTAGTAGACTCCTTCTTTTGTTCAGCACGTATCGTAGACAAACTTTTAACCGTGAAACGTGAAAGATCAAATCTCGATGTCTTAGGCCCAACTTTTTGAACTACCGGAGGTTGGACGTTTGTGGTACTTTCGTTATGAGTAGGAATTCCCGGGTCCTTTGTCACCTCGGTGTTACTAATTTTGGCCACATCATATTGTTTGGTAAAAGATTTAGAAGTATTGTTAACGTTAAACGTGACGGCTTCTTTTCCAACTCTTAAAGTTATTTCTCCTCCATAAACATCAATCAACGCATGTCCCGTTCTTAAGAAACTCCTTCTGAGAATTAAAGGTACTCGAGGATCGGCATCAAAATCGACTACAACGAAATCAGCGGGAAAATCGAACTCCCCTACTTTGACAAAAACATCCTCGGCTATACCCTTTGGATGGGTAGTTCGATCGGCTAGCTCGAGAGTCATACACGTTGGGGTAAGTGGGGGCAATGAAAGCTTATCGTAAATTGATTTCGGCATCAAATTGATACTCGCCAAGATGCCAAGGCGAACTGAATAATTCCTTGAAAATCACACGGAATGAGGAACTTGTCGGGGTCACCTAACTTTTCGGGAAGTTTCTTGAGAATAACCGCCGAACAATTCTCATTCAAAGACGTTTTTGCCAAATCAACAATTTTCTCTTTGTTACTTAACATTCCTTTTAGCGTCGAAACAAACTTAGGCATGAGAAGAAGAGCATCCGAGAAGCTAATTTCGAAGTGAAGATCTTGAAATATCTGAAAGAATTTTTCCATTTGAAGATTTGCTTGTTCACGTTGCTTTTGATCATTCATCCTTGCCAGGGTACGGAAGTGTTGTTTTAGGCTTTTCAACCGGAGCATCCTTGGGCTTAGAAGTCGGGACAACCGTGGGTTGGACATTCTCAGTACTTCCCTTATCAGTAGGAAGCACTGGGTCCTTTGTCACCCCAGTCTCACGGTCTACCACACCGGAAGGAGAAGAAGAAGTATTGGTAGGAGCCGTGGGTCCATCGTAAGCAACACCACTTCGTGTAGTGATAGCTTTCATGTCACTTCTCGGGTTAGGAATAGTATTACTCGGAAGGAACTTCGAGGGTTGAGAATAAGACGTAGAAGGTTGATTAGCTTGAAAGAAACTAGCCATCATATCCTTAATTTCTCTCATATTCTTGTTATTCGTAACTTCCATGTCTCTTTTGAAATCCGTCCTCATGCTGTTAATTTGAGTTTGCAAATTTTTGATGGTACTATCTGAACTCTTCATGTAAGATAGGAACTCATTGTTCGGAACAGCTTGATATTGTTGTTGAGGAGGTGGTTGATAAACTTGAGAAGGAGGAGCTTGATAGTTTTGATTACCATGACTAAGATTGGCTCCTCGGTTTTGATTGTAAGATTGGTTTTGATAACGGTTTTGGTTTTGTTGAGGAACGGGTGCAAAACCGGGTGGTCCCATTTGGTTGGAACGGTATCCTTGGTTACGGTTTTGAACCGGATTAGCGAGGCTACGGAAGCATTCGGAGATCGCCATCGGTGGCTTGACAATTATATACGGATGAGGACCACGCAAATAACACATGTTTGATGCGGCTTTGACGGATTCGGATTTCAGATTCTTAAACTCTCTCATCATCGAATTAATAGCATCAGTCAGCCCACTCAACTCACTCCTCAAACGTAGTTATCATTGGTAGCAATCTTAGAAACAACCTGACGGTTCCTAGACGAAGAAACTTTTGACTTATTCTCGATAATCATTCTAATGTCGGTGGGCATACGACTCAAGATATTACCACCGGCGGCCGCGTTAAGCGAATCTTGATCGGACGGCGTTAGAGCATTATAGAACGTATCAATCTGATGGAGATCGGTAAAACCGTGATTCGGGCATTTTCGTAAAAGTTCCTTGAATCTATCCCATGCTTCTCCAAAACTCTCGTCAAATTTTTGTTGAAAATTTATGATTTGATTTCGTAACATTGTTATTTTTGACGGAGGAAAGAACTGGTTCACAAACTTCTTAGAAAGATCTTCCCATGTTGTAATTGACTGAGGGGGTTCTTTTTCGAGCCAAGTCCGGGCTGCCCCCTCAAGGGAAAATGGAAACAATCTCAACTTAATCGACTCATGAGCGATGCCCCGAAAGTTAATCGTAGAAGCAACTTGATTAAACCAACGGAGATGTGCATGGGGCTCCTCATGATCTAAACCACAAAAAGGTTTATTAGACACCAATTGTATTAGATTTGTTTTTAGTTCAAAATTTTCGGTGTTAATTGGTGGAAGTACGATAGCATCACCGTAGCCGTCTACGGGAGCTTGAAGTAACTCGTTCATCGTTAAGTATGTCCGCCATGACGGGTTCTTCAACGATAGTACGTAACTCGGTACGTCTATTTCTCGATTACGTCTACGTCGTGATTGAGAGCGAGTGCGCATGCACTTAAAAACCAAGTCAATTAAAAGAAACCGATATTCGAAAACACAGTGAACTTAAACCAATAATCCCGAGTGAATAAATTACCTCTACAAGACAAGCGCGGCGGCGGAGAAGCTTTGTAGGTCGGGCGCGAAGCTTATTAAAACCCGCTTCTTTACAGCCGCAATTTAATGTCAGGCCGTCCTTATACCCACCACACAGTTTGTTTATCCGATAGAAGTAAATAAATCCACAAGCGACACAAAGGCAAGTTTTTGATCTTTTGTTCGGGAACTTATAATGATAACACCTCCGTTGAGAATGTTATATACTTGGTATCTTCTATTTATTATCAAAAACAAAGAGAAAATCTTTTTGTATTTTTAATCTGATATATATATATACAAAAGAAAAAGGAAAATATTTTTTACTTTTTTTTTTATTATTTAGAAAAATAGTAACTTCACGAATGAAGGATCTCAAGTCACTAATCGACAAACTTCAAACGATATTGTCGTGACACAACCTCCCCGGCAGCGGCGCCAAAATTTGATTGAAGGATCAAGGGGTTATGTGTGGGGATAAATCCTTAATATCAATATCAAAAATAATCACGAAGATAGATTCAAAATTCTCTTAGGAAAAAGAATAATAAATCAAATCCCGTGTGTGATCGTGTAGTACGGATTAGTCAACCCGAATCGTTTTCCCAACGAGGCGTGAATTGCCAACGTCGTTCTTGGTTTGGATTTTATGCTTGATGATTTGGATAAATGATTGATTATTAACTACGGGAATGGGAAAGTAATTAAGGAAATCTATCCTACGGGAAATCCTAAACGCAATCTAAAATAAAACGTAATTAACAAACGCGAATAAAAATGCAACTACGTCTAAACGATATCCTAAAAATGCCTAATTTTACTTTTACTCTAAAAATGTAATAAGAAAACTATTTTAGAATTAAAACTATTTTTTTTTTATTTTTCTTGATTTTATAAAAATTAAAACTAATTTAAACTAATTTAAAATTGTGAAAAATACCAAATAAAGGGAGAAAAATATGGAAAAATCTTTTTTATGCTTTTTATATTTTTCTAAAACTGAGAAAATTGAAAAATTATTTTTTGGAGCTTTTTCTCAATTAATTGCAATAAAACCTATTAAAAATTGATTAAAATCTACTTTAAAATGAGAAAAATAGCAAATAAAGACCAAAAATTATGAAATCTTCAGGAAAATTCTAAAATGATATTACTAATCTATGAAAAATAAGAAAATAGCAGGTTATGTGTGAAATAATGAAGCTATAGTGCAACTGATGAAGGAATAAGCTACTAATTAAGGGCAAATAAGCTAATAATGCAACCAAACAGAGACTTAAGCTAACTTATCCTAAAATAAGCTAATAGCAACAAACTACAACTAATCCTAACAAGCTCTAACCTCAGAACCTTAATTCAAGCAAACTGCTTATATTAACCAAACAGTGGTTCAGGTCCATTTGTTTGAGCTTATACAAGCTCAACTAATAAGCTAATCGAGAAAACCACTTATGCAGTCCTACTAAACACACGGCCAGCTATGATTGTGCCAAATACCAAGTCCTAACTCAGATTTGACTCCAAAACCAAGGCGCAAAGTATGCACGATTCACACTTAAGTGTGAACAGGGCAGAAGTACTGATTTGAATGGCTTATTAGAAGCTCAAAATGACAGAACCAGTTGAAGCAAAAAGTGATTATCAGATTAAGACCAGTTGAAAATTTAATTTCCAAAGTTTCAAACACTAACACTCAGAAATGAACCAGAAATTTGATCCACAAGTTTGTTTACCAAAATTGTTTTTGAAAGTTTTTGCAGATTTGACTTTATGAAGATCCCAATGAAACTTTGACTAAACTCAGTTTTGATCTACTATAATGGCGATTTTGATGATTTAACACTAAATATGATCACTAAAAGCTAGATCTAACAATTTCAAATCAATTTGCAACTAATATCATGGCCAACGATTATGACAGATTAAGAAGCTAGATCAGTTTTAAAGTGATTCTGACTTTTATGACTAGAACTGCTATAACAAGACCTCAATTGACTATCCAATAACTACTCAAGCTTGAATCAACAACTACTAACAGCTTAGCTACTCTCTATACAATTATTCGCTATGCCAAACACTACTAAAGCTCTACGATATAAGAACTAACAAGAGATAAGACTAGATAACACTAAACAAGCATCATTCTCGGATCAACGTATCAAATATGACTAATGAACGAGAATCAATCACGAGATAAGTGAGCAATACTTGAGATATGATGACTTACAATTTGCCTAGCTACTATGGCTTGCCAAACTGATGTAACAGTACCTCTATCCTACTTATACCCTAACCTAAAAATTCCACTCAACATGAACCCAATCCAGCTCTTGCACCAATCCAAACAGAGATCAGATCCAAATTTGAGAAACACATCATGTCGGCAAGCATGGCATCTGATTCAACTTGAGATTTTGGTGTTTTGAGAATGAAATGAATATAAGCTCACAATAAGCTACTAAAAAGCTTAAATGAACATATGAAACAGATAAATCATGATCAGGATTACTCCAAAATCTGAGATCTAAAGTGATTTTTGATTTTCAAATGATTTTATGTGATTTTTTTGTATTTTTGAGATTTTGATGAAACAAGCTAAAAACAGTTTAATAATACTATAATAAGCACTAAAATAAGTTTAAGAAGCTGATTTAGAATAATAGAAACTTAAACAAACAACTGAAAATGAAATGCAAATTTATATTAATAAGGAAAATTGAGTACAATCGAAATTACAAAATATTTAAAACATTAAGATTGTAAATAACCACTATAACTAAATCTAGAGAAGGAAAATCTGAGAAAGTAAGATATGAAGAGATAAGATACAAATTTGTGAATGACTAATAGGTCTATATATAGCATGAGCTAAGGCTTGGAAGGATCTCGAATTCTTCATTTTGTGCTTCTTCTGAGCTCATTAGCCACCCTTGGATCATAATAACCGCTTCCCCTCTCATCACAACCCTAGGATCAAATCTAATGACAAGCCGGCCAATTGGAGCGGCAGGTGTCCTATAGCACACGGATTGATGAAGTGTCAGTCCCATGAGTCAGGTGTGTGGGGGGAATGTACTATACTACCCTTAATTACTGTTAATTTAGCCAATTACACGGGTGGGGTAAATTAGGGTTCATGTTAATCTGGGTTTAGGTAAAAGGGGTAAATGGATTTGGCGGGAGGATTTTTTTAATGTATTTCGGGTGTTTGACCGTGGGAAACGGGTGGTTGACCTGGGTTATTACTCGGGTTTAGTTTGTTTCGGGTCAAGATAACCAACCGGGTAGTAGTAGTAGGATTGGGCTCGGATCATGGTTTTTGGGCCGAAAAGATATTAGTGGATTGGATTTGGGATTAAGGATAAAACCAAGTAAGCTTAAAGGGACCAAATGTGTATAACTTGAATTTTCCAAGGACTAAATGTGTAATTCTGACAATCTCATCAAGGGCTAATCATGTAAAGCTTAAATAATCCAAGGGTGCATTCTGTAAAATTAGAATCTTAGGGGACCAATTTTGTCAAAAGCTGAAAGTGCGAGGGGTCATTCTTGACTTTTCTTCAAACTTTTCGAAACTTCAAAAATCATCTTGATAATAGAATCTTCCAAAATACATAATCTTGACCTTCCATTTCGGCTAAAACTCTCTTGATCTCTCGTGCTCGGATTTACATTTGATTTGGATCCTTTTTGTGTGTTTTTGCATATCCGTAGCTGCACAAGCACAAACTCAAGAAAACCACAAATATTAGCAATAAACGGCTTTTCCTTGGTTGTTTTGGGTCTATATTGATAAAGAAAAGGTATGTGTTTTAGCACATATCAGCCGTCACAAAAGTTGTCCGGCAAAGCTAGTTGTGCTGGCCGCGTCCCCCAGTTCAGCGGCACTGAGTGTCTCGATTCTTGACTTTGGCCATTTTCTTCATATATTAGCCTTTTTCGATCCGAATAAGTGTCATTCCAGCATTTTGCCTTCAAGATACCTAAAAAATGAAAAGGAACAATATTAAGTAATAACGGATACAAAAGTGATCAAATAAGGGCTTTAACGACCCCTCAAAAAGGTACATTTTAAAACCTTATCAAATATCCTAAATTAATTTCATGTATTTTTATGCAATTTTACATTAATAAGTTTCAGCTCCAACTAATTCATCAAGCAACCTTTATAAAAATATAAACTCAAACTTCCAATTTATAATATAAGCTCTAGCTACAACTCTAGCTCAAGCTCATTTCCCCAAACATATGTGTCATGATTAGCCAAATCATTGATACAAACAATATCAAAATATTCAAATAACCTTCGCAAAATAGAGGAAAGGCCAAAAGAAAAATTTAGCAACACGTTTAATGAGTTTTTCAATTAGTTCACTCAAAATTTAAATTAATCTTAAAAACTATCAAAGCTTCAAAATTGTCTCATTCTTAGAGCACTGGTATGACAGCCCCCCAACGACGTTGTTGCCTAGGTGGCTCGGCGTTGGACTGCTTTACCATATCCCAGTTACCAGCGTTGAGGTTGCGTTGCTATAGCAACTCAAGTTGAAACGTATGTAACGACAAGAGAAAAGTTACAAAACGCACCCCTTAGGTGCAACGATTATACCAAAAAAAAAATAATAACAAATAAAATCACTACACCCCCCCCCCTCTCATTTGAATGTAACGGCTAGCGTGAGAATTTTTGAAAGGGTGCCCAAAATAGGACGCACCAAAACCGGTTGACGTAACTGGAGACGTTCTCGGTGAAAGCAAACAATAACTATTCGGTGATGATGCACGATCACGTCCGACTGGCAAACCACGCCCCGGAAAAAAACAAAAATACGATACCACAACTAGCACCGGGGGAAGTTCGTCAAGCCAACTTAGACGGGAAGCGGCCCAAGAGGCATACGAGGCGGTTAGAGAAAAAGACCGGACGATAATGCGTTTGGAAGAATTTAAATTTCCCGGTCTTAACACAAAGGAGGTGAATCCTGCCGCTGCGTTTTGGATCAAAATGGAGAAGAAGAAAATCGCCGAAAAATATAATTTTCCACCCCCACCCGAATAGTTTTATTTTATTTACTTATTGTATTTTTATTGTCGTAACTTTTTTTTATGTACTCGTAGTGGTTTTTTCATTTTTTACTTTTTTTCGTAAATTTTTAGGCGTATTTTTTTTATTTGTAACGTTTTTATTTCGTATTATAATGTTTAATTTTATTAAAAAATTATTAGATTGTTTAATGAATAAAACTGTTGATGGTATAATTTGTAAATTATATTTTTTAAAATGTGGGTTCCAAAAAGGTGGTGTTATTTGCTGTTATGATAAAGAGTGATTTTTTGGTGTTAAATGGCTTGATGTTGAAACGATGTGGCGCTGACGTAGCGGCACTTTTTATGTGGCGGCACTTTTTCAGTGTTAACATTTTACGGTACCGAGTGCTCTTATGAAAATGTTTACATTTACTATGGCCAACGTATCTATTCATGCATTTTCTGGTTGTACCTTAATACTGAAAGGATTTGTGTGCAAAGAAAAACATTTTTCACAAATGGTACTTATTTATGCTGATGAGTCACACTGGTGCACACTAAACACAACATGCAAGTTAGTAATAAGAAGAGAGATACGAAATGAAATGGAAATGATGAGCAAATGAGAATATGAGAATATTTTCTTGGAGGGGTAAAACGGCAATCATCCAACACGTATATATTTATCCGGGGAAATATATAAGTACATAAAAAGGCAAAACTACAAACCCTTATAGGTTAGGGTGGTCGGCCGACTCTGTCAAAATCAGAATGGGGTGAGTTTGATTTAAGGTTTTAAGTATTTTTGAAAAAAGTGTAAAATTTGCTAATAAAATGTTAAAACTATTTTTGGAAATTTTATGTTACCAAGTTAAATCATATGGTAAACAAGATAGCTTGGGTAACAAGAAACATATTAGGGTTTGCCTTAACATCGTGAAAGTCGATTTTATGAACCCAGCTAGGTAGGGATCATAAATATGACTAACATAAATCTTGGTGACCAAGCAGTAGGTTTTCACAAACTAATGTAAGTTCAGTTTTACTTGTTTTGGAAGTTGGGACTTCCAAATATGAAAACGATTTTAATTATTTAAATCACAACAGGTTTTAGGAAATAAAATTTTGCATCAAAATTCCATAATTAAAATTTTCTTAATTGATCAAAAGGTGACTTAAGGTTTCTTGTCACTTAACCATACAATTTTTAAAATTGTTCGTTTTTTGAAACCCTAATTAGGATTGATAAATTTTAAAAGTCAAAATTTCCTAAACTGGATAGTAAAAAATAATGAGGTAATAACCATCATTCATTTGGGAATGATAGTTGCATTAGTATGCAACAAATACTTATATGATGAATCCCTAATGGATCCAAGCTTACAACAGGGGTTTGGGTCAACTACCTAATACCTGAGTCTAATATGCTCTTCCGCATAATTTCGAGCGTGAAATACATAAAGTTGAATAAAAATTAAAGTAAAAAAGCGATAGTTATTTTGATAAATAATCAAGACTTTGATGGCACTTAGGTGCAACGAATGCGGATAATATAATCTACGGCAATTCCAATATGCTTTTTATTGAATTTAATTATGAGTCCACGGATCTTGATGGCGTCAACTAACTTTAAGCAATTTGGGAATTGTAAGCTAAGCAGGAGCCAATTACATTTTTTGATGTAGACGGCTTTTTTAAATGTCACGAGGCTATGGCTTTGATTTTAATATGTTTTTTTGGAATTTAAGCTACGGACGGGATTCTTGATGGCGTTAGTTAACTACTTACGGTTTAAGAATTATGGTCAAAATAATGATCACAAGGGTTTAAGTCGATAATTATTTGTTTTTTAAGGGATAAAGAGTGTCGACGAAAATAGCTTGGTCGACTCAAATTTATACAATAGTTATAAATTACAACATAGCAGAAAAGCTGTTGAAGTTGAAGATATCGCCAAATAATGTTTCAGCTATTTCGTGCAAAACAAACTTACTTTTCTTTTAACAAGTAATCTGATAGGGTGGTTTGACTTACAATGGTACTTAAACAATCTATTTTATAGACCCAAATACGCAAAATTGTGGACTAAGACAATACCATATTATTCTACATATAAAAGCTACTTCAAAAGCATATCTTAAAGATACTTTAGGACATTGTTAAATAAGTTTTGTAGGTTAAATGAAAAGATACTTTACAATAATCGAAAGATACTTTATAGCAACATTTATTCTATCATATTCTACTGATTATATATAGTTAAAATTATATGACAGTGTAATGGCAGCTCAATACGTATAACGAAGATCATGTAGCTAGACTCATTCGTAGCGTTACATTTAAATGTCAACTTTCACTAAACTTGTATTACAATTTTCATAGCTTACTATAAATTTTAAACGTTATTACATGATGTAAAAAATTCAAAATACAAACAACGTGAACAAAATTCATCATACAATGGGTCGTATTAAAATTTTCTTGATGTTTTTGTTATCAATTTTCGCTCTTTTGTGTATATTCTTCATTTTAACTCATATGAATAGGGAGTCGCGGAGGGACATCAACTCGTGGTGTCAAACGACTCCTCACCCCAAGCATTGCATGTATATTCTAGGCCGTGGCAAGCCTCGTATGCCACGAAATAGAACTGATTTCCGGTTACTATCTTTAGAAGCCGCTTTGGCCCTGGCACATCATACTCAAGGTCGCGCCAATGACCTTGAGACATTGTGCCATAGCAAACGTAAAAAAGAAGTTTGGAAAGATTGCTACAAACTCGTAAACAACACCATTCTACAACTTAACCAAACCCTATTAGGCATCAAACATAATAAGATTTCCGCTATTGATGCTCAGACGTGGCTCAGCGCCTCGTTGACTAATCTCCAAACTTGTTTCTCTGGCTCGGGCGATTTAAATTTGACAAGTTTTGTGTCTCCTATCAAGACTAGTAACTTGAGTGAGATGATAAGCAATAATTTGGCTATCAATTATTTTTTCTTGAACCAAACACAAGAATCTAATAAAATGGAGGCTTTTCCAGAATGGGTTACAAAGAAAGATCGAAAATTGTTGCAGTCAAGTTCTATTTACTCGAGGGTGAATGTGACCGTGTCTAAAGCGAAAGGGAGCAAGTTCCAAACAATACAATCAGCTCTTGATCATGCTGCGAGAATTAACCGTGGAAATGGGAGGTTTATTATTCATATAAAAAGAGGTGTTTATAAAGAGAATATTGAGATTGGAAATGATCTTAATAACATCATGTTTCTAGGTGATGGACCGAGGTACACGATTATTACTGAAGACCGAAGTGTCGCAGATGGTATCACGACATATAGCTCGGCAACCGTAGGTAAGAATATTTTACTATCTTTATAGAAAAAACTAGTCAATAAAAGAAACTAGCAAGAAGACTAGTTTTTTCTAAATGTTTTCTTGATCTAATTTGAAGTAATTCGAGATTTTATGGTTTAACTATATCAAGGTGTCGATGGGACCGGATTCATTGCTCGCGGCATAACATTCAGAAACACTGCAGGCCCGGAAAAGAACCAAGCAGTGGCGCTTCGCTCAGCGTCTGATTTATCAGTTTACTATGCTTGTAGTTTTGAAGGCTATCAAGACACACTCTTTGTCCTAGCTCAAAGACAATTTTACAAACTTTGTTATGTTTATGGTACCATTGATTTCATATTTGGTAACGCAGCCGTTGTATTTCAAAACTGTATGATTTTAGCAAGAAAACCGTTGCTTGGGCAAGCCAATATGATAACAGCTCAAGGTCGTGGGGATCCATTTCAAAACACGGGAATTTCAATTCATAATTCCCGTGTAATGGCTGCACCAGACCTAAAACCTGTGGTGGGCTCGGTCCGGACTTATTTGGGCCGGCCCTGGCAAGAATATTCTAGGACCGTTTACATGAAAACGTTCATTGATACTCACGTCGATCCACAAGGATGGTCACCTTGGGGAAGTAGCGACTTCGCGTTTAGCACATTGTATTTTGGCGAATATGAGAACTTTGGGCCTGGAGCACCAACCCAAAATAGGGTCAAATGGCCTGGATATCATATAATAGAAAGCCCTAGTGAAGCGTCACAGTTCACCGTTGAAAGGCTTATTACAGGTCGAGGCTGGTTACGAGCTACTGAGGTTCCGTTCATCACCGGGTTGTGAGGAAGAGCTACATTATTTTAGATTATTTGTTCATGTACATTACATTATTGATTACTTGATCGATTCCATAAAAAAAAATTGTGTCTATTATTTATAATAAAATTCTTTTATTAGCTTTTTAGCTGTGCTGCTAGACTCCGTAATGATCTTGGTTTGGTCTTTATGCTCTTTCGGAATTTTGGGCTACCGAGCTCAAGCTACAATTTCACCTCTTTACTAAACATGACTTTTCGAAAATTTATTATATCGATCATCAGTTAAAACATTTCTCTAAAACATATGCATAAATCGCTGAAAAGTAAACGTGTAATTGCTAGCTTTTTGTTAGGTTTTCTGATTCAATAACATAAACCCGAACATATTTAGTATAATAATTAAGGGGACACTAAACATACGAATGTCGAATCCTTTTTTAGACTCGTTGACACTAAAAAGGCCACTTTCTCGTGTTTAGCTTGTGTTGCTAGGGCAGTTGCAAACTTGTAACCTAAAGTCTACAACATTAGTACAGTTCTCCTGCTTGCTGATTTTTGCTGTAGAGTGTAGACCAAGAGTTGCATTTAAAGCTTGAACTCTCTTGGGCCTCACCCTGGGCTGAAGGATTTGTTTTGGGCGATATCTTGTATCATGGGCCTACACCTTTTTACTTTCTTTTTTCTACATTTAATTCTCATAACTTTCTTAAAAGACAAATAAATGTCTTAGTGTTAGTCTCTTATCATCGTACACGTAAACATGAGAAGCGTAATTATTAGCATAATTTTGAAGAAGACATATGAACCTAAAGGTATATTAATCATGTTGTCATTGGGTGAATGTAAACTATTAGTATTAATTGATCATATAAAGTGAAACTATTAACATCCACTAAAAGAACATATTAATTGGTCTTAATTACCATATGTTCTTTGTATAAAAAATAAATAGCACAAGCTTAAAAGGAAATTACGACTTTTATGACAAGGTGCCACATTATGCATATGTAAATAATGGTTAGTTTGATATATTTTATTTCAGGTTATAGATTAATTATATCCATGCTTTCGGAATGTGTATATCACACCTAATCGATCATATCATTTTTATACTTATTCTCAGACAAATCAAAATGAAAAACTAAAGTAGGTGATCCGTAATTTCTATTGCAAGGTCTTATTATTTTGTTTTGTGTCTTTGAGATCTTAGGTCTCTTGTGAGGCGGGAATGACGAATGTCATTCCAGACAAGATTTTTTTGCATGTGTTTTGATTTATATCTCCTAGCATCGTTTTAGCCTTCTAATATATTTTGCTGCAGAATAGTATGTATGAACGGGTAAACGCATGAGATTTTACCTATTCACATTAATTGGGAAGAGCAAGTCTTTGACCATACGCGACCTAACTGGAGTATTGTCGGAATTGTTTCCGACCATTTAACTAGCCACTTTGTGTCTATCTAGTGATGTTTGCATCTTAGCTAGACCTTTTGTGAGGACACATGACTTATTAAAAAAAAAATACTACCTTCGTCCTAAAATTATTGTCTTCGTGTAACTTTTTCGGTATTTCTTTCTTAATTTTGACCTTAAATATTTTTGTTTGTGTTATACAATAGCTGATGAAAATTATAACAATGAAACTAAATTTAAAAACAAATCCATTCATATATTTTCTATCAAGTATTATATAACACAAACAAAAATATTTAAGGTTAAAGTTGTAAGAAAAAGACCGAAAAAATTAAACGGGAACAATAATTTTAGGACGAAGGGAGTATAAGGTTATTTAAAATGTAACACATGAGAAACGATGGGCCACAGTTTAGTAAAAATTAAAAATGGTTTTGCTAAAACTAACCCTAAACGTTGTTTTTAAGCAAATGATTTCATTACAATATCACTTATGAATGATTCTCATTAGATGATAATCTGAAAAAAGTGAAACAATCTCGTATAAATATGGATACACAACTAACACGTACTTGTTTTTTTATTAAATGAATTGTTTCTTACAACCAACTGTAAAAAAAAAATGATCTCTTTTAACCATAATATTTAAAATTGACGGTTTTTTTTTGTAAAGAGTTTCTCTGGTAAATGTTTTATTCCAAAAAACATTTAAGTACAACGGATATGGGTGAAATCCCACATCTCATCCGATTACATAGGCGGTAAAATTAACATAACAAGCAAATCTACTTCTAAGAATGAAGTAACGACTATAACTAGATTACATTTGACTTAAACAACCCCAAATAACCTACGACTTCTTTTGACCGCAAATATTGATATCTCAAGCGTCACAAAAAGCCAATTGATCTTTGGATAATTCATGAGCATTGTACTCAACATCGTCATCATGTGGATCATATGGATCATCATCCTTCATTTCCTTCCGGCGTTCGTACAAACCCTTGGTCCCATATCCTCTCAAACTTGCCATGAAAGCCCCGGTTTCATCATATACATGTTCCACATCATCCTCACTATCCTCTTCAGCACACAAACTCGAAAAAGCCGGTTGTGTTTTTGTTACCACTGGTTTCACACTAATAGGGGGAGTATTCTCATTAATCTATTGAACCTCATTCACATTATGTCCCAAGCACACTGATGTAACCACATTAGTTGTAGTACTCGACTGAAGAATCAGCACATTTTTAACATTCTTTCCTTCGTCCAAACTGTTAAGCACTTCAAAAGTGTTAGATGTATTTAACACATTTGCATCCTTGTTTTGTTGTCTAGATGTAGATGAATCGTTTGAGTTGGCCTTTGATGTAGATGCCTCATTTTTCTTTCTGTGTTTAGCTACAGGTCGATATGCCATCTTTTTGGTTACATGTACACGGTCAAACTTTTTAGAGTTTGGACCTCTTCGTTTAACTTCCTTAAACAATTAAACCCATCATTTTGCTCACTATTCACTGTAACGTTAGGCATTGGAACAACAATATTCTTTAAACATTCAACATCTGTGTGACCAAAAAACTTACATGAACCACATCTAGGGGGTCCATTCATATTCTTTTCGAATGAAAAAAGAGTGTACCCTGGTTTGTCTAGCAACGAGACAACAGCAACTAACCGGTCTTTCAATACATTTTCCGCATTTAGTTCGATAAGTGCCCTAGCATAACTGTTCCTACCCCACGATTCCTCATACATTTTAGTTGTATAGAGTCAAGGAGCATAAGAATACCCAATTTCGAAGCAATTATACGTAAACCATCACCGGTAAAAGTGGCCATATCTTCCTTAAATCTTCTTTTGATAAACAAACACAAGTCGACCACGTTTTGAGAATAATGTGTACCGTTCGAATATCCTAGGACCATTAGTAAGAACAGCCTCTAAGTTTTCTCTTAATGATAATTTAAAGAAAAAGAACCCTTGCGAGTTAATCATTACCTTTTGAAGACCATATTTTGTCCACATGGTTCAAGCAAAATGTTGTACCACGGGAAATTCCACCCTTTTGCTAATAAAATAGCCATACAATGTGATCACACATATGTTGTTAACCTCATCAACTGACGATTTGGGAATGATAAAATCAACATCATTGATGGTATCGTTGGTTTCAATAAAACTTAAGTTAACTTTTTTCGTAGAAGTCTCATAAGTAACAACCAAAGAATTCAAACCAGGATTAAGCTTGTTTGCATACGAGCTAGAGATATCGATACTTTTCACATTTGTAGGCTTCAATATAGTATTAACGTGCACAGTATTATTATTCATAACCTCATTAACGTTATCAAAAATGTTTTGAGTAGCCTGATCATTAACGAGCTAGGAGTAGGCTTTTTAGGCACGTTCTTGTGAGCGCTTTGTCAGCGTTATCATCATTCCTAACGTGTTTAAAGTCTAAGCAAAAACGATTCCTAAATCTTCGTATGATCCCGATTTATAGTCTAAAATTATCATACAAAGCAAGTCGTTATGAGACTATGAGAGTATCAAGCAGGGGCGGAACCATGTAGGGGCAGGGGAGGGTCCTGACCCTTCCTAAATTTACGGCACCTAGTGTAAATATTATAGGTTTTAGAGGTAATTTAGTTGAGGTCACAAACAAATCTCCGATTCGCCTCCCTAAAAAAAAATTTCGGCCCCCCCGAAAAAATATTCAAGTTGCGCCATTGGTATCAAGGTCTAGCAAATCATCGCATAATATTATAACCAATGTTTTCAAACCCGGGTCGACCCGGCCGGTTCAACCGGTCGGACCGGTGCCCGGCGACAAAAACGGGTTAAAAAAAACCGGGTTTCTAAAACCGGGTTAACCGGTTAGACCCGCCAGGTTTTGAGTGACCCGGGTCATGAAACCCGGCCGGGTTTGGTTTTTTTCAATTTTTTTTTATAAAAGCTGGGTTGACCCGGCGGTCGAACCGGTTGACCCGGTGATCAAACCGGTTGACCCGGTTGGAAAAAATAAAATAATAATAAATGAAAAACCGGGTTGACTTGGTGGTCGAACCAGTCAAACCGGTCGAACCGATGCCCGATGACTCAACCGGGTCAATTAAAAACCCGTTTTTTAAAACATTGTTATAACAGATCCTCACCAAACCGAAACCATCTTCCAAGTTCCAAAGCGAGGTAGCGTCCATGCTTAATATAAGAGCACAAAGTATGCAAGGACCTAATAACACGTTATTGGTATGCCACCTAAGCGCCACATCATACACCTCCCAATAACACACCAATAACTCAAATAACCCTCCCTCATAACACACCACTAACATCACCTGTAAGTCACACAAAATACCCTACCAAATATACCACTCACTCACAATAAAAACACACACACATAAAAGGTGCATTTGGATTGAGCTAGTGGTGTGGCTCAAAACACAAAATAATGCATTTGGTACAAGTTTGGCATGTTGGCCGGTAAGGTTAGCACACCAATAACTTATCAATGGCTCACCAACGACACCTCATACCTTGTGCTTTATTAGAGGCATCACGTATGTTACTTTTGTCACATTATTCTCAATAATAATGTAAAGCTCAAATGTATGTTGTGACTAATAAAGGGACTTTCGAGATGGTTTATAAGACAACGGATTTAATATGTACGAGAAACATTCTTTTTTCCATTCAAGTGATAATTTTGAGGCTCGCACACTTATCATCATGTTTCACTCACCAACCACTTATAACTCAAAATTGAACATTAATGGAAAAAAGATGTAATAACGTGGGTCCAGGAAATGTTTGAAAATGCCGCAATGTTATTGGTTGATTTACGATTCAGCCAGCAAGAGGTTTACACGTCAATAATATACCAAGTGTATAGGAGAAGATCCTACATTATATCGGCACCCAAAAGTAGAAATATCAAAATTATTTGTAATCATATACTCCAAATCATGTTTTACTAATTTCTATGTGTTGATAATTCCATGTATTTGTTTGGCGCAGTCTAGCCAAGCACCACATATTCCACTAGCCATGCACCCCATAGCTTGTATTTTCCGTACGTTTTTTTTTTTTAGTGTGTAATGTTTAATTTGTGTATTATATTTAATTTGTTTAGTGTTTTTATATGTAGAGTGTATTTATTTGTGTAGTGTTTTTATATGTAGAGTATATTTATTTGTGTAGTGTTTTTACGTTATGTTTTTTTTTATTGTGTATTTGTTTCCATTTAATTAAAACAGTAAAACATTAAACATTTAAACATTAAACAAGTACAACAACAAATGCTACTACTATTACAACGAAATCTACTCCACATGAAGATTATTAATGTCATCTATAAGCTCATAGAGTATTCCACTCGACTAACATGCGTGATCAACTTGGATTTTCTTGCATTCAGGTGATGCCTAACGTCTTTATTCTTGCCTTCAACAAATTGTTTTGAGCCAATAACATGTTGATCGTTTTATCTTTAGTTTCGATTTGAGCATTGCGTTGAAGAAGCCTTGACCAAAGTACTTTGTTGAAATACATCCTTAAAAGTATCGACACATATAGTCTTGATCCCAGGCTGTTACATGATGAAACAATTATAAGAAATGTATTCTTAACAAACAAGTTATTGATATATTTACGTAAATAAGCAAACGTTTATTTATTTACCTTTGATAAAGCATGCATAATACCCGACCACAACTTTTGGGCTTTGGGATGTTCTTTCAATTATAAGTCCGTCAACAACGACGAAAAGATTTTCTTGTTGCATCGTAAAAGAATTTGTATAATTATTTACAACGTAAATTAGTAATATCATGGTTCACAAAATTAGAAGCTTCGAATACATAAATAACTAATCTTGTTATAGATTAATAGTTGATACATGGTTCCAAAAGTCACAATATAACTAGAAACTAAGATCAATCACGCTGAGGCGAGCGCTCAATGATCTTTGCTATCTGTCACGAAACTCTAACTCGAAATCGCGTCTCCTCTCGGCAATCTCATTGTAGCAGGGCTTGGTAACAAAAGATGAGGAAGAACCGGAGGACGGTGTATAAAATTCTCCTCATCTGCAGACTGGAGATATAGGCGGAGAGGGAGGCACATAAGATGGAGAAGCATATCCGGACTCTCAACACGGCGGGTGTGTTGTTGACACAATGAATGTCCCTCACTGAATGTCATCCGATTCTGTAAAAAGATGAGGAAGAACCGGGCGAGGCGAAATCTGTAACAAAAGATGAGTGATTTACTATAAATCAATAATCGTTTACTATAAATCAGTAATCCGTAATCGTCTATACATGTTATGTCGTTTACAATATAAATCATTAATCGTCTATTCATGTTTTGTCGTTTACAATATAAATCAGTAATCGTCTATACATGTTTTGTCGTTTACAATATAAATCGATGTCGTTTTCTAAAATCGATGTCGTTTGCAACATATGTCTATACTACGTCCTTTTAAACATGCTCGGTCGTTCAGCAAACAGATGTGCCCATCCCGCGGCCAAGTCATTTATGAACCATCTCCATTGTGGGTGAGTATACGGGAGTGGTGAGTTTTCATCTAGAACATGAGCGAAGTGAAGCGGCCCGATTTTCCCCACACGAAGAATCACAAGCGGTGACAATATTTGTCTTTGTCTCTGGACCCTCTCTCGAAAGACACATAGTAGATGCTGAATTGGATATGCATACAATTGGGCGGTTAAGAGCATGTAGCAATAGACTCACAGTATGCGCATAATCATCCGATAATCGTAGGGTCTTTGGACCGATTCAAACCAATTCGATGAGTTGACCATATGTGTAAAAAGTCCCCACATTTGCATGTAAAGTTCCTGGTGATTGTCTACCTCTTCCCTGACAATAGTTCGAAGTCTAGGCCATATCCCTTCGGGATGACCAAGACCTACGCCAATAGCTCAATACCCACAATTTCCATCACCTTCCTCGTTAACGATCCCTAGGATCCACCGTCGGAAAAGAGGTGGAATTCGAGCCATACAATATTCGCTACTGTCACCTGGAATATATAACTCGTGTCTTAAATCGCCCTCGTTAGGTTCTTCGTTCAAGTCTGTGACGTTAGAAGGCTCTCCCACGTATGAACTATGGCTCGCAGTTTCTTCATTTACGTCTCGGACTTTTTAGGTTTTGTATAGCTTCTGCGGTGCCCTGTGGGGGTTCTTTGTTCAAATCTGGGATATTTTGTTTAGCCTTGGATTTTTTGTCCATTTCGCTCGGACGTCCACGAGTACTTTCTTTAACAGCAGGTTGACACATATTCAGGAGCGTATATACCTCTGAGCATGTTTAACATATTTTTCTTGACAAACGACGATGCTTTGGTAAAAACATTTTGGAATTTTTCTTCGTCATCTTGACAAGAAAGATATTGAGGCTCTTCAGGCTCTTGAGGCTCTCTAGGCGTATGAGTATGTCGAACTATAGGCCAGGGAACAGTTTGTGTTCTCCAAAAATTATCAACATCATTAAGCGGAATAGGCGATCCGTGCGAGAAAAAAGTGACTAGTTAAAATTATCGGTATTGACGGGGAGAATAACTTGATAGGAATAAATTTAATATACATACCATGAATCTGAAGGTAATACAGTTCAGTGATAGTGGTAAACCATAAACTAACATGACCACATTCATGTGGTCCACATCCGTTACTTTCTGCAGTATGAGTAGTAAAGCATCTTTTGAAACATTATACCGCAATTCGTTAAATAGTGTGCCCTTACATGAATGCAGTTTCTTGATTTTGCTTGTATTTAAAGAGTCTCGTGTCGCAGTTTCTTGCGCAGCTATAATCTTGTCGACCGAACACAACAACGTGTCTAAGCTGGACTGTGTGGTGCCCAAGTATAACTTCAACAACGCGTGTTTAGGAATGGCAATGGGGCGGGTTTGGGGCGGGGCGGCCATCCCCATCCCAAAACCCGATAAAAAAAACCATCCCCAAACCTGCTCCAATCCCCATTAAGGATCTTATTGGGGCGAGATACTCCCCCAAACCCGCCCCATTCCCCATTGAGGCTTTATCGGGTTGTCTTTTTTTAGCGCGATACTCCATCATACTCGTGTCGCTCCTTGTTTATTCTTATTTCCGCACTATTAACAATATGATTTTATGAAATAACTTGAATAATCGAGAAACCATTAGTAATATATTAATCATTGGAATAAATCACAACTTTATAGAATAGTATGACACAAAACAAGCTTCTATGATCACAATTTGAAATATCACAAAGATAAAAACTAACAAAAATTAGAGAATTATATTTAGTACGTAAATACTAACACAATATTTTATGTATATAGATATATGTATATGTATATGTATATGTTTCGGGGTAGGGGATGCCCGTCCCCGAAACCCAATAAGAATCCCGTTAAGGCCCAAACCCGCAGATAAGCATGCCCCGCCCAGCCCCAATAAGTTCGGGCTTCGGGTTTCCCCATCGGGTTCGGGTTTTTTTGCCATCCGCGTGTTGACCCTCAACTCTACATGTTGTTGTCTGGCCGAAGCTGCGATATTGATCGGTGATGTACGACACAAACATGCGGTCGTAATGTTGCAGCAAGTTACTAAAATACCGCAAAACGTCTGAGAAAATAATGAATTAATAAAGTGAGAAAACAATTCGAGTAGTTATGTATTAAATAATAATAAAAAATGTATTAATAGGTAAGTACCCTATTTTTTGGACCAATAAATCCTGTAGGTGCTGATAATAGTGCGTGAACACATCTTCGGTCGGAGCTTTAACCATCAAATCCCATGTCCATCTAACGGACGCATACTCCTCTTCCGTAGCGAATTTGTGTCTGCAATGCTTGAGCACATTTTGATTGATATGCCATCGACAGAGTAATCTGTTAGCGTTTGGAAATTCTGCTCTGCATGCCCCAAGCAAAGCTAAATCTGTCGGTGACGATAACCCTCGGGTAATATTGTTCTTGTATCACCAACTTAACACATTCCAACACCCATTTTGAAATTTGGCTCTTTTCCGCAGTTCAAAAAGCTAAACGCCATTGAGAATGTTCTGTTTGTTGAAGTAACTCCAACAATTGTAAAGAATGGCTGTTTAAACAACGTGGTGTTGTATGTGGAGTCCATCAGCATGATTTCCGGGAATGTTTTCCACAGGGCATATGATGTCGGGTGAACAAAAAATATTTCCTCCAGCTCATCAGTGTGGTCATTTACCCTGGGGTAATATGTATAACCTTGACGCCTCAAATGTACTAAAAGGAGTTGTATCAGAGTCAAATCACCACGAATGGCGCCGCGTATCTTGTTTTGTGCATTATATATTGTTTTAATGTTAGACACGTTATTCGGATCGCTCTCTTTTAGTGAAGAAAGTATAATTCGTGGTGCTACTTGATGTTTTGTCAATTGCTCCACCAAAACTAACTCATTTTATTTTAATCGCATGGCCGTGAAAACTATGGAACGAGTCTACAAAATGATGATTATGCCTCGAACCTTGACCCTCAAGATACAACCACTAGTTTTAGCGATACCAGTTCGACCTTTTATATATTTCGCCAGTAATCTGAATAGGCAATTAATTTTAGCGGTACCAGTCTGCCGTGGAAGTTCATCTTCTAAACCTTCGCGTGCAGACGTCCCATTTCTAGAACACTTAAATTCGATTGAGTACTTATAGCCTCTATCTGTTTTAGTTCTTCCTTTAACAATAAGAAAACCGTTCGATTGAGCAGTAGATTGCACCCAATTAGTTAAAACAACTTCATCAGGGAACACCTAAACAATAATAAATACAACTTTTAATAAACTTTTTAAAAATACAACTTTTAATAAAACTTTTGTAAAACTTTTATAAAACTTTAAAAATACAACTTTTAATAAAACTTGTTATAAAACTTTTAATACAACTTTTAAAAAACTTGTTATAATACTTTTAAAAAACTAATACAACTTTTATTTAAAAAACTTATAATACTTTTATTTAAAAACTTATAATCATTTTATTTAAAAAACTTGCTAATACTTTTATTTAAATTTTTTTTTAATACTTTTATTTAAAAAAGTTGTTAATACTTTTATTTAAAAAAGTTGTTATGTGTGTGGTGTTGGGAGGGTTTACGCGTTCGTTTCTTGTGGTGGGGGAGGTGTACGTGTTTTCTCTGTCTGAGTTGATATCTGTGTTTCTCTCTCTCTCACTATCCTCACACACGTAATACTCTTTCTCTCTCTATCCATTCGTTTCTCTCTCTCTCTCATAGTTGATAGATCTGAAAATTTTTAGATCTAGATCTAAAAACTTTTTAGATCGTTGGTGATGTTTCTGATGTTGTGGGTTGGTTTCGTTGATTATTTTTTAGATCTAACAAGCTTTTAGATCTTGAATACTTTTTAGATCTTGAAAAAAGATGAAAGATTTGGTATCGTTTACGTGGTAAAGACTGATTTTTTTTAAATCTAAAAACTTGTTAGATCTGAAAAAAAGAGGTATGGTATCTGTTGTGGTGATGTTTCTGATGTTGTGGTGATGTTTCTGATGTTATGGGTTGGTTTCGTTGATTATTTTTTAGATCTAACAATCTTTTAGATCTTGAAAGGTTTTTAGATCTTGAAAAAACATGAAAGATTTGGTATCCGTTTATGTGGTAAACACTGATTTTTTCTTTTTAAATCGGGTTATGGTACAGAAAAGTTACTAAAGTTAACAAAAAATTTGTCCTAAGGTAATATAGTTTCATTTTGTTCAGTTAGGTCATTAAACTTTTAAAGTAAGCCAAAATTCAGGTGTTAGTCCGAGTAACTTGGATGTATATTTTTTGATAAATTTAGTAACCTGAGAGAAAAAAATTCAAAGTTCAATAACCTGAACATTCACTTTTATAAGTTCAGTTAGTTGAGTGAACAAAATTTCAAAGTTCAGTAACCTGGATGAACAAAATGAAACTATATTACCTTAGGACAAATTTTTTGTAAACTTTAGTAACTTTTGTGTATCATAACCCTTTTAAATCTAAAAACTTGTTAGATCTGAAAAAATAAAGTGGTATCTTGTGGTGATGTTTCTGATGTTGTGGGTTAGTTTCGTTGATTATTTTTTAGATCTAACAATCTTTTAGATCTTGAAAGGTTTTTAGATCTTGAAAAAACATGAAAGATTTGGTATCTGTTTATGTGGTATAGACAGATTTTTTTTTTAAAATCTAAAAACTTGTTAGATCTGAAAAAATAAAGTGGTATCTTGTGGTGATGTTTCTGATGTTGTGGGTTGGTTTCGTTGATTATTTTTTAGATCTTGAAAAAAGATTAAAGATTTGGTATCTGTTTATGTGGTATAGACTGATTTTTTTTAAATCTGAAAACTTGTTAGATCTGAAAAAAAAAGTGGTATCTTGTGGTGATGTTTCTGATGTTGTGGTGTTGTTGCTTATTAGACTTTGTGGTGATGTTTCTGATGTTGTGGTGTTGTTGCTTATTAGACTTTGTGATGATGTTTTGTAGGTGATACTCTAGCCAAGCACCCCATTTGGTCTTGTTTGGCAATGCAGTTTCATTACTGGATGGTAAAGTGATGTTTTTTAGCTCACTTTGCAACTTTAAATGAAGTAAGCATTTAAAAAAAAAAAAAAAAAACAGGCAATGATGATTTTTTTTAGAAAAAACTTAAGAGTTTTGGCATGGCAAAATTGAATGGACGGTAAAGTGAGTTTCTACCTCACTTTGAAAAATTCAAATTTGCAGTCAACATGAGCTAAAATGCTAATAATCTGAGCCTATTCGATAAGTTGTTTACCTGTTGTGTGTCAAATGGTGAACTAGACATGGTTGTTGCTTGTGGTGGTGGACTGTGACACTTGTGGTCCTATTGCTTTCTTGCTAGTTGTTGCTTGTTGTGGTGGACTGTGACACTTGTGGTCCTGTTGCTTTCTTGCTAGTTGTTGCTTGTTGTGGTTGGTGGAATTTGCTAGTTGTGTTGTTGCTTTCTTGCTAGTTGTTGGGTGTTGTTGTTGCTTTCTTGTAGCATTATAAGGCTGAAATGCCTACACTTGTTTACTTTCTTGTGAACTTTTGCAGAAATGGAATCCTACTTCCCACTTGCACAATGAAAACATGTTT
Source organism: Chrysanthemum makinoi (assembly GCA_910596185.1). NCBI lineage: Eukaryota > Viridiplantae > Streptophyta > Magnoliopsida > Asterales > Asteraceae > Chrysanthemum > Chrysanthemum makinoi. Next base: position 71,197,438 of record OU343220.1, on the reverse strand, counting down.
GTGCTTGGTTAGACTCGTTCAATTTTGAGACCTGTTGTGACTTGTGCAGTTTTGAGTCACGTTGTGCTTGGCTAGTAGAAAATAGGGTGTTGGTTAGACTCAATAGCATGACCCAATAGCATTTTGGGTGCCTCAATAGCATGACCCGTTTTGATACCTGTTGGTGCTTGGCTAGTAGAAAATGAGGTGCTTGGTTAGACTGCTGTTTTGAGACCTGTTGTGCTTGGCTGGTAGAAATTGTGGTGCTTTGTTAGACATGTGATTGGGACCTGTTGTGACTTGTGAGGCGATGATGATAACCGAAACCGAATGGACGGTAATTTAAGATTTTTATCTCACTTTGCAACCTTCGAATTTGAGCCTTTTTCAAAAAATTTCCGAGGCGATGATGATTTTTGAGCCTTAAAATTTTCCGAGGCGATGATGATAACCGAAACCGAATGGACGGTAAAGTGAGATAAAATCTCACTTTGCAACCTTCGAATCTGAGACTCAAAAATTTTCCGACTACATTTTTTTCTAAAAAGTTATAAAACTGAAACTTGTATAAACACAAAACTGAAAAAAAAAAACTTGTAAAAAGTTATAAAACTAAAACTAAAAACTTGTAAAAAGTTATAAAAAAAACTTGTAACAAAAAAACTTGTACAAAAAACTTGTAAAAAAACAGCTGTCACAGCAGCCTAACCATCCAAAAACACAACTCTTTTAACATTTTGGCACGAAAATTGAGAAAAAACATTCTCCCATCACCTCACCCAATCATTGGAAAAGTACAAAACACCCCCATTTTCTACTTGTCAAGCACCTCATAAGCTTTGGGGTGCCTCAATAGCATGATCCATTTGTTTTGTGGGTGCCATAACGGTTAATCTCATGGGAATTGATTCTTACACCACATGTTTTGATTCATGCATCACAATTTGTGAATTATAATTTGTACCGTACAATATTGTAATACACAAATTGTGATGCATGCATCAAAAGATATGGTCTGGTATCACCCCCTTAATCTTATAAGGGGTGAGTTATCCACACCCTCCTATAGGGAAGGTATCCAATCATTGGATGCAACATCGGCTTGTACGATATGCATCACGGGTTGTGCGGTTTGACCAAAATCTTTTGATGTGACACTATAGAGAGAGTTTGTATAATATAGCCCATCTTATAATTAAAGGTATAAATAGCTTTTGGTACATTAAGTTGGTAAAACGGATAAATGAATGAAGTTTTTCTTATTTAAATTACTTAGATCTAATGAATTTTGACCTAAATATACGGTTGTTTAACTAGGATATTTTATGACCATTTCCGCACCTTTTTCCTAGTAACTGATACATTGATACATCAAGCTGATTTGTTTATCATGAATATACAAATTTTCATAGATGTGTTAATTATCTAACAATAATCAAAGCTCCAAAGACTATTTATCAAATTCTTTCTTATCTGACACATAAATAAGTGTATATATTTAATTTATTTTGACACGGTGAAATTTGAACATATAACAAAATATTATGCATACCGCACAAACATGGCAGACGTACAATCACTTATATTTTTCTGAGTTTTTTCATTTGAAACAATTAGTCTACTATAACACTTGACATAAGTTAAAATCGAAAACAAAGAATAACAAATCTTAGACCGGGCGTTGTGGTGAGAGGAGATGGCGTGCGAAAGCCATCGTTGGTGGTGAAGCGCATGACGGGGGTGATCATTTGGCGCGGGAAGGGTTACTTTTGATGTTGGTTCGGTGAAGTTCTTCATCTAGCGAAAAAAAAGTGGTGTGTGTTATTATTATTATTATTATTATTATTATTATTATTATTATTATTATTATTATTTTGTTTTGTGAGTGTGTGCGGGACATATATTGTGAGGTATGTTTGTATAAAGTGAGATATTTTTATGTGTTTGGTTAGGTGGTTACCACTACGACTGTTAAGTGGTGGGTTATGTGGAGTGATGAAAAGTTGATGTACCGCTGAGATAGAAATGATGAGAGATAATCATTACATCCGGCCTTAAAATAAACGAATATCGGATCACCAATCTAATTTAACCAACTTGGTTATACATTCGTTCCATCTGGACTTATTACTATCTCACAATGTTTATACCACAAATCTATCTCAAATGTTCTAGACAGAATTTGAACCCACAACTATTTGATTGAGGGAATTCTCACACAATATGAGATACCATTTGAACATACGCCCTTTGGTATTTATTCCATATAGATAACCTGTAAGCACGCAAAACATTTACTTATGGCCGATACAATCTTTCCTTGGAAGTTCAATTTGAAGCACTCTATTTCTTGTTGAGAATATTTTTTACAACTTTAAAGCTTAAGGTGTGGTAACGCTACTCAGCAACAAACACAAACACACGCGGATTGTTTTTTGCTTGAGCCAAAGGTATGCCACCATAACCCCCCACACCCCCATGTGTCACTATGAATGCAAAACCAAGTATCTTTTGTTCTTGTTTTTAATCGGGTTTTTGTATTTTAATTGGCTATGATAGGTCTTTAACATTTTTTTTTATTTTTTATAAATGAGTGAGAAAGTATTTTGGTGTGTGAGTGATAAAAGAAATGAAAATGGAAAACGCTTGCGTGGCTCTTTAGCTTGAGCCATCACACCTAGCTCTCTTAGAATATGTTTGATAATGTGAACGATTTATAATCTGCTGCATGTATCACAACAAATATCATTCATATACATTAAAAAAAATTTGATTGATGAAACATTAAATAAACGTTTATTATTTTAGACTCCAAAATACATTCTTGTGGTTTAGCCATTTTCACACCATACATCCGATAAGTTAGGACATATACATCACTCCGTTAATAAACGTTAACCACTATACATCCATGAGGACGAACGTTAACCACTTTTTTGTCGTTCTCTTCTAACGTGGATCTAATATGACGGAAAATATTTGCACTTTTAGTCATCAGTGATGTATAATGTATAACGTTCGTTATTATTATTATTATTATTATTATTATTATTATTATTATTATTATTATTATTATTATTATTATTATTATTATTATTATTATTATTATTTTAATTTAATTAATTATTTAAATTTTTATTTTTTAATTATAATTTTAATTTTAAGTTTTATATTTTATAGTGTTATTTAATTTATATTTTTATTTTTAGTTTTTATTATTATTATTATTATTATTATTATTTTTATTATTATCATCATCTTTATTTGATAGGCAACCCAAATCCAAATACCTCCTCACATCATCTTCATAATTTTAAACCAAATTCTTCTATTGAGTATCAAATACTTTATTTTGAAAAATAAAGTGGTTCATACTTTATATAATGAAGTTGAAAAATATGAAGATGGGTGAGAAAGTGTTTGGATTTTGGCTTTCTATTGAATGAAGAAAATAATAATAATAATAATAATAATAATAATAATAATAATATATAAAAAGAATTTAAAAACTAAAAAAAAAAACATAGGAAAATAAATAACAATATAAAATATAAAAATAAAAATCAAGGGTAAATTGTAAATTTCGTTTCTAATGTTTGTCAAAATTGCACTTAACACACCGAGAAAAAAAAATGCAAAATATCCACCGGGAGCTCAAGTTCAGTGCAAAATCGCCATCGAGAGCTAACGAGCGATAGTTCTCCTGTTAACTGGACTCAGCCGATGGTGTCCTGAGGGTAATCTCATCATTTCACGTTTTTCCCGTTATATATATACGTGTGTTTCATTTTCTATCACTGAACTTGAATATCACAAGGAAAATCATAAGATCTTGAGAATGGTTAAGTTTTGGCAAAATCTTGCACGCAGTACCCCCCGTCCTTGATTTAGGTCTCCTTTAAGGTAAGCTTATTCTTCTTTGAATATTTTTAGATTGTTTTAGATTGTTTTGTCCATAGATTTAGGTTACATAGATGGTACAGTTTAATTCACGCATTTTAGGATACTCGAGGAGTTATTGGATGTAGGTTTGCTACCACTAATGTATGACGAAGATATGATCAAACTTATAGAGTATGTTCCTAGATTTAGAGAAGTGGAGGTGAATATTGAAACGGGTGTTTCATCGGTAGAGATGGACATGATGAAGTGAATAACGAGTAAAGGTAAGGGTGTGGTGATAGAAAAAAATGGTGGATCATGATGTCAATGATGCTGTTGGAAAGGAGCTTGATGGTGAGCATGGAAATAGTGTTAAATTACCATTGTTAGAGTGGAATCAGACCAACCAAGCTGGGAAGGATGGAAGTGATTTTGACAATGAGTTCCCACCACCATGGTCTACAAAAAATGCTTGAAAATAGGTAAAAAAAAAAAAAAAAAAAAAGTTGAGTGATGAGTTTGAGCTCAGTAAAATATTGGCAGAGATTGACCATGAGTTTGGGTTAGAGAATTCAAGTCAGGATTCCTTAGAGTTTCCAAATGAGGTCGATTTTGATGATGTGAATTCTGAAACATGGGGTGTTTGATCTTTCGTCTTATGACAAAGATGATGATGTTACCATTAGTGATGATGTTACCATTAGTGAAAAGGAAGGGGATCTTGAGACTTGGTTTAGTGATGAAGAAGTTGATCAAGGCATAAAAGTTGAATGGAAACATGTCCCATACCATTTAGTTGATGAACCTGAAGAGCCTCAAGACATTAGTGACATGTTAGCTGAAATTGATCAAGCATTGGAAGAACTAGATCAAGTAATTGTAGTTGAAGAAGTAACATAGCTGTATGCTATTTATGATCAAGAAATTGATGCTGAAGGGGATGTGGTTCTAGTGGAGGTGGTAGCTGCAGAAATGGTTGCAGAAGAGGTTGTTTATGGTGAATAAGTTGTTTCTGATGGAGTTGTTATTCCAGATGATTTATCTACTGCAATTGTTGCACACGAGGGAGTTTTCTCAGGTGATGAAGGGGATGTAGTTCCAGTTGAGGTGGTAGCTGCAGAAACGGTTGCAGAAGAAGTTGTTGATAGTGATGGGGTTGTGATTCCAGATGATTTGTGTGTTGAAACTGTTGCAGAAGAAATGTTGGAAGACTAAACTAAATCAATCAAGGGGAAAAGACTGATGGCTTACAAGAAAAACTAAACATGATGCTCAATGAATGCTTTTATGTTTACTTGTATAAACTGTTATATTTCCACTATGGTTATGTAGTAGAAGATTAAGACAATATGTAGTTTTAGTTACTTTTATATAATGGTTGTGTATTAGTCTAAGAATGCTTGCATAACTTTGTGATCGAATATGAAATGGAAGCCTACCAATTAGGCAATTTTGGGCAATTATGTGCATTTAGATTGACTTGTAAAAGTCCTTTAAAAGTCAAACATGGAATTCATATGAGTTAGTGTTTTAGCATTGTTCTTTGGGTACAATCTTGTGTATAGTCTAGGAATGCTTGCATAATTTTGTGATCTAACATTTTTTTTGAACAAAAAAATAGGAATAAACTAGCAAGGAGCTAAACAAATTACAATGAAGAGGATAGGGCATTACAATGATTACATAGCCAATCTATCCAACTAATATTAAAGTTCTTACATATATTAGAAATACATGTAAAAGTAAATTGTTTCACATCATTGAGGATGAGATCCTTATTTGGACGTTTCACCGAAAACAATGAGTCATTACGAAAACGCCAAAGAATCTAACGAAATTATCGCAGCGGAAGATTATGTCACTGGGTGTTACCTCATGGCACACAGTACAAGTTACAGAAAATGACTCTAAATGAGATATTTTGAAATAAATTATCATTCTATATAAAACATCAGAGTTTATAAAGAGGTCCCAACAAGTTTTGATTACATAAAGAGTACAACATAAACGTTTAAAAGTTTTATAGAATGATAATGATGCACTATCTTCAAAATATCCGTGTGACTTCAAATGCCAGCTATTACCTTAAAGAACTAAGATAAAACATGCTAAAAGTCAACACAAAGGTTGAGTGAATTCATAGGTTTAATAGTAAAGCAGTTGATCACAAGATTTCAAGTTTAATAGATAGTGAGTTACGTTGTTATACACCCATATTTCAAAAGAAGTTATTATTGCACTAAGCTCATAAGAACCAAGGCGTTAACAGTGTACCAATAGAAATTGGCATAATTGTTGCAATAGTGGCTCTAGTAGGAAATTTTCCGTTGTACATAGTGTTCTCAAATATAGTGTGTTTGTTTGCCTAACCGATCAACACAAACGGGATTCGTCTATCCCAAAAGGCATATTCACAATATTCACGCTCACTACAACTAGTGATTAATGGTTCATGATGTAGGACTTAAGTGTGGTAATAGTGTTACTTAGTGCCAATAAAAATTCATTTCAGATAAACATACAGTTTGTAAATAATTGTGATCGTTATAAAAGTTGTAGCATGTATCTCACCCCAAAGTAGTTCAAATAAATATTGAAACGAGTAAGATAGGGGCTATGAACTCACCGTGAGTAAATGATATCAAGTGTATAATGTAAATGATGGATATATCGTGAAAACCTCTACGAGCAACCTAAAATATTATGTTGCGCCTTAGGTTTTGAAATAACGAATACGAAAACATAAACGAGTCTATATAAGTTTATTATGTTGACCATAATGTTGTACATAGTGATTTATAGTTGATCGTGTTTGTTGTTATAGAATGTGTTTAAGGAATATGTAATGTCGTTTGGCTATTTATCCATTTATACTTGTCTCGTGTTAACTAAGTCAATTAGTTTAAGAAAAAATCTTATTATGTTATATTAATGGTTTTGGTCAAGTTCGATGTGTTACGGAAGTGGTAAAGGTGGTTTTTTATTAAAAAAAATGGGTCAAAACCGATAATTTGTCATAAAACTCGTCAATTGTGAAAAACTCTATTCCGAAGGTCAAGTGAGCGATGTAATTTTATGAAATATGTATTTATAAGTTATAAATGAAATCTGGTAAGTTTGGTATGTTATCCAGTTCGGGAACTAGGTCAATTGCGAAAAAGTTTTAAAACTGATCCCGGTTGACAGTCCCATCTAGACGGATCGGTTGGATGGTATGACGATCGGTTAGAGCTTCAGCCAATCGACTAGGAGCTCTGGCCGGTCGGTTAGATGGTTTTGGCAGACTCAGTCGCTCCAGCCGAATCGGTCGGAGGCTTAGCTGATCGGCTGGGGCTGAATGGTTATGTTTTCGGGTTGTTTTTCGAACTTGTATCTTTCAATCTGTACGTCGTTTATACGGTGTACCACCCCATCATTTTGAAGGGAATTTATTCTAGTTTCATTTAAGAATACATTCAAAGGTCAAATGACAATTCATTATTTCAAGTAGGTTGTTAAAAAAAGTCTTTTACATGTTTATATTGAGTTTTTAGACCATGTACAACATATAATCAATATAGTTAAACATATATACTTATGTTAAGTAAGAAAACATGGAAATGGAGAGGAGCATAAGCTTTCTTACAAGGGTTGGTGTTGGAAAAATAAAACTAGAACTAGAAAAACCAAGATCAAACAACATCTAAACCCTCCAAAGACTTCTTGTAAACCCCATAAACTTGTGCAATGAACACTTGGATCTTAGCTCCTAAACACCTTGTATAGCTCCTAATTCACCCAATGGATCACTAAAACAATTCGAGAACTAGGTAGAGATTTCTATGGTCTTCAACTTTGATGTTATGATTATAGTGTGAAAATCAAAAATTGATGGTAGTGTGGTGGTGGAAGTGGACGGCAAAGAGGGAAGAAGGAGGAAAGGAGTTTTGGATGAGTTTATGTGTTAAATGACGAATATAGGGTTCTTATTAATAGAAGAATAAAATGAAAATATCTAGTTCACTTAACTTAGCCAAGAAGTCTTGATAAATACCTTAGGATACCAAAGTTGATCTTGAAGTGTCATAGAGGGTGTGGGGGGGGGGGGGTGTTGGATTTGATAGAGAGACAAGAGAAGTTGAGTTTGCCAAGATATTTAGTAGCGTATCTAGTTGAAGTCTTTGCAACTAAGAAATATAAACACATGTTCTAATCTAATGTTAGATCAATTCTCACCCAACCAGGTGGCTTGGTGACTCATGAAAAACGCCACATAGGGCTAAGGGATGATAAATATGTGATTTTGATAGTTATCTTGACTTACGAAGTGTAGTTTGGTCCCGATAATTGCTAATGTTAAGTGTAAGTAACAAGTATTGATTTTATGGTCAAAGGAGGAGGGAAACTATGTTGAATTTTTAAAAAATGTAAAAGTGTTTAAATATCTTAGGAAAAGTGATGCGGATATTGGTTAAGCTTGCGTATAAGTAAAAATACTTAAAACGCAAATTGAAAAACGTAAAGTGCAAGTTTATTTGAAAACAATGACTTTAAAATAAATGACCATTTAAATGTTTATAAGTTGACCACTAGTTTGATGTAAAGCGTCCAAGATGGTTTTTTTTATGTACAGGATAAACCAATGGTTATATATAAAGTTCAAAATTTTACGCAACTTAGGGTCAAACATTTAAGTTTTGGATAAATATTAATGTGAAATTTTCTGGTTTGTTACAGCTATAGCATCAAACACCTTAGTTATGTTGGCGGGAAGGTTTACCCGATTGTTAACAAGAACACATCATTGAGATTATCAATACTTATATTTTGGATCTTCCACCATTTGAGGATATCGATCCAAAAAATTTTTTGCGATAAAACAATTGACAAAAAGATGCTCTTCCATCTCAATTCGTCACAAATTGGGCAAGGAACCTAGTCCAAGTCAATACCTTTAAGGTCCAAGTTAACTCTCGTTGGCAATCTTTGATTTTCAATTCTTCATGATGCAACGTTGACTTTAATTGGAAAAAAATTATTCCACCTTGTTGGAGTTTGATCTAAAGGGACATTTGAGTTAGTAATAACAGATCTCATACTTTTGACAGTAAAAATTCTTGAAGCATCCAAGAGACATTCCCATGTATCACATTCTGAAGAGAGATGAATGTTTGAGATAAGGCTCTCAAGCTCTGAAAACTCTTCTGAATTAACCCCTGATCTAGGTAATCTAGACCAAGCCCAACGAAAGTTCATACCTGGAGGCCCACTAGGCCCAATCTGAGAAAGGTGAGTAGAAACAAAAGGAAGCCGAGCAGTGGACTCCAAGCCGAGGTGATCTAACATGAAATGGAAGCCTACCAATTAGGCAATTTTGGGCAATTGTGTGCATTTAGATTGAATTGAGTCAAACTTTAAAAGTCAAACATAGTATTCATATCAGTTACTGATTTAGCATTGTTCTTTGGGTATAATCGAATGCTTATTTCCTAAGAATGCTTGCATAACTTTGTGATCTAACATGAAATAGAAGCCTAGCAATTAGGCAATTTCGGGCAATTGTGTGCATTTAGATTGACTTGAAAAAGTCAAACTTTAAATGTCAAACATGGTATTCATATCAGTTACTAATTTAGCATTGTTCTTTGGGTATAATCAGATGCTTATTTCCTAGGAATGCTTGCATAAATTTGTGATCTAACATGAAACAACAAAGTTAAGCATACTTGGTAATCCCATAAACCACTTTCCAAACACCCCTTTATCAACACGAAAGATCAAACAACAACAATATGAAGAACATGTGGTCTAAGAAAAATGCAAAGATCAAGATAATATAAACAAGGAAAATTGTAAAAATAACAAACATCAGTGAGATATTCATAAACTTAATTATTATATTTATAAACATAAGGACCTTTACAATACGCTAAGTCCCTAACCCAAAAGCTACAACCATGAGAAAACCATACTTAACCTAAACACAAGATCAATGGCCACATCTACAACCCAAAAGCCACATAACACAAACCCGTGCACCAAAACCCTAACCTACTATCCCGTCCTTCAACTTCGTAGCATGGAGGAGCTTCTCACGCGCAACAAGATGGGATTGATTCATCATAATTTGGAGACGAGTTACCGTCTCCAAATCTCTCTTTTGGACACGCTTCAACACACGAGCAGTTGTCGCAGCCTCAGGGTTAGCACATAAACGTGGAAAATTTTCCAGTTCTTGAATCTCCTCTGCTCTGTCTTTCACAGTATCAAGAATCTCCAAACAAAGCTCTCTAAATTTCTTCTCAAACTTCATGTCCTTGTCTACTTCCCTCACCATTAAAATGCGTACTTGATCAACCATCATTGTCGAGTTTGCAACTTTTGCTAGTTCATTAAGATGTGGAAGTTGGTTTGCCATTGATGAGTGTTAATTTTTTTAGGGTTTGCAAAGTGAAATGAGAGATTGTGTGTTTAGGATATGGTTATGTAGTACAAAGATCAAAAGTTTAGCGTTGCAAGTTTGGTCCTTGGAAAGAAGTTTTCATTGAGAAGACAAATTGCCAGGTGTGATAAATCAAAGGTGGGAAAAGCATGAAATGACGAGATTACCCTCAAGACACCATCAGCTAAGTCCAGTTAACGGGAGAACTAACGCTCATTAGCTATCGGTGGCGACTTTGCATTGAACTTTAGCTCAGAGTGGGTAATTTGCCATTTTTTCTCTCGGTGTGTTAAGTGCAATTTTGGCAAACATTGGGACTAAATTTGCAAATTACCCTAAAATTAAAAAGCTTAAAAATTAAAAAAATTAAAACTTAAAAAATTAAAAATAAAAATAAAATTTTTAAAAAATAATAATAATAAATAAATAAATAAAAATAAAAAGAAAAATAATAATAATAACGAAGGTTAGACATTATACATCTTTGAAAACTAGCGGTGCAAATATTTTTCATCATGTTAGATTCAAGTTAGAAGATAACGGCAAAAAATTTGCACCGTTCATCCTTATAGAGTATGGTGGCTAACGTTTATTAACACGAAAGATGCATATGTCCCAACTTATTAGCGAAGGATGCATGATGTGAAAATTTTTTGTTTGGCCTTCGATCACAACTGTTATATGGGTTTCGAATGAATCTGCTATTTGGGACAGGAATTATGCGACAGAAAAAATAGAAACAAAGATTGAATAGAATAGATTTTGTATTGATATATTTTGGAATGAATTGTTTACAGAGATCTATCCTATTTATATCTTATGAATCGGTGCCAAGAACATGAGGCATACCGGTTCTCTAAAATTAAACGTTGTAACCTAAACTAAATGTTATATCCTATCTAAACGGTTTATACCGTTTCTAATAAAACCCAACCCATTACAATATTTCGGTTTATACTGAAATTCTGCAAATAGAAACACTAAACTACCCTTAACTATATTAAGATTACATATAATAACTTAAACATACTACTAAGTTTCTGGTTTTGACATTTACATCCAACATTACCCTCTAATGACAAAATCAGATCTTTCTTTATTCTTTCTTTCTTGACGAGACTTCACAGTAATGTAGGTTCATCGTCAGTTTCATAAATGAGATGAGCTTGATCCTTCTTGTCTTTCTTCTTGTCTTTCCATTTCGTGCATTCCTTTGCGAAATGTCCATGCTCACCACACTCATAACACCTGAGCTTGCTTTTGTCTATGCTTCCATGACTAGTCCCTTCTCCATAGCTATCTTTGTTTTTGGAAAAGTTTCTTCCATGTCTTCTACTTCCTTGATTATTTGAATTTGCCAATAGAAGTTTGTTTTGATAACTGTCTTTTAAGTCATTCTTCAAAAGCTGTTATTCTTCCTACGGTTTCTTCAAATTGCATTGTATCAATCTCTTGATATTGTTCGATAGACGCCGCGATTGGTAGAAACTTCTTTAGGACTGAATTAAGCATTTTCCTTACGAGTACTTTATCTTTTAGAGTACCCCCAATGCTTTTAAATTTGGCTTGTATGCTACTTAACTTCCCTACAAACTCACTTGCACTTTTATTCGATTTCATCTTTAATGTTTCCAATTCACTTCTTAAAGTCTGCAAACGTGCTTTCTGAACTAAATCCGCTCCAAGATGTTTAACTTTATTTGAGTTCCACACTTCCTTTACAGTGGTGTATTGTGCAACTTGCATTAACATGTCTTGTGGTAATGTTTGGAATATCATTCCTTTTGCTGTATTTTCTGCTTTCTCATCTATTGCTGTATCTTGCTTGCCACTAGTTTCTTTCATGCCATCTATCACTTTCCAAAGTCCATATGCCTTTAATATTGTTTCCATCATCAGTGCCCAAGTTGTATAATTTGTATCTGTCAGTTTTGGACATTGAAGTGGAACATTTCCTTCTCGAATTGATGTAGTGCTTGATGCGCTATCTTGTTTGTCACCTTCTACCATGCTTGCTTGCTTGCTTGCTTTTAACAATCAGAACCGAGATGTTTTCTGGTTTTCTTGCTATTTGAACCTAAGAAAAGGCTCGAAACTTACTATTTGAATCTTAAGGCTCGGAACTTGCTATGAACCTAAGGATCCGGTTTATCTTGCTATGAACCACAAAGGGTTCGGTTTGACTTGCTATGAACCACAAAGGGTTCGGTTTGACTTGCTATTTTATATGTTTTCAGTCTAAAGTGAAAGAAAAATACAAAACTTGCTTTCTTGCTATTTTCAATTAATTTGGGATTTTATTATGTAAATGTATTTTATTTTTCTTATCTAAAGTGAAAAGAAAAAAAAAAGTAAATACTTCAAAATTTTCTTCAAAATCCCAGACTCCCTGACCAGACTCCTTATCCCCTTTTTATTTTTCCTTCTAAAAGCCTAAACCTAATTACATTGAAAAACAACGAGAAAAAGAAAAGGACAGGAGAATACCAAAACGATCTTTCAAACTCTTTTTTTCTGACTTGTGTTCTTGCGGTTGATTGGTACCAGTTATTGTACCCTTGCCTTCAGATAAAACTGGTCTTCCCGATGTTATTTGATCTTCTGCTGGTGCGTTTCTTCTTTCTGTAATTAAGCAAAACTCCCGGTCCCTTCTTTCTTTCTTGATGCAAATCAATGGCCTACTGTTACTCGTTCTTTCCTGGATGAATTTGCTCTGATGCCACTGTTGTTTGGCCTTTGATCACAACTGTTATATGGGTTTCGAATGAATCTGCTGTTTGGGACAAGAATTATGCGACAAAAAAAACAGAAACAAAGATTGAATAGAATAGATTTTGTATTGATATATATTGGAATGAATTGTTTACAGAGATCTATCCTATTTATATCTAATGAATCGGTGCCAAGAACATGAGGCATACCGATTCTCTAAAAGTAAACGTTGTAACCTAAACTAAACGTTATATCCTATCTAAACGGTTTATACCGTTTCTAATAAAACCCAGCCCATTACAATATTTCGGTTTATACCGAAATTCTGCAAATAGAAACACTAAACTACCCTTAACTATATTAAGATTAGATATAATAACTTAAACATACTACTAAGTTTCTGGTTTTGTCATTTACATCCAACAAAAATAGGTAAATCTAAGTAGTGTATTTTCTAGTTTACTCTTTATTTTAAGATAACTCTACGAAAATAAATATACTTATTTTGAGAGAGAGTGAGCTGATAGTCTCTTTTTAACCTAAGAAATACTATAATATTAAACGGGCCGTGGATATTGAAGTGTAGCTGGGTGGACAAGTGTGTCTGTAGGGAGAAACAGGGTGGTCTCATAATTACAGTCGGTGATGGAAACCAAACGTATATGTGAAGACCAACATAACGCCGTTTGTTTAACCATATACTACTATAAATCTAAAAACTTTGGTTCTAGATAGGAGTAATATTTTAATATTTTATACATATATAAAATTATCAAAATAATCATATAACAACAAGCGCTTTTTACATAACTAATTATCATTTCCATTGAAGGGCCTTTCACCTATCGATAATTCGATATTATGAGTTTTCAGTCAGTCAAAATGTTATGGGTTCCGGTGTCACATTTAACATATGCATGTGTGTAAATAACTGATTTATTTACGTCCAATGACCTACGTATGCATTAGTGTGAAATAGTTTGTGGTATACAGGTGAGTAACTGATCTACGTTTGTATGTAAGTTTACAAATATGTACCGAGTAGGTTAATACTTAAGTTCACAAATGGTCTAGGAACAATCGCAAACTCGCATTTTTTTGATGATCTGATCGAGAACTTTGGTTAAATTGGCTCAAATACACCTTAGTGTTTTAATGATTTGGAAGGTAAACGAGCAACAAGATGCGCCGCTAGCCCTTTTTCGATTGCAAAACTAACGATATGATTTTAGTAGTGTTTTAGTATCTAAAATGTGTATTAATAAAAATACAGTAAGAAGGTCTCTAGAAGCTAAAAGCATCTGGAGTATGCAATGCAAAATGATTTATCCTAACAAATAATTAAAGGGGGTTAAAGTTTGTAAAATGAAAATCATTGGGGGTAATTATGAACCCAAAGAGACCAACTACCAACCCATATAGTAGTTCTCTACATGTGTCCAATTAATTTATTAATTAAAGGGAGGACAAAAGAAAATTAGCAATTCTTTTACTCATTAGGGGTTGACCACAATACTTAATTCGCGTAAACTTTGTTCAAATTACTTTGAATTATATGCAAGCGTCCACATGTGACAAAACCAAAGTGTCGTACGTAGGTAACGGGATAACACAAGTTCGGGTGAATAATGAATTTTTCGATACATTCTAAAATGTTTTGTGTTCAGTTTAACCAACAATTGTTACTGATTAGTTCAACCCAACCAGTTTTCTAAAACTACATTTATCATATACACATGTGGACATGGACGGAACTAGGGGTTTCTGCGGGTGCCCAGGACCCTTATGGATTTTTCGATATAGTGTTAATTTTTGAAAAAATACATCAATTTTTCAAAATGCATATTAAATGTACCCGGTTTATCAAAGTGTGTTTCTATATTATGGTTCCAAAAACAAAGTGATAAAGTTTTGAAGGGAGCGTGAATAAACCCTAATTATGGTTGAACAAAATGACAGGGAATTTTGAAATACTAAAAGTAGTGTTTAATTGATAATTCAATAATGAAAAACAATGTTTCTAAACCCTATATTTATAGGAAAAGTAATCTTTGGAAAAAAGTTATCAAACAAAGTTAAAAAAAAAAAACATATCAAACCTTAAATTTTTCTACTTAACAAAAACATTAATAATCCGTTTTTGCTGAGAGATACCCTAAATGCGATGCAACAGGGATTGGTGCGGCGCATTTGCTAAGCAAAATCTTGGTGACCTTCATTTGGTCCTCAGATGCAGCGCATCTAGGCTCGAACTTTGACCGCTTTTATTTTGCCATTTGTTCTTGTGCTCAAGTTGTTCCATATAAACCTTCGTCAGATCTTCTATACGATCCATGTCCGCATCAAGTTCACTCTTCCATTAGGTCGGGATGTTGAACATAGAGGCTACTTTATTTGAATGAAAACCAATCTACAGTTTATAATCAATCATTTAAACTTGTGAGAATAGTTGATGCGGTTAAGTACGTTAATTATGAAAAACAATAGTGAGTTGAATAGGGCCTTTTTTTATTTTTTTACTTTAACAAAACATTTACAAATGAATTGATTAAAATCAATGTTGCAAAAATCGGTCAACTCGGCCGATTAATCGTTAATCGGCCGAGTACCTTGTCGATTTTGAAAATCGGTCGAAAAATCGGCCTAGGAAAAAAATCGACACTAAGCAAATCAAAAATCGGCCGATTAATCGGCCAAATCGGTCAAAATCGGCGAATCGGTAAAAAAATTTGAATCGGGCAAATCTGTCATTTTAAAAATAATAATAATTTAGGCATTATACTTAATTTGGGGATCGTAAATTTCACTTATAACGCTATGATGAGCATCATAATCGAATTGGGCCTTTATTGAGGTTTGGAAACATAGCGCTTTGAAATCGGTTAAGATTTTTGTTTGGTCTCAGAAATTACCAAAAACTGCAGAAATGCCAATCAGATTAATCACCGATTAATCAAACTGAGATTAACTGTGCAGGGTGGTGAATTCCATCTAGATTAGCGATTTTTTGCAACATTATTTAAAATCATACATGTGTTAAAAATATTGGGATGTGGTGGTGGGGGTTCACAAGTAGTTAAAAGTCAACTTTCAACTAATGGGTATGCTGTACATGTTATACTAAATCTGGTCCCAATTGGATTTTATACCTGTAGTAATATACAAGGAATGGTTCTTGTTGTTGTTGTAGGGATATCATTTCTTTTAGTCCATGGTGGAACCCAAGTTTCGATATTTGGTTTGTAGATACTTTGTGTCCTCTAGATTTCTTTAAGGGGCCGTTTGGTTGGAGTAAGTTGAAATTCCGGAATTTTAAATTCTAGAAAATCTAAATTCTAGAGAATTTAAAATTCAGGAATTTAAACTACCTTCGCATGTTTGGTTGACATAAATTTGTATATATTTTTTTATTTTTTTAATATAAATTTCATAAATATTCTATTTAAAATTTTAAAAAAAATTATAAAAAAGGTTTATAAAAAATTATAAAAAAAGTTTATAAAAAATTTATATAAAAAGTTTATAAAGAATTTATAAAAAAAGTTTATAAAAAATTTATAAGAAATTTATAAAAAAGTTTATAAAAATAGTTTATAAAAATTTATAAAAAGGTTTATAAAATTTATAAAAATGTTTATAAATAAAATTTATAAACAATTTATATAAAAAGTTTATAAAAAATTAATAAATATTCTATTTAAAATATTTTATAAAAAAACAATAAGAAAAAAAAATGTATAATTTTTTTTTTCAAATAAATTAAAATTTCTCACTTTTTGGAGGCATTCTAATTCTCTCTATTTTGGCAATTCATGGAATTGTAAATTAATTCAAATGCCCCCATTTGAGTTACCAAACAGGATATTTGAAGGAAATTGAAATGCAAATGCCCCAAATATACTCCAAATTACCCCAACCAAACGCCCCCTTAGGGGTTTCCAAAGGGTTATAGGCAACGGGTTTGTTGTTCCTTTTAGTTGATTATAAAGTTTTTAACTAAATTAAACTAACCAACTTTCAAGTCTTAAATATAAGTTTAAACTTAAACAAGATAAATAAACGTATAAGTAATCACAAAGATATTTTTAACGTTTAAATTCTTATTAGAAATGAATCAAAAAATTAATTTATGATTGTTTGCGGAATAACAATCTAAGTTGATTGCCAATATTTGTTGATCTTCTCACTAAACTTAAACATAAACCAAAGTTAATATTTAAGTAAGAACTATTTTATTAACCAACTGAATACTCAGAGATTATAGTTCTATTTAGAGGAGTAAATGCTCTTTTAAAAGTGTATTACTTTAATTGCAAGAGATAAAACATTTACTCATTTACAACATTCCTTTTATAGGCAAAGATCGAGGTGAATACCCGTAGGGTAATAACAACGTGTTGAATATTTAACTGTGTAGTACACTTACATTAAATGCTTCCATTTTTGGAATATGTCCAACCATGCTTTAAAGAACAATGTTGACAACTGTTTGTCATTTTTTACCAACTCTAGTACTATCTTAACGTTATGATAAATGCTTTGCACTTATCTATCTTCTCACGAAAGTTCCCGCCTTTGTGTTTCAGTGACCTTGATATTCTTCTAGAATATCTAAGCTCAGAATGTCTTGTATTGTTGAGGAGATCTTCACGGAGTCAGTGAGTTATTGTCATCACTCAGTGACTCCATCATCATCTTCTTGGTTCAGGTACCTTACTCACTGAGTTCATCCTCGGACATAGGCTTGAACCACTCACGGAAACATACTTTTCTATTCTACGATCTGACTTTGCCGGCATGAGCTACTATCTTATAGCCTTCTTCTAACAGGCATGGCAACATCTTTTTCTTTCAAGCATGAGTGACCAGTTGATTCTCTAATTAAGATATAGCAGTCAACCATCAAGAAATCATCAATTATATAATCGGGGATGAGCTCTATGGCTAATTTGTTCGGCTATTCTATGTTGTAAGGAAAATCGACTTAAGCTTAAGCTAGAGCAGCTCCTTGGTAGTGAAAGGCCCGACAATCTTGGCTTAGTTTGCTCCTGGGGAACTTCATTTCTCGATAGTCAAGGTACCTGAAGTTAGGCAATCAACACGAATTCCTTTAAATGGATGCCTCTCTCTTCAAGTTCAAGCTAGACTATAATATATACTAAGACAAGAAGGGAGAGAAAGCAAGTTTAGGAAGGCCCTTGCTTAAGAGGAAAGACTTCTTGTTACATGAGAGGGTATGTACTGTCAGAACAAAAGGGGGAACGAACAAGCATTCATCTCTACCTCTCCAAGTGACTACTACTAAATGGATATTCTTTTTGGAAGAAAGACCACAAACTATCTCGGAGTATCGAGTCTTCTTTTAAACACTGAAGAACTCAAAAGATGACTCCTTGAATGCTTCTATCCATTCAGGCACTTTGATTACACTCAGAATACTTTCTATTTAAATCCTAGACAAAGATCATTGAGCATTGAATTGGCCAAACAATCTCCCTCTATTTAGATATAAAAATAGCCTAAGTGTTTTTCTAGTGTAAGTGAACAAAATAACTTCTTCTTGCAATTGAATAAAAATAAAGTAAAGAATAAACTAATAAATGATACAAAATATTTCATTTATTATTCACCTATTACAACATAAACAACAAAGGATTAAAATTACATAATACTCTAACTAGTCTTCTTCTTTAGGAAGTCCCATCATTTCTAATTTTACTTTCTTAGAGAGAAGGATGTGCCTCTCCTCCTTCTTTTCAATTTCCTGATCAATTATTTTAGCTTCAGGGGTCTTCTCTGATAATGCAACAATCTTGTAAAGGAAAAGAGTTGAGGTGTCCACCTGATGCAACTCGTATACTCTCTGAAATGCAGGATTACCAAATACATCTGTAAAAAAGATATCATGTTCATGAGATTCAATTATTTGGTTTTCCCTAAATGGAAATCCTTCATGTGGTGTTGCAGTGGAGGCCAGCAATGTATTGTCCAGGTTCTGTAAGAGTAACTTTGGTAGGATCTTGTAGACTCAGTGACTATCTCGTATCAATGCCCAGTATTAGTTATTGTTCTATGAGTTTATCAAATCTTTTGCCAAGTAACTTGAGCAATTTAACAACATTTTCCTATTTTTTTTCTTCTTCAGTATGTCAAGCATCATTTCCCATTCCTTAACACCGAACAATCTCCATTTGAATTCAGTGAGAAGTTCAAAGTTGGAATCATCCTTGTTTCTGATGACGCTTACACTTATTGGTTTGGTGTTAGGAGTGATTGGTTTAGGCTTCTTGAGATATTTCATCTTTGTTTTGTAATCTTCCCAGAGCTTTAACCTTTTCTCAGCCTTGGCCTTTTGTCTTTCTTTAGCAGCATTCAGTTCCTGAAGCTGAAGTTCTTTGAATTTTTTGCCAGACTTGTTGGTTTTAGCATATGTCTAAGCCTCTTCATTTGCAACCTTGATGATTTTTTCTCTTGAAGCAACCTCATTCTTCCTTCTTTCCTCTTCTTTTATTATTTTCTGAATTTCTTCACTACTGGCTTGAATAATCTTCCCATCTTCAAATTGATATGTTATTAATCTAGTAGATGATGAAGATTCAGCTTGATGTGTAGGACTAAAGCTGATGGTTGAGTAAGGTTGATTTCAGGGAATGGAAGCTCAGTTTCTTAAAGCTTAGTGATCATATTTGTGGAAAACTATGAGGAGGTTCAATAGTTTTATCATTTTAAATATGCTTTCTTTCGAACTTTGATATGAAATTGACAAGTATAGTTATATACAAATGATTAATAATATAAATGCAAGATATTAAGTGAAGAAAAGATAGAACGATCAAATCACAACACGAGGGTTTATAGTGGATCGGCCTACAAGGACTTCCTTTCTTTGCCCTACTCCACTCCCCGAGTATCCAACCCGAGAGTATCTTTTCATTAGTAAACAAGCTCCCTTATCCGGCGGAGAAATCCTTACATGTCGCTTATACAATTTATTTGACACTAAGCTAAATGTCGAGTTCTTTCTCAGGTACAACCACTCCCGTCACACTACGTATTTTGAGGACTAAAATACTAACCAATCACTCTAGAAAGTTTATGGTGGTTTGATACAATGATGGTGTATGATGATGAACAATATACAATACAATGTACAATGTAAAGACTAGTAACAAAACTTGAAGCTTTGTAGTCGTGGATGATAATGTTGATCTTTTTCCTAATAAGAGGGTTACTATAGAATCAATAATATGAATATGTATATGGGGGTAATGATTATGAACTGAGTATGTAAAGAAAGAAAGAATATGAAGATTTGGTTGTGCAAATGATGAATTCAAGTAAGATAAAATGGCTACTATTTATAGCCAAAAAGTCTGTCAGGCCAACGATTCACACAATACCTTTCGAAGGGTACCGTGCGTTGTATCAAAGGGTACCGTCGATACCGCCAAGAGGAGTATGTAGATGAGAATGAAGATCCTCAAGAGGAGGACGATGAGGATATCCTAGAAGGGGGTACTCCTCCATTGCAGAGTCTGATTCTCCTGGGCAGCCTTTTGATTTTGGTTCACCTCCACATTTACCTCAGATAGGTAGCCCATTAGATTCAGAGATACCATCAGAGATTGCTTCAGAGCCCGAGGAGTATGGGGAGACGGGTCTAATGTGGGAGAGGATTACATCTCAGGGTATTAGGCTTAGTAGGTTGACAGATCGGTTGGTTGGAGTATCGAGGGCTAGTGTAGAGGATTGTGAGCGGATATGGGTTCGTGAGTTAGGAGGACTACGATTACGAGAGAGGGTATGTCGGAGCTCCGGGAGCAGGTTGGGGACCTCTGAGAGGGTTCGCAGCGGCCAAGATGCATGACAGCGATATGGCGCATGATAGGTGAGTTGGAGAGGGAGGTCGTGGATCTGAAGAGTGATCGCGATGCTCAGCGTGTTGAGCTTTCATCTTTGTGGAGAGAGGTTGACGATGTTAGGAGATCTGTTAGTGGTATTCGTGATCGTGGCTAGATTGTGTTAGATTCATGGCATTATACCATCTTGAAACTGAGTAGTCTCTAGTTCGAGATGTGGATCTATCCTAGTTATCTTGTTAGTATCATTGTTAGAATCGTTCTTGATTTCTTCGTATCCTTTCATGTACTCCACTTTGGAACTTATGAGTTATGGTTATTAGAATGTGCATCCGTTAGTTATGATTCGGTCTCTAGTTATTTCGTTATGATATAGCGTTATCCTTGTTACCTTGATTATGTATTCGTGCGTTATTCGGTGATCCTTGGAACCGAACCCAGTCTTTTAAAGCGTGGATTGTGAACTTATAAAACTGTTATTCTAACCTTCAGATTGATGGCACCAAGAAGAAACCCGCCTAGGAACAACCGAGCACCTCCTGCTTTTGTGGTTGCCCCTGTCCGTCGAGGTCGTCATCCGACCCCGACCACTCCACCTGTTGAGAACCGAATCGATAACCCCCCGTTGGGAACCGAATGTGAACGACCGTGTAGAGAATGGTCCTGTTCCACAAAACCCTCCGCCTTTGAACCCAGCCCACGTCGACCAGCTTGTGACACAGCGTGTAGCTGAACTGCTAGCTGAGTCTAATCTCTCTAACACCCTTGGTGGAACCCCACCGCTTAATCGAGCTCGAGGTTGCACCTACAAAGAGTTCCGATTTTGTGGTCCCATCGAGTTCGGAGGAACCGAGGGAGTGTTTTACCTAACAAGGTGGATGGAGAAAAATGATATGTGTTTACCGTTAGCAACTGTGAAGAGGATTTTAAGGTTAAGTATGCAACATTTACCTTGAAGGGCAAAGCGTTGACTTGGTGGAACAACTATCACAGATCCGTAGGAAGTGATGTAGCTTATAGCATGACTTGGACCATTTTAAGGCTCTCCTGATCAAGACTTACTGTCCTAGGAATGCAGTTAAGAAGCTAGAGATTAAGTTCTGGAACCATAAGGTTAAGGGTACCGACATGACGACTTACAATCATCGTTTCCAAGAGTTGTCGCTGCTTTGCCCTGAAATGGTTTGCACTGAAGCTCTTAAGATTGAGAGGTATACTGATGGATTGCCTTTAGCTACTAGGAATGATGTCATCGCTGTGAAGCCAACTAACTTGCATGAGGCAATTACTGTGGCTCAACATTTTATGGACTCTTATGTGTTAGAAGGAGGAGACAAGGGTAAGAATGATAAGAGTGATAAGAGGAAGAGGAATGAGGTTGTTAAAGGGAATGGCAACAAACGGCAAGAGACACCCAGGGTGTTCGCCATAGGAAATGGAGAGAAGAAGGGTTATGAAGGTAGCAAGCCCTTGTGTGTTCGTTGCAATCGACACCGCCATGGACCGTGATCAATAGTGTGTAGGAATTGCTCTAAGGTAGGGCACGTGGCTAAAGACTATAGGTCTCGTCCACTTGCTGCGGCTCAAACTGCACAAGGAGCGGACTGGAAGGCCACTGTCACCTATTTTGGATGTGGAAAGAAAAGGCACTACAAGAATGAGTGCCGAGAGCCGTGGATGAAGAGAAACCCCGGTAATAGAGGAGGATTTATTAACCGAGGTGTGGAAAGTAATGGCTTAAACCCTGTGAAGCGAGAGGTTGTAGGGAATCAAGGTGCTAGGAATCAGCAGAGAGATATGGGAACAACGCGTGTGTATGCTATTGGGAAGGAAGCTGGTGAGGACCCTAACGTAGTTACAGGTCTTAGAGCCCGAAAAAGATAGGTTTACACTTTCGTCACTTGAATTCAAATCCCCATCCGAACTCAAATGCGGATTGATATTTTGTTGGAAAAATCCAAGAATCCGGATTGAATTCTCGTGTCGTAAGAAAAAAAAAAATAATCTGGGAAGAAGAAATTGTTTTTATTGGACGTGTTGATTCATATTTATTTTGACTACTTTATCATATTTTATCATATATTAATTATTCTATTCATTTTTATTCGACCTTCCCGGAGTTCATTCTCCGGGCAACTCCGTTTAACCGGTGGATTCCTTCCAACTCACTTCTTTTATGATCTCATTGGAAATCATATAAAGACAATTCCTATTTGATATT
The DNA here is from genome assembly GCA_910596185.1 of Chrysanthemum makinoi. Lineage (NCBI taxonomy): Eukaryota > Viridiplantae > Streptophyta > Magnoliopsida > Asterales > Asteraceae > Chrysanthemum > Chrysanthemum makinoi. The sequence continues at coordinate 71,174,364 of OU343220.1, read as the reverse complement.
GTTAGGTCACCATATTATCACAACAATATGTATTTCTAGAGAGAGAAAGTTATAGAGAGAGAAAGTGGAAGGAACTAATGAATGATTAGTGAAAATGATAATTGCAATTAGAACCAACAACCCTCTCCCTTCTAGGGAGGGGGTATTTATAGTGTTTACATAAGTAGGGGTGTTTCGCCTTGGTTCTAGAAGAACCTTCTATCACAACTCATGGGCTTACTACATGAGTTGAGAAACTAATTACAAACATTTATAAACCATAATTATTAACGACCTATTACAAATGAAATGACCTACACTTGATAATAAAACATGTTCCTAACAATCTCCCCTAAGGGTTGGTCATCATTTGTTGTCTTGCTTAGGTCGTTTGACGTCTTGAACTTCTTTGGCGTTCATAGCTTGTGACGTCTTTGATTCTTTGAATCTTTGTTCTTTGTTCTTGTTGTTGTGATCGGTTGTGAAATCTGCCTTTTATCAACATCTTTGTTGTTAGTGATGAAAGTCATTTCCAGCATGCTCATACTTCCGATGAAGTTTGTGATTCATATATTTGAAGCTCTCATTCTTTAACTTTGATCTTTATCTCATAACTTTGCAGATTCTTTGACTTTGATGTAGAATCTTTCTGAAATTTTCTTTGCCTTTTGAGAGAACTTCAATTTGTGTTGATGTTGGTATGAGCATGTGAAGAGTTTGCACGATCTTTTCCACCCGCGAGCATCCATAAGAAGAAAACATAAAACATAGGTTAGAAATAATCCACTTACAAGTTTGAACTTCGAGAGTGTTGACAGCATAGTGTGAAAACACAACTTTAATTCTCACAAAGGCATTCTGACTGGAGTCCCACAAGTGAGATAACGCGATGTACCAAAATACACCTACAGTTCGGATGAGTCGAGGTACACGAAGCATCACCCCTGACGTAGACCGTTTGAGACACACTAAGCGTAACCCACAAGGAGTTACCGAAGTGACCTTGTCGCTGTACATTTGATGTTGACCACGGCGGAATTTCCATTCAATCACTGAGGATCACAATTGTGAATCCCCTCATAAATGTTATGGCAGATTGCTAAGATCTGCGTAGGACTCTGGAAAAGTGTCACTTGTGTTCTTATTGTTTGAACAACAAGTGATGAAATATTTAAGTGTTCCTAAGAGATCTTTTGATGAATCTCATGGCTCTAGACTCGATTAGTGCGCTTTGATTTTCCTAAGCGGAGACTAGGGAGAGGGTCTCCTTCTTCAATACCAACAATCTCTAAGAGAGAGTCAATAGATTACGTAGGGTTTCCTGTGAGAATGAAACAAGCTCTTTTGAGAGAACTTGAGTGGCTAAGAAAGTTTAGTGCATTGCGCGTCCATCATCTTTGTGTCATCTTGTGACAACCCGGTAGCATATGAATTGAACCCGTTATGCGCCTAAGTTGAATAATTTGGAGGGCTATTTCTTTTCACCCTTTTCTTTAACTTTTCTTTTTAATTCTTCAACTCCTTCTTTCTCCGATTCTCATTTTCTCCTTTTTCAATCATACCTAAAGACTTCTAAATACTACTATTTGTGATGTCCTTGGGTAGATCCCTCCGACTCTGGCGGATCATAGGACGTTTATTCCTAAACTTAGTCACCTTTTAACTCCATGACTATCCTATTTTGCCACAAAACCTTTTCTTGAAAAATCTCTCAATATGTTTATGATGAAAAACATGTTTTGCTAACACCTTGAGAGTTTTGGTTTTTTAGAAATACTCCCCCTCCACATGTGCTTATGAGTTTTGTGAAATCTGCACGAGAGGGAAGAGTTCGCACTTTTGAATTGATCGACTCTTGATAGACAATTCCCCTTGAGACACGGATTACGTTGTATAGTTAAAGAGTTCCATTATCAGATTTTAGGTGACAACTAGCTCTAATAACTACCTTGAAGATGTAAACTCTCCTTGAAAAGGAGGTTAGACCCGTCAAAGTTCATGTCAATCAAGAGTGTCTCGGATTGGTACATTCTACTAAGATAAGTCTTGAAAGACAAATCTTTTCGATTTCTTTGTCAATTCATTGGTGATATCTGAGTCGAGCACGTTATGAGATTCCATAACTTCCCGATCAACAATTTTAATCACATTTCTCCCCCTCAAAAATAGCATATGAATGTTGTTTTGAAAACATGGTGATTTAAAATATGCTTTTGAGGTGTTTGAAATTCTTTTGGGAAGAAACGGATTTCAAGAACATTTGATTTTGAATAAAGATTTTGTTTCAAAGCGGTTAAGAAGCTTTTGCTCCTTTTAATTTAGGATTGAGGCGAAGCGTACCACGGGGTCCTTTCGTGGAATCGATTTTGTTTACGTTGAACAAAAGTACTCCCCTCAAATATGGAAGTATATTCAAGAGATAGCCTTCTTGAGTCGAATTTGAAACAGTTTATTACAGGTTGTAAAAACATATTATCGATTTGTTGTGCTTGTGAAAAATTCGAGCTCAAGGTTTAAGCGAAAAACATAATCAATTAAGATAAGCATACGAATGAAAGTAAAGAGTTAGAGTTATTACAGACAGATGTTTAAATGTTCGAGTAATGTTCCAAATAAACTAACTAAGCTGCGGTACTTCATTGGTCGACGAAACGTCAAGATATTCAGAACCCTTGCTCTTCCTCCAACATAGCCTTCAAGTCGTCGCATCTGAATTCGGAACTTGAGTCGTGAATCAATTTTCTTGACAAACTTTTCAGCTTGCTTAACATCGCTTCTCTTCCATGTCATGTTCCTCAACCAACGTTGTTTTACGCCGCATTCAGATCTTCAAGAATGTTGACAAGCTCAACCTTTACCTGTGTCAACGTATCATCACTGAACTTGTGGATTTCTTCATATCTCATGAATTTGACGATGTTGTTCCGGATGAAGTGTAATCCAAATGGTGTTGTGGTGAATGTATACGGTTTCTGGTCATAAATGCCGGGTGGTTGGAGACCAGGTTTGGTAAGATTCAGCGTTTCGATAACTTTCAACACCAAGATGAAGATCTTCAACTCTTGACTTAATGACAAGGCTGCGGATAAAAATGAGGATTGAGTTGAAGATATCATATTGTAAGCTTCCGGGAAGATGCTCAAGTTTTCCTTGAACTTTGAGAAGATACATATCTTCGATATCGTTGAGGTTGAGAAACTGTAGTCACTTCGTTGAAAGTGTACTCGTTGTCGTCGACTCTGCGAACCTTGATGTTAGTTAAAAAGTTGTACCCGTATTTATCCATAATCTCTGCACTTTTAATGGACAAGATCCGGTGGTTATAACACACTTTGTGTTTGGAGGTGAATGTGAGCGGCCATTTGTAAAACCATTTACGCATATTAGGCGATGGAAGATGCCAAGTTACGCCTCATCATTATAATTAACAACCGAAGAACTAAACAAGTCAACAACTTCTTCCTCCATTCCCTCTTGAGTGTAAACCGCAGCATGAAACTTAGACAATGATGTTGCATATCGTTTCTCGGATCGTGTTTCCATACATTAGATATTCTAGATCATGATTAAAAAATAAGGTGTGGGTACCTTGAGATTGTGAGTATGACCCATGAGTGGTAAAGGTTGAGAATAGTCATGAAAATTGAATGTTTTGGGAGCACCGGAGGGCGCGAAACATCCCAAGTAATGTTCTCGGACATTGCTCGTGCAACTTCCTCAAGATTGTATTCAAATTGAAGCCTTGAAGTGGTGGAAGTCTTAAATTGTGTAAACCCTACTCGGCGAATAGTGGCAATGTGAGACAATTGAAGTTTCTGCACCTTCATGATCTTTTTCAAATTCTTTGTGAAACCCACAATGGAAGCTTAATTAGGAAGATCATCTTACGGATGAGCATCAACCATATCTTCAAACCAGTCAAAGCCGAGTCGTGGAAGAGTCAATCCATTCGGTGCATCATCTTGTTGCATGTTGAATGGTGGGTGGGATATGACTTGAGAGACAGTCTGTTGTGGAGGTTGATTGGAAGATTGTGGTTGAATCTCATCTTTAGGTGAAATATCATGAGAAGTGGTTTGAAAAGCGAAGATGATGGTGCGGTGAATTTGGAGCGTTTGTCGCGTGGGCGTGACTCATCATCTTTATCATCGGGTCTGCGTTTACGAGGCGGGATATCTTTGCGCGATGCAGATGCACTTTTCTTATCAACCCTCTTCATGGATTTGAGTAGAGCGTCTCGAAGTTCCACTTCTTCATCATCATCAATTATCTTCTCCAGAAGTTGACATTTGAGATCAACGACGAGCAACGTTGGAAGGTTTTGTTTCAAGGGTTATTGGGTGTGTTTGAAGATGAGTGGCTACAACACCTTGAAGCTTGTTTTTAACATATGTGCGTAAGGCCGATGGTAGAACTTCATTAATGCAACTCTTGACCTCTGTAGGAAGAACCTGTTTAAGGATTTCCTCAATCTGCTCTGGTAATGGAAACTTCTGAATCTGTTGATGTTGTTCTTGAAGTTGCTTTTGTTGTGTCTGAACTTGGGTTTGAAGAGAAGTGAGATGTGCTTGAATGTCTTGAAATTTATCTTTCTCGGTTGCTTGGATGTTTGTCGAGAAGGGAGCGATCTTAAAGGTGGTTTTGGAAGGAACATTCGTCTTTAGACTGTTGATCGAGGATCTTTGGAGGTGGTTGTGTTAGTGATTGTTGGTTATGGCGGCACCTTGCAAATGTGGTTTATCGAAAACATCATCAAAATCATCATTCTCGATTCATCATTGTTGACAGATTCTTCATTATCGAGCGAATGAATTGATCGATTCATCTTTGGATGAAGAGTGTCTGCAGAAATTGAGTTATCCGATTCGGAAGATTCGATTCATTCATGGGTTGTTGAAGTGGTTGAAATCACCTTAGAACACGATCCTGCACCCTTCTTACGCAACCTTTCAAGATCAACTTGGTGATGGACGTTTGGTGATAGCCAAGGTTTTCTTTAGAATTGCTTGGTCTTCTTTGTGAGTGCGAGGAGATTGAAGTAGTAGAGTTTGACTACTGATGGTTTTACCACGTTGTCTTGCAGCTTTTTCTTGTTTCACTTTGAGAAGTCTTTGAGTTTCTGTAGGGTTAGCATCTTCGTCGTGATGATGAACTTGTTCTTCTTGCAACATGTTCGATTTGGACAAATCTTCATCAATCGGTGAGGTTTGCTTGTGTTTTGCGGTGGATTTCCTTCTTCTAACCTTTAGAAATAATGCCAAGCTGTTCTGCTTTTTACGCTTGATCATAGTCCCCTGTAGCGGTAGTCGACTTGATGCCATCATTAAAGAGACGATCAGGAATTCTTAAGCCTTTGTTTGTTGTGCTAGTGCTTTGAACTTTAACAGTTTTAAGCACATGATCCATGTGAGGAGTATGATATTGATCAGCACTTGCTATTCGTTTGTCGATGCTTGGATCTACTTGCATGAAGTATTCAATAAGAAGCTTGGTGTAACGAGCAAATGGAATTTTATACCCTTTCTTATTGGTAAACTGCCGTGCTTGATATATCATATCATTCCAGATTAGTTGTGCATAATCAAGGTGTTGTGTATTAATGATACCCCAGAAGATTTGAAGTAGTTCCAAGCGAGGGTGTTCATGGCCTGTAGCTTTTCCCGTAACACAATGAGTGAGTATGGTAAACAATGATAACCATGGTTGGGGAATGAATTTCGGTTTACATCGAAGCTGGTTGGCGGTTGAGAAGACTCATCATAACCCATTTTTCGAAGAGATAATGCAATTTGTGAAAATGATGGAGATGGTATGAATGAAGTGTTGGTCTTTGTTTCTTCAAGAGGAAGATGAAGAACATGACGAAGAATGCTAACATCAAATTCAACTGGAGTTCGTCAATGCGAATTTGTCATGATGGTGGAATCGTTACTTATCTTGAGTGAATGCCAGAATTGATGCAAGTAGATCGCAGGGACACTTGCGGATAAAGTCGAAGATGCCTACGAAGTGCTTCTTAAGAATTTCCACTATAATCTGACACGTGGGATGGCATAGAAGTTGTTTGAAATCAATACGAGAGTTTGAAAGCGCAATATTGCGTTCATCGTCAATGGGATACATGTCTTTCTTTGTGAGAGATCCTTGAGACATGTTTAGACCTGAAACAAAGCATTTACCAAGATATCCAAGAATTGGTAATGACATGTTAGAGAGATAACTCATATGATCCTAACATACAAACAATGCAAACACACAAAATCATTTATGAGTGAAATTCTCAAAATTAACTAAGTCATACTTGCTAAGACTCAATTGAAACACACTAGAAACATCAAATTCTTGAAGAAGAACAAGCATACAAACTCGCCAAAATTTATTAAGGGAATCCTAAATGCTCATTAAACTCTATTATGAAACCTTAAACGCACAAACTCGCAAAAATTTTCAAAGCATACAAATGCACAACATGTCCTTAAACCTTGAACTAATGACAAACTTGCAAGTAATCATAGGGCAGGTAGAAACTCGCCATTTATTCAATCACACAACAAGAAACTCGCAAGCAACACAAACTCGCAAACATGCATAAGTTAAACAAAAAATTAGAAACTTGCAAACATGCAAACTCGCCAAAATTCTTGTGTGTGATTTTCAAACTCGCCACTTTATAAACTCGCAATTATTCAAGGAACAAGCAAACTCGCCAGTTTTATGTGTATAAGGCAAATTCGCCACTTTCTAAGCCTAAGAGAAACTCGCAAAGTTCATGTGTATAAGGCAAACTCGCCAAACATTTAACCTAGGCAAACTCGCCATTATTCCTTGGCAAACTCGCCAAACATTAAATCTAAGAGAAACTCACAAGGATGCAAACTCGCCAAAATATAAACAAACTCGCCAGACGCTAATCCTAATAGCAAACTCGCCAAAGTTTCAAACTCACAACCTAGCAAACTTAGCAAAGAGAAACTCGCCACATTCATAGATAGACAAACTCGCCAAATACAAACTGAAGAGAAACTCGCCAAAGTTCATAAGTAGACGGCAAACTCGCCAAAATTCATAAGTAAATGGCAAACTCGCCAAAATTTAAGTAAATGGCAAACTCGCCAAAATTTAATTAGACGGAAAACTCGCCAAAAATTCATAATTAGACGGCAAACTCGCGAAAAATCACAATTAGTCGGCAAACTCGCCAAAATTCATAAATCCAGGATAAACTCGCCAAAACGCATAAGTTTATATCAAACTCGCCAATAATCAAATCTAGTGAAAAAAATTCGCAAGCACTCATTAACTTTTGCAAACTCGCCAATATTCATAAGAAACATTACAAACTCGCCAAAAATCATAAGTTCATACAAAACTCGCCTATATTCATAACTTTACAAAACTAGGGAACTCACCAAGCATTCATATAAATCAAGAACCCTAAATTCATAAAGCTCAACAGATTAGCCAGATTCCTAACCTAAGATCAGATCCGCATAACCTAAGTGCCGCATAACATAAGATCGATTATGTCCTATATACGAGAATAGGCCAATTAAAACATACTTAACGCAACAATTAGTTAAAGATACTTACAATTGATTTGGAATAAAAAAACTTGATATGGATCGAATGGGACCAAAGAAAATAAGCAGCATCAGGTGTTTGTAAATTTGAGAATGAAGGGTATTTGAAGAATGAATAAAAACTAAGGTTTTAAAGGGAGTGGAATGAGAAAATGACACTTTTAGTCCCTAGAGTATTAAAAACGTTTTTTTTTTTTTTTTTTAGTGAAAAATGAAAAAGAAAAAATCTTTTTGGGTTTTGTATAGATTTTATATTGTTGTATTTTGATTTTGAAATATGTATTTACAAAGAAATGTTTTTGGTGTTTGACGTTTTAAGAATATTTGATTAAATTTTCGGATCTTACGGAGTCAAACACCGCATACCAATTTGATGGACAAGCTAAGTAAACCTTGCTGGTGGCAAGGCTTTGGTGAACAGATCCGCCAATTGGTATTGAGTATCCACAAAGTATAGTTCAATTGTACCCTGTTCAACATGCTCTTTGATGAAATGATATCGGAGAGCGATATGCTTTGACTTGGAATGTTGAACCGTGTTGCAGGAGATTGCAATGGCACTCTTGGAGTCACAATACATCGGAATCTTGTCGAATACAAAACCGTAGTCCATCAGTTGTGATCTCATCCAAATTATCGAGCACATCATGCGACATGGCAACGTATTACGCTTCGTTGATGACATAGATGTACGATCTTGTTTCTTTGATTTGCCAAGACACCGGTTTATCTCAGAAATTGAACACCACCGGATGTACTTTTGCGTGTATCTAAACACCTGCGTGATCGGCATCGAAAAAGCTATTAGTGCAAAACCAGAATCCTTCGGATACCAGATTCCCAAGTGAATGGTTCCCTTTATGTAGCGAAGGATTCTTTTAGCCTCATTGAGGTGTCTTTCGGTTGGTCTTGGTGATAACGGGAAGCAAAGATATCACAAATACAATGTCAGGTCTTCTGGCTGTTAGATACATGAGAGACCCAATAATACTTCGGTATTTTGTAGGGTCTACTAATTTCCCATGTAAATCGACATCCGACTTTGGTGAGGTTGCAGACATAGGTGTGTTATAAGTATCACAACCGGTCATTCCATGTTTCTTCAAGATTTCAAGAGCATATTTGGGTGATTTAGAAATATGCCACGGGGAGATTGATGAACCCGAAGTCCTAAGAAGAACTTTAGTTCACCCATCATGGACATTTCAAAATTTTGTTTCATTAATTTTGCAAAAGCGTTTGAATACTTTTTATGTGTTGAACCAAAAATGATATCATCAACATAAATTTGAACAATCAAAATATCCTCCCCGTGGCGTTGAATGAAAAATGTTGGATCAACAGTTCCTTTGGTAAACTGATTAGCGAGAAGAAATTTTGACAGTTTGTCGTACCAGGCCCGTGGAGCTTGTTTAAGACCATAAAGAGCCTTTTTGAGCTTGTACACGTAGTTAGGATGATCTGAATCAACGAACCCGTCCGGTTGACCCACATAAACTTTTTCACGGAGTTGACCATTCGAAATGCCGTTTTACATCCATCGATAAACCGTGATATTCTTGTGTGCGGCATATGCCGAAATATTCGTGCGGCTTCAAGTCGAGCCAGCGGTGCAAAGCGATTCTTCATAATCGATTCCTTCTTCTTGAGAATACCCTTTAGCCACAAGACGAGATTTGTTGCGAATAACATTGCCTTCAGCATCCGGTTTGTTTTTCGGATCCACTTGAGTCCAATGACATAAATCCCATCGGTCTTGGAACAAGTTCCCGGACTTCGAGCGTTTGAACTGATTCAACTCTTCTTGCATTGATTCAATCCAATTGTCATATGTCATAGCTTCTTTGATGTTTCGTGGTTCATCATGACAAACAGTGAGTGCATAAACACAAGTTTGCATCGGTATGAAGTCGTTGTCTCGTCATAAGTGGGTTAGAAGGATCGCCAATCACATTTACTAAGGGATGATCTTTCGTCCATTTATGTGTCGAAGGGTGGTGATTGAATGTTGCATGCATATTAGACGGTTCCGAATTGCGTGAAGACGACTTCGCCAATGCGGAATGGTTGGAGCCGGAGCAAATGGATTGAAGAAAGCATTTCCGTCATAATCTACGGGTACTTCTTGAGTTTGTGATTCATCACCGTGTTAGTGTTGGATGCAATGTGTTCTTCGTTGATTGAGAATCATTCGCGGTGCATGGTGCAACAGTTGTTGTTGTTGGAGCGGTGTATCGGGTATTGGAGTATGATCGGGGTGTGCGGCGGAAAGCTTGTCGATACATCCGGAGCACTACTTTCGGAATCTCATCAAACAGAGGAGCAAACAATGTTTCTAATTGTTGACGAGTGAATTCCATGGGTGGAACAGGTGATGAAGAAGGAAAGTTTAGACGGTTGGATGCGGGTCCTAAGCGGTTTTGCTTTCGAAGCCATTTCGTAAGCTCATCAAAGTTGACATGAACGGTTTCCATCATTTGTCGAGTTCGACGATTCCAAATTTTAAATCCTTTCAAATTTTCACGGTAACCAATGAACACTCCAATGTCGACTTTTGGTGAAGTTTACCAATATCATCACGATCATTTTTGGATAGCATAGTGCACGAAAACATGAAAATATCCGATATCTGGTTTGCGGTTGTGAACAATCTCATATGGAGTTTTATTATGGCGTGTATGAATGATGGAACGGTTTTGAGTAAAGCATGCGGTTGAGACAGCTTGACCCACAAGAAATCCGGTAATTGTGAGAAAATCAACATCGTTCGAGCGGCCTCCACTAACGTTCGGTTTCGTCTTTCAACAACACCATTTTGTTCAGAGTACGGCAATTGAGGTTTGATGTGTGATTCCAACTTTCTCAAAATAAGCACGAAGTGTTTGATGTTTGAATTCAGTTCCATTATGCATTCTTATAATGCGGACGGTGTTTACGAGTTGAACACTGAATCTTTGTGAGAAAGGTGATAATCATTGTTGGAGCTTGATCTTTAGTGCGGAGAAAATAGACCCAAGTCCATCGTGAATAATCATCAACAATAACTAGAATGTAACGTTTTCCATTCACACTTTGTACACGCATAGGGCCACATAAATCCATATGAAGTAAGTTAAGAACATGTTGAGAACTTGGTTCGGGTTTTGAGGGAAAGTTAGATCTCTTGCTCTTGCCTTGTTCACAAGCTGAACATAGATGATCTTTGGTGTATCGGAACCTTGGAAGACCATCAACTAACTTATGACGAGCGAGTTCAGTCATGGTTTTGAAGTTTAAATGAGAAAGCCTTTTGTGCCATAACCATGATTTAGTTGAAGTTGCTTTGGAGAGAAGACAAATCGGTGAAGATGCAATCATATCGGACATAGGAATCGTATACAGATTTGTGCTCCGATTGCCGATGAGTAAATCATGTCCGTCAAGTCACGTCACGTAACATGTTTTGGAGCGAAACGCAACTTCCAAATCATCATCACTGAATTGTCCAACAGAGAAAAGATTGTGTCCAAGACCTTCAACATAATAAACCCGACTGATCTCGATGTTTCCATTGACATAATCTCCATATCCCATTATTGTAGCAAAATGATCATTCCCGAATCGGCGATACCGATGAACTTTGAAACAAAGTTTATTAACGACTTTAGATTTCTGTCATATGTCGGGTACATCCGCTATCAACAATCCACGAGCGAGTTGAATCACACGTAACACACGAAGACAACGAGGGTGGTATGATAGAAGCAGTGGAACCCAAAGAGTTAGTGGGTTCCATTATGTTAGTGTTACACACATTTGCACATTTAGGAATCCATTTAAAACTTGAGGTATGCTGCAACCATTGTTGCCATAACCAATTATGTTTCGCTTTGGTCTTAGTGAAGTCACTAGGTGAGTACACTTGCTTAGGAGATGTTTTTGCAGCAATGGGTGTGTCTACAAATTTCTCAGAAACTACATTGTGCACCTTCCCTAAATTCGATTTTGCAACTAGTGAGGACCTAGAGGGAGAGCCAATTATAGATTTCTTAGAACGAGCTAACAGAGATTTTGCAACACATTTATCATGATTACCAGACATCATACTTTTACGACAAAACACACAGTAAGCATTAACGTTTGAAGCGTTTACTGAGACTTATCATTCGTTACACTGACATTAGAATTACAAGTTGCCAAATTTGAATCTAAAGCGGATGCAACATGATTTTTATTCGATTTCCTAAGATGAACTTCTACTTGATGTCGGACGAGTGCTCTTCCTATGTTGCGAGATCCTAGTATTTTCTTGGTGTCTCTTATGCTCGGATCTTCTAACATTAGTAGACGCAACTATTTCTGTAGAAGTGGAAGAAAGCAAATTAGTTCCCTGAGGTTTATCAATTATATACATACCAGGAGCAATCACTTTTGTGTTACTAGACTTGCTAGATTCTTGTTTAGCTAGCTTTTCTTTAAGCTCAATGATGATGTGTTTTTGATCCTGAATTATGGAATTTAATCTTCCTTGTTCACCCAACATTTTTCGAGTGTATTCAACATGGTGATCAAGTTCTTTTGAAGCTTGAGCGAGCAGTTTTAAGAGAATCAAAAATCGTTTTATATTCCTGTTTGACTTGTGCAATCTCTTGTTCATATTTGAAAATTTGACATTTTAACGATGCATTTTCATCATCAAGAAATTCGACTTTTGAAATTCGCGACTGATCCAAAGACACCTTTTCCATGTGATTTTGCAAAGCAAGTTTAGATTCAATTGTCTTAGACTGACACCATTGAAGTCTTCGTTTAAGTTCAGAAATCTCCATTGAAAGTTTAGATTGGACATCATCATTTTGTGAAAACAGTTTTTCATTTTCCTCTTTTAATTTCTCAATTTCATGCCTTAACATCTGATTGTCCATTTCCAACGTTTGAACCATATTGAGATTCTCAGCAGGTAACACATTTTCATTCACAGAAGCAAATTCACAATATATAACCACGAAGCAATATTAGCGAAAGAGCATCTTCTAACAATCGATCAAGGGCATTTTGAAGATCTTGGTATTTGCATTGTTCTTGTGAAACCGAGTTTTCAAGTGTGTTAAAAGCTTCAATCATTGAAGTCACCTCTTGTTGAAGTTCCCTTTCCGGTGTGTTGCACACAGACGCAGATGTGCGACATGAGGTGAGATTTGGGTTTGAAACATTTGTCTTTGCTCTCTTGCATAAGCAGATTGAAAATTAGATGCTTTTAATTTAGAATTTTTCTCAATTGCCGTTTCTAAAAATGAAATATCTTCCATAAGCGTTTGAAAGTATCGTAATACTAAACAAGATTTAGGAGTTTTTGGCAATGAGTTGCTTTTGCAAGAGGACGGTAAAGGACCATTTAGTTGTGCAACACTGTGAACGGGACCTTCTACACAAGATGCCTCAGTTTTTTGAGAAAGATTATACGTTGGTGTTGAAATGACATTGAGTTTGTAGAAGCATTTTCTCTTGTGTAATCATATGGTAAAATTCCATTTTGTCGCATGTTTAAGCGATTTCGATCATCTTGTGCCCATTGTTCCTCACAATCAAATACAACAAGTTGCATGCTTGGATCTAAAAGACATTGAGCACTATACAATATGGGCATTTCCTTGAGAGCGTGTGAAAGAAAACGTGGGTGATTATACCCAAGAGCAAAGCGTTTTGAGTCATCAGGACTCGGAAGTAAAGTTGACATTTCAATCTGTTTAACCGAGTGGCCAATCTTATATACAACAGTACCAAAATCTTTTAACCGTCTTTCCAATCGAAGAATTTCCTCGATTTGATCATCAATGCGCTTCTTAGATTTCTTCTTGAATTCAGAAAAATTTGACCGACTTGTTGAAAAATCTTTTTAGTATTTGAAAGTTCCGTTTGAAGATTGTCGATGTTTTTCTGAAGTTCGGACTTTTCTTGTTCAATTTTAGAAATCTTTTCGTTATTTGTCGCAACAATTTCATGCATTTGATGTTGAAGATTTTGTTCGTTAACGTAAGATTTTTGAAAAGCCACTTCAAAACTTGTTTCTCGGGTGGTTTTTGTTTCAAAATCATTTATCCGTTTTCGACAACTCTCAAGTTCAGCAATCAAGGAGGTAATCTCAGCCCTAAGGTTATGGTTTATTTCATTACATTTTTCAGTTTGAGCTTGAAATGGCGAAGTAATGAAGTCGGATATTCGAATCGGACCATGAATTGCTTCACTCTGTTCAATATGCTCATTATTTTCATCATCACTTAAGTCATCAAATGTAACCACGGGTTAATTTGATCAACTTCATTATGATTAAATGATGATTCATGTTGAACAGATTCTGCTCATCAGAATCTGAGACACAATTGCATTTATGAGACATATATCGTGTCGGTACGAGATAGACCGTCCGTGTCATAGACTGGTCCATTCTCTGTTTGGTGATGTGATGTTCTTGCATATTTGCCATCAAAATAACTGCGGCATTTGCTTCCAAATCTTCATATTCATCATCAGAGAGAGTATCTGCCATAAAGCCTTGCTGAGTTTCAGAGTTCTCCTCTGCTTCATCCTTGTATGCCATCAGCATGACTTGCTTATAGTAATCTCCTCCTCTTGTTCGTGGTTCAGGACAAGCATTAGCAAGATGTCCTTGCTTTTTGCAATTATAGCAGCGAATAGTAGATTCTGAAGCCGGTGAATTCCCTGTTTCCACAACTTGAACATTTCTCTTGAAAGTATTACCCGATCCCCTGGCGATGTTTGACCATTTCCGAATTACGGAATACCCACTTGTAATCATACGGCGACCACTAGTTACGTTTTGAACCTCAACTTTGCCACCTTGTATAACAGCATGAATTTTGGGATTTGATGATGAACGAAGCGATTGTTTGGCCTGAGTAGAGAACTTGGAGAAGGCTTTAGCAATAAAGGCCATTCCATGATTTAATGCTTCAAAGGCATCAACTTGATCATCATTGATTTGAGCAGAGTATGCATTGTTAGAATCACCTGCGGGTGTGAGTTGATGAGAAGGTGTAGGTGGAGCATAACTAAAGTGGCGTTGTTGTTGATCGAAAGCATGATTTGACTTTGGGTAAGGAGTTGGATAACCGTGTGCCATGAGAGCAATCGATCGGCAATGGGTGGTGTAGGGAAACCATGTGTGCCACGAGCTTCTTTATCTTTGATAACTTCATATTGATGATGTTTTAGATAATCATACAATAATCCATGCTTGACTTCATGAAGATCCTTGACTTGTCGAACAAACGTAACATACTTATGCCAATCCGGTCCTAATGAGTTCAGAAACTTGGTGTTAATAACAATTGTTGGAAGATCAATCTTATGTCGATGCAAATCATTGACCACATTTGTGAAACGATGATAATATGATTCAAGTGATTTCCCAGGCTCAATGGTAAACACATCAAAGATGTGATATAACTTAGACTCCATGTCGATCTTATTGATTCAGATTGCCTTCCATTAAAAGATGAATTTGTTCCCACATAGCTTTTGCAGTTATCGTGCATCAATACTTTTGTAAATCGGATTAGGAATTCCAAGAAGTATTTGTTGCATAGCAAGCTCATCGACTTCAAGATGAAGTAGTTGTTCTGGTGTTAAACGACTAAGTGGAACAATTGTGATAGTATCGGGTCTCGTGGAACATTTGTAGGATCGCCGGGAGCAGTTTGATTGGCATTTGAAATGGTCCTTCTAATATCACCTTCTTTAGATACTTACCATGAGGTTTCTTGAGTTCCATATACCTTAGAAATCGACTTGACCATTGCACATAATTGTCTGGTGTAAGCATTGGAGAGCAGTATCCGAACCAGCTTCATGAATCGATTGTTGACTTGTGACTTCACACATTTGAGAGAACCATGTTTGTTGTTGAGGGATTTGTGGAACCATTGACGTTCGTTGTGGTCCTTGTTGAGGATGGTTTGGAGTATATTGTTGATTAAATTGTTGTTGATTCCATTGTTGATGTTGTGGACTTAGTTGTTGTTGTTGTTGTTGATTATGAGTGTAAGGAAAATAGTTGGATGATGGTGGTTGAGACATATTTGTGAAGTGATGTTGATCGTTAAGGATAATTAAGGTTGAGGTTGTTTAGACTTAAGTAGATGAGTTGAATAAAAAACTAAACTTGCAGAAATCCAAACTTGCTAGCAAGAAACTCCATGAGACAAGAAACTTGCAGAAAGAAACTCGCAAAAGCTGCAAACTTCAGGAAGAAACTTCGCCAAACGCAAATTCGCAGAAATTGACAGAAACTTCGCCAACTCTGCAAACTCGCAGAAATTAGGACAGAAACTCGCCAACTCTGCAAACTCGCAGAAATGCAAGACAGAAACTCGACAACTCTGCAAACTCAGAAATTGCAGAAACTTCGCCAACTCTGCAAACTCGCAGAAATTCAAGACGAAACTTCGCTAAACTTCAAGGAGAAACTCGCAGAAACTCATGAGAAACTCACGAGAAATTCATGGCTAACTTCGCCAAACTTCGCGAGAAACTCATAAGAAATCTTGAAACTTCGCAGAAACACGTATTCAGTCCAAAAAATCCATAAATTTCAATCTAAAACACGTTTTTAAGTACGAATTTCTATTAAATCTAAGCAATATTAACCTAAACTATCCCTTGGCTCTTGATACCACTTGTTAGGTCACCATATTATCACAACAATATGTATTTCTAGAGAGAGAAAGTTATAGAGAGAGAAAGTGGAAGGAACTAATGAATGATTAGTGAAAATGATAATTGCAATTAGAACCAACAACCCTCTCCCTTCTAGGGAGGGGGTATTTATAGTGTTTACATAAGTAGGGGTGTTTCCCCTTGGTTCTAGAAGAACCTTCTATCACAGCTCATGGGCTTAATACATGAGCTGAGAAACTAATTACAAACATTTATAAACCATAATTATTAACGACCTATTACAAATGAAATGACCTACACTTGATAATAAAACATGTTCCTAACAGATATAGCTATTTGTGCAAGTATTTTACGATTAAGAAGCAACTGTCTCTTGAAGCTCATCCTCTTCATGATAAATGATCCGCTTGCCCCGAAATGACCTGGACCAATAGGTAAATCCCAATTCATTAGGCCTTTCGATGCTTCCATACTGTTTGATACTGGTGCCGATATGAGTTTCGTATCCACCAACTTTATGCCATTACTAGGAATTTCCCAAAAACCTCTAGGGTTCAGTTGCGATGTGGAATTAGCTAATGGGAATAGGGAGAAGTGATTCGCTAAAAATCAATAATAGAAAGAGATGTGTAGTATACGGGTAACTCAAACGTGTTAGGTTTGAGTACCGAGATCGTTCCGAACGAGGGTTGAATGGAATTTCCAACTCACGTCACGATTTTTGTGATTTGAATGGGAAAAGGGAATAATATGAAGTTATCTAAACTACGGGGCAAGGGAAGCATAAAAGGGAAATTACACTACGGGAAATCCTAAATACGCGATTTATACTAAAACGTATTAAATGAAACGAAAATAAAATGCAACTACGTCTAATCTAAGTCCTAAAAATAATCTAAAATTACTTTTACTCTAAAAAATGATATTTGAAAACTATTTATGAATTAAAACTATTTTTTAGGATTTTTCTGGATTTTATTAAAATTAAAAACTAATTTTTAACTTTTAAAACTAAGTTAAAATACTAAAAATTATGAAAATCAAAGGGCAAAATATGAAACTATTTTTATAAAATCTAAAATATCCTAAAAGAATTTTCAAAACTATTTTTTTTAATTTTCTGATTATTTTTCTATTTTCTACAAATTTAAAATTATTTAAATCTAATTTAAATTGTGAAAATACCAAATAAAAGGGAAAAAATAGGGAAAAATATTTTTTATGCTTTTTATATTTTTCTTAAACTGAGAAAATTGAAAAATTATTTTTGGAACTTTTCTTAATTATTTGCAATAAAAGCTATTTAAAAGTGACTAAAAACTATTTTAAATAGAGAAAAATACCAAACAGTGACTAAAAATTATGAAAAACTCAGGAAAATTCTAAAATCTTATTCTGAATCTATGAAAAATATAAAATCTATAGCTTATGTGTAAGATATTTAAGCTGCAATACAAACTGACTATGAATAAGCTAATGAAAATAAGCTAAAGAGCTCTAAATTGCATAACGACAGAAGCTAAATTATCCTATAACTACTCTAAATCAACTAATTACAGCTACTCCTAACACCTAATAAGCAGATTACCAAGTATTAAGCTAACTGAAAATTCTACCAACAACTTATTAAGGTCCTGTGTTTGAGCTTATCCACAGGCTAATTAGAAGAGCTAAAGTGAAAAACAGTTATGCAGTCCTCAAGACCACCTAGCAGACTACAACTAAACCAATTTATAGACTCTAACTCACTGAAATGAACTCAGTGCAAAGGCTGCAAGTTGGCCTGATTCACACTCAGTTCTGCTGAGTGTGAACAGGGCAGAATAAGCTGATTTGAACAGCTGATTTGGAGCTTTAAAAGACTTGATAAGACTTGACAAAAAGATGTTTCCAATTCTAGACCAACTTAACTATGATTACCCAAAATTTCAATCACTTTTACTCAGAATTGAATCAAGGAAAGATCCTCAAAATTTGTTGCAAAACTGTTAATCTCATTTTTGACTTTTGAAAAACAGTTATGAAATGTTTGACTTATGTGAGATTTGAATCAAATTGGTGAACTGGTAATGATATAAAATGATGGAATGAAAACAATGCAAGCTCACTTATCAAATTATACACCTATATGCTAGATTATAGCAACTGATTCCAACAGTTCAGATCACAAAGACAGATTCCAATCTATTTTGACTTTATGAGTGTTTGGATGCAATAAAAGGACTGCTATGCATGAACTAGACTCTAACAAGCTAAAAGCAACAAAACTTATCCCATGAATAAACCTCTATCACTGAAAACAGATATGATCCAAACACTCTTTTATAAATCTGTTATGCAATCAATTTAAGCTAAAACACAAACTCAAGCCTACTCTATCATTAAAACAGATTCAAATCACCTAAATAAAGCTAGATAAAAGTAACAATCACTACATATAACAGATCTAAATGAAACAATATCTGCTACTATTTATTAAGCTAGTAATGAGATTAAAGCTAAACTTACAAGATGTCCAGCCACTATGGCTTGCAAATCAGCAAAAGTACCACTAATCCTAAACCATTTAACATCAAATCAACCCAGATCAATTACTAGTTCAGCAATTCAAACCCACTTCTGCAGCTTTGACTTTCATTGACCAATAAGAATTTGAGTTTGAAACAAAAGTAAGCTCACAATAAGCTATCACAAGCTTATATGAACCTAATGAAACAGTAGCTAAGTGTGAATCAATACACAAAACAAATTTGATATGTTTTTTTTATTTTTCAATTATTTTATCTGATTTTTTTGTTTATGAAAAAGTTTAAGAGCAAACTGAGATCAAATTAAGCTAAACTGGATTAAATCAACTAATAAGATGAGATTAAAAGCATTAAAAGCTATAACAATGATTTTAAGAGCAAAAGCAGAATTTCATTACTATCAAAGTATTATTACAATGAGAAATTACAAGAACTTATATTATAAACTATTTTAAAACATAATAATAAGGATAAAACTACTACTAAGCTACTGTAAATTGAAAGAAAGAGAGATGAATCTTGTGAACGAGTGAAGGGCTTTATAAAGCTGAGCTCCAAGGTCTTGGAGAGATCTAGAAATCCACTTTGTGCTTTCTCTGGAGCATTTGCCACCCTTAGATCATATCCCAGATGAATCCAATCTATTTCCACCTTAGGATCAAAATTTCCACGTATCTACAACCAATGGGAGAGCAGGGATTGGACTTGAGCACACGGATAGCTGACCTGGCACTGCCCATGTGTCAGTGGTGTCAGACGAAAGTACATTTATGCCCTTAATTACGGTAATTTTGACCAATTGACCTTGAGTGGATTTAGGGTTCATGCGTGCCTGGGTAAATTGGGGGTAAATAAGGCGGGGTGGGTTTATTTTATTATTGTTTGGTTTGGGTTGACCGGGGTTTGGGTAATTTGACTCGGGTAAAAGGGGTAAACGGGTTGGATAGATTATACCGGGTATTGGTTGGGTATTGGGCTTGAACCAGGTTTTGAATGTTGGTAGTGGTTTTGGATTGGATTTAGGATTTAAATTGTAACAATTTAACATATCAAGGACCAAAAGTGTATAATCAGAAAATCCAGGGACCACACATGTAAATCTAAAAATGTCTTTCAAGGATCATTCTTGTTAATCTCAAATAATCCAAGGGCTGAACTTGTAAATTCGTAACGAGGATCACTTTTGCCAAAAACTGAAAGTTCAAGGACTAATCTTGACATTTCTTCAAACTTGACTGTAACTTCCAAAAATCATCCTCGGAGAATAAAATCTTCCAAAATGCACAATCCGACCTTCCGCTCACTCAAACTCTCTTAATCTCTCGTGCTCGGTTTACGTCCGATTTGGCTCCTTTTTGTGTGTTTTTACATATCCGTACCTGCACAAGCAAAAACTCAAGAAAAACACAAATATTAGCAATAAACGGCTCTTTCTTGGTTATTTTGGGTCAGTTTTGATAATGAAAAGATATGTGTTTTAGCACATATCAAAATACCCCAGACGAGACCATTGTCGTGTCCCCACGCAATGCAATCAACTCACGCTTCTAAAACCAAGGATTTCAATCTCTTTCTACTAAACCTATGAAGAAGTAGCAAAGATTCCTCAAAAGAGATTAAGAAAGCCTTAATTCTAAAAACGCCCCGTTTACCTTTTAATTCACAAGTAGATATTACGATTAAGCACATTCCGATTATGAGTGACGGTTTTTTGAACTTTCATGTCGATCAATAACTCCAACATTTTTCAATCAACACGTTAGGATCACGGAGTAGAAAATACAACACAATGAAGTGACCATACGGATAGAATACATCGTCCCTGATTTTTCACAAGTCCCCAAACTAAGCGTAAAATCGAAATCATTGTTACAAATGACTCTAGATGCTAACACTACCCATGGAAGTTACTTGTGTAATTACCTTTTGCTCCCATTTTCCTATTTGCCTCTAGATTTTTTTTTTTTTGTGAGAAATGAATTTCTTCAAATTTCTCGTTTCGATAACTTTTATTCTGATAAAGATACAAAGCTAAGTCGATAATTAGTTATCCATCTTTTCTCAAGAACCATTGTCCCAAAAATGAGGTCCACATCAAGGAATTTTTATTCACTTATATTTTTGACTTTTCCATTTTCATTTTTTTTATCATACAATTTTTTTTTTGCACTTATACTTTTTATTTATATGAGCTATGAACTACGGAGCTTCACGGGTAATTCCAAGACTATAGGCTTCATGAAATGAGGATCCCGGCTGGCTAGGCTAAGACCTCATTCAATCCCGGCTAAAGATCCAAGGGTCCGATCTCGACACCGCAGCTCATAATTTTACTTATTACTTTTCACATATCACTTATTGCTTATTCATTACGGATCCTTGATGTGTACCCAATTTTAAAACAAAGATTCTTTTAAGAAGATAAAGAACTAACTATCGCCAAAAACTCAACATCTCTAATTATTGTTTAGACAGATATGGGGTGAAACAATTTTGTGGGAACAAAAGCCATAAGTACCTTCGATGGGCTCTAAAGAGAACCAACTACTCCACGCTTAGCATCTAAACTCATAAGTAACTCTATCATTTCTCGATCTCTGCAAATTTAAAATCCCAAATAATGAGATCCGCAGATGCTTAGCCGATAATTTTAGATTACCTATGGTTAAGGGAACAAGCTAGGGCTCAACACGCCCGGTCAAGTCAGAATTCTATTCCTACCCTTACCAGCGGAAAGTCAACAAGGTGTCAAAACATATACATTAATTTAGCAAATGCTTCGTATAATGAAATCAAGTTATGCATATTTAAAATCACTCAGGGAAACTTGCAAATTCTTGGCTTTGTGAGCTAGAATTCACATTTTATAGCTTCTTGTATAAGAGACTAGCAAACTTTTCAATCATAAAACTAGCAAAAGCTTACAAAATTTTTAAAATTTTCTCGGTTATAGCACAATTTTTCATTTTTCTAAGGAAAAACGGGGTTGCGAGAGAAACACGACAAACATAAAGCAAGTGCGGTCAAATCAAATCGAAGATTACCCTACCCCAGACTAGAACGAAACATTGTCCTCAATGTTTAAAAGCAAGGGTATCAACGAAAATCTAAAAGCCGTTTATTAAGTATGCTCAAAGATAAACGTTAGTCGATAAGATTTCGGATATCTGATTTCCATCAGCATCGATTATGAAACTCGAGTAGAGAAAAGACAAACTTCGAGCACGAGAGTCTTCATATCGGGAAAATCCTGCACAACATCACAAACAACCAAACACGAGAAATCGAAGAGGCTAACCCCTTCACGTCACTTATTAGAAAATAGAAAGAAGATAGAGATAAGCATGTGGTGCCTCCCACGAAGCGCATCTTGTTTTCTTAAACGAAGTCGCTAGCTGACTCGATCCCGAATTCATTTGTCCTTGGGGAAGAAAATGGTGGGGATACGGGGGTCAAAACGGTGTCCTCATTCCCAGAAAGAATGAGACCGGGTGGGTTGGGTGGAGAAGAAAATGGGTGTCAGCACATACGGGATATCATGAAAGAATGATCCATCATCCGGCGGTTTAGCGGGCGGACGAAGGAATGACGGATCACAATGAGAATACTCCAAAGAAAATGGGAGCTCATGGTAAAGGATAAGAAGTTTAGGCTCATAAATGAAGGCATCCATCGAAGGATCCTTATCTCGGACAATGTTTTTAGCATAAAGCTCATCTATGTCGAATATCCCGGGGTTGAAAATCTTGTCTTCACATGTGGGCTCAACGGGATAAGTGAGGGTCGACTCAACAGAGGAAGGAGAATCATCATTAAGCAAGCTTTCAAGAAAAAGGACATCTTGATCAGAGTCGCACCCATCACTCTCAATACCCGGTGGTATTGGGTCATCAAGAAATAAGTCGATTTCTTCTATGTCGGAATCATAAGGCGGATTATCAAGAATATCGTCTTCAACCACTTTAGTCAATTCGTAAATCTCCATAATATCTTCGATTAATCGATTCATCACTTTCTTCATCTTGCATAACATCATATGACGGGAGAAAGGTCGGAACACAGAGATGGGACAAGTGGTGTGCTCTGAGAGCTAG
This sequence comes from Chrysanthemum makinoi, assembly GCA_910596185.1. Classification (NCBI taxonomy): domain Eukaryota; kingdom Viridiplantae; phylum Streptophyta; class Magnoliopsida; order Asterales; family Asteraceae; genus Chrysanthemum; species Chrysanthemum makinoi. The sequence goes on along the minus strand of OU343220.1, from coordinate 71,151,507 downwards.
CAATATCCACCACTTCCGTTGTGGTCTCTGAATCGGACTCAAAATCTTTATCAAAAAGAGGATTAACTTCGCAAAAGGTGTAGTCGTCTTTGAGTTCAAAAAGTGGATTTGAGAAAATCCCGGAAGTAACCTCGGAAATGTCAAGAGAATCACATAAAAGAGAATCACAATCACTGTTAGATAAATCCTCGTACTCACTTGGGATTGGGTCAAGGCTCTCAACACAAGACGATTCCGTTTCCGGAATAGTGCTAAGAGGCTCGTCCCCCATTATGAGAGAGTCAACGGGTTCAACGATGTCCGTAGAAATATGATCATCGACCTCTTTCAAAACGACGTCACTTCTCTCAACCGGCGTGAGAGAAGGGGAAGGGTCGGAAATTAAAGGCTCAGAAACGGGAGTGGGATTGCCACTCGGAGGAGTATAATCGTCATCAGAATCGTAATAATAGGTGGTTGAACGATGTTGGATCACTTTCGCGGCTTCTTCAGCTAATAATTCACGATAGGTCTTCTGAGGAGGATCTTCTTTTCCGTGGGTAAATTTATCAAGAAGATTCTTAAGATCACTCATCATTTCCAGAAAATTTTGATTAAATTCTTCAGAACATGGTGAAGGTTGTGGTTGAATTTCTTGGTATTGTGGAGGTGGGTTATAAGGATAATCGTAATTGTTACAAGGAACTTGCTCGTAAACAATCGGATTCTGCATCTAACAATCGGAATTAACGCGATGGACCTCCACAATACTCACAAAAATACGATTGTTGTATTGAATAAGGGTAAGGTTCATAACCAAAGGTTGAGTTGTTAAATTGAACTTGACATTGAAAACCTTGGTGAGGACCACCACGGTACTCACAAGAGTATGATTCCGGCTCATGGTACAGAGGTTGGTTAGGAAAATTGGTTGTCTCATAGTTAGGATTGTGGTGAAACTCGGTTCTAGATTTTCCATTGCTACAAGCGGAACAATTCCACCATATTGGTCCTCTGCACCATATGCACAAAAGCTAATAAATCGAAGAATTATCCGGATAAGAGTTAGCTATTTCCACCATTTCGTGATAGGCTCGGTTCTTGAACGGGAGTCATCTCGCTCGAAACATATTCCATTTCCTCACCGGGTAGGAATTGAGGGTTCTCCAATTAGAGCACTCTTTTGTTCTAGCCGTGCATAGAGACGGGCGAGATCTGGATTTGGATTAATAAAATTCGCATTCATTACAAAATCCATCTAAACAATTATTTCGCACCAATCACATATACATTTCAAACATCGATATTGATTTTCTTCCATATGGCTTTGGCAATGAAGGCAACAACGATAAGAACATATCTCGGGTTGTGGCGGATGGTCAGAAACATTTTTAGAGTCATCTCGAGATTGTTTGTCGGCTAAGTCGCACCAATAACAAGATTTTTTAGAACCGGGTATCCGCATCGCTCACATACACATTCGGATTCAAACAACAATCGAGTTCTTCCACATACGGCCTTTGCAATGAAAACAATGACGATAATTGATTGTTTCCATGGGAATCAAACATATAGAGGTTTAAGGAGAAAGAATTATCGGGTTAGAGGATAAAAGGAGAATATTTTTGGGTTTTTAAAACAAATTTTGAAAAGAAAAATCTTTTTGGTTTATTATATTTAAGAAAATGTGGAAAACACAATATTTTTGTAACCTTCACGTCAATCGGTGCTCGGTAGCTCTCAAAAGTACGCGCTAAGGGAGCGGAACGAAGAGTGGATCGTTCTTCAGTCCGCAATTTAATGTCAAGACTTTCCTTATACCCCGTGTATAGGTTGTACCTTCAAGGTGAGCTGACATAACAATTAACGTTCGGGTTTATTTTGTTGGTTTTTAACTTTTTATGGTTTTTGTAAACACTCTAGGAAGAATGTTTTGGTTTTTTAAATGTTTTTGGGTTTTTGAAAAAGATATATATACAAAAATGATGGTAACTTCACTCGGGGAAGGATCTTCAAGTGCACGCTTGATTCGAGACGAATAATGAAAACTCGCTACAAGCTCCTCCCAGCCAAAAATTGATTCGCTAAAAATCAATAATAGAAAGAGATGTGTAGTATACGGGTAACTCAAACGTGTTAGGTTTGAGTACCGAGATCGTTCCGAACGAGGGTTGAATGGAATTTCCAACTCACGTCACGATTTTTGTGAGTTGAATGGGAAAAGGGAATAATATGAAGTTATCTAAACTACGGGGCAAGGGAAGCATAAAAGGGAAATTACACTACGGGAAATCCTAAATACGCGATTTATACTAAAACGTATTAAATGAAACGAAAATAAAATGCAACTACGTCTAATCTAAGTCCTAAAAATAATCTAAAATTACTTTTACTCTAAAAAAATGATATTTGAAAACTATTTATGAATTAAAACTATTTTTTAAGATTTTTCTGGATTTTATTAAAATTAAAAACTAATTTTTAACTTTTAAAACTAAGTTAAAATACTAAAAATTATGAAAATCAAAGGGCAAAATATGAAACTATTTTTATAAAATCTAAAATATCCTAAGAGAATTTTCAAAACTATTTTTTTTAATTTTCTGATTATTTTTCTATTTTCTACAAATTTAAAATTATTTAAATCTAATTTAAATTGTGAAAAATACCAAATAAAAGGGAAAAAATAGGGAAAAATATTTTTTATGCTTTTTATATTTTTCTTAAACTGAGAAAGTTGAAAAATTATTTTTTGGAACTTTTTCTTAATTATTTGCAATAAAAGCTATTTAAAAGTGACTAAAAACTATTTTAAATAGAGAAAAATACCAAACAGTGACTAAAAATTATGAAAGATATTTAAGCTGCAATACAAACTGACTATGAATAAGCTAATGAAAATAAGCTAAAGAGCTCTAAATTGCACCAACTGATAACAGAAGCTAAATTATCCTATAACTACTCTAAATCAACTAATTACAGCTACTCCTAACACCTAATAAGCAGATTACCAAGTATTAAGCTAACTGAAAATTCTACCAACAACTTATTAAGGTCCTGTGTTTGAGCTTATCCACAGGCTAATTAGAAGAGCTAAAGTGAAAAACAGTTATGCAGTCCTCAAGACCACCTAGCAGACTACAACTAAACCAATTTATAGACTCTAACTCACTGAAATGAACTCAGTGCAAAGGCTGCAAGTTGGCCTGATTCACACTCAGTTCTGCTGAGTGTGAACAGGGCAGAATAAGCTGATTTGAACAGCTGATTTGGAGCTTTAAAAGACTTGATAAGACTTGACAAAAAGATGTTTCCAATTCTAGACCAACTTAACTATGATTACCCAAAATTTCAATCACTTTTACTCAGAATTGAATCAAGGAAAGATCCTCAAAATTTGTTGCAAAACTGTTAATCTCATTTTTGACTTTTGAAAAACAGTTATGAAATGTTTGACTTATGTGAGATTTGAATCAAATTGGTGAACTGGTAATGATATAAAATGATGGAATGAAAACAATGCAAGCTCACTTATCAAATTATACACCTATATGCTAGATTATAGCAACTGATTCCAACAGTTCAGATCACAAAGACAGATTCCAATCTATTTTGACTTTATGAGTGTTTGGATGCAATAAAAGGACTGCTATGCATGAACTAGACTCTAACAAGCTAAAAGCAACAAAACTTATCCCATGAATAAACCTCTATCACTGAAAACAGATATGATCCAAACACTCTTTTATAAATCTGTTATGCAATCAATTTAAGCTAAAACACAAACTCAAGCCTACTCTATCATTAAAACAGATTCAAATCACCTAAATAAAGCTAGATAAAAGTAACAATCACTACATATAACAGATCTAAATGAAACAAATTCTGCTACTATTTATTAAGCTAGTAATGAGATTAAAGCTAAACTTACAAGATGTCCAGCCACTATGGCTTGCAAATCAGCAAAAGTGCCACTAATCCTAAACCATTTAACATCAAATCAACCCAGATCCATTACTAGTTCAGCAATTCAAACCCACTTCTGCAGCTTTGACTTTCATTGACCAATAAGAATTTGAGTTTGAAACAAAAGTAAGCTCACAATAAGCTATCACAAGCTTATATGAACCTAATGAAACAGTAGCTAAGTGTGAATCAATACACAAAACAAATTTGATATGTTTTTTTTATTTTTCAATTATTTTATCTGATTTTTTTGGATTTTTTTGTTTATGAAAAAGTTTAAGAGCAAACTGAGATCAAATTAAGCTAAACTGGATTAAATCAACTAATAAGATGAGATTAAAAGCATTAAAAGCTATAACAATGATTTTAAGAGCAAAAGCAGAATTTCATTACTATCAAAATATTATTATAATGAGAAATTACAAGAACTTATATTATAAACTATTTTAAAACATAATAATAAGGATAAAACTACTACTAAGCTACTGTAAATTGAAAGAAAGAGAGATGAATCTTGTGAACGAGTGAAGGGCTTTATAAAGCTGAGCTCCAAGGTCTTGGAGAGATCTAGAAATCCACTTTGTGCTTTCTCTGGAGCATTTGCCACCCTTAGATCATATCCCAGATGAATCCAATCTATTTCCACCTTAGGATCAAAATTTCCACGTATCTACAACCAATGGGAGAGCAGGGATTGGACTTGAGCACACGGATATAGAGGCGACACTGCCCATGTGTCAGTGGTGTCAGACGAAAGTACATTTATGCCCTTAATTACGGTAATTTTGACCAATTGACCTTGAGTGGATTTAGGGTTCATGCGTGCCTGGGTAAATTGGGGGTAAATAAGGCGGGGTGGGTTTATTTTATTATTGTTTGGTTTGGGTTGACCGGGGTTTGGGTAATTTGACTCGGGTAAAAGGGGTAAATGGGTTGGATAGATTATACCGGGTATTGGTTGGGTATTGGGCTTGAACCGGGTTTTGAATGTTGGGCCGTGGTTTTTGGATTGGATTTAGGATTTAAATTGTAACAATTTAACATATCAAGGACCAAAAGTGTATAATCAGAAAATCCAGGGACCACACATGTATATCTGAAAATGTCTTTCAAGGGTCATTATTGGCAATGTCAAATAATCCAAGGGCTGAACTTGTAAATTCTGAAACTTGAGGGATCACTTTTGCCAAATACTCAAAGTTCAGGGACTGATCTTGACATTTCTTCAAACTTGATTATAACTTCCAAAAATCATCCTCAGAGAATAAAATCTTCCAAAATGCACAATCCCGACCTTCCGCTCATTTCAAACTCTCTTAATCTCTCGTGCTCGGATTTACGTCTGATTTGGCTCCTTTTTGTGTGTTTTTTACATATCCGTCACTTGCACAAGCAAAACTCAAGAAAAACACAAATATTAGCAATAAACGGCTCTTTCTTGGTTATTTTGGGTCAGTTTTGATAATGAAAAGATATGTGTTTAAGCATATATCAAAATACCCCTGCACGAGACCATTGTCGTGTCCCACGAATGCAATCAACTCACGCTTCTAAAACCAAGGATTTCAATCTCTTTCTACTAAACCTATGAAGAAGTAGCAAAGATTCCTCAAAAGAGATTAAGAAAGCCTTAATTCTAAAACGCCCCGTTTACCTTTTAATTCACAAGTAGATAGTGACGATTAAGCACATTAGATTATGAGTGACGGTTTCTTTGAACTTTCATGTCGATCAATAACTCCAACATTTTTCAATCAACCGCGTTAGGATCACGGGTAGAAAACACAACACGTGAAGTGACCATACTGGATAGAATACATCGTCCCTGATTTTTCACAAGTCCCCAAACTAAGCGTAAAATCTAAATCATTGTTACAAATGACTCTAGATGCTAACACTACCCATAGAAGTTACTTGTGTAATTACCTTTTTCTCCCATTTTCCTATTTGCCTCTAGAATTTTTTATTTTTTTTTGTGAGAAATGAATTTCTTCAAATTTCTCGTTTCGATAACTTTTATTCTGATAAAGATACAAAGCTAAGTCGATAATTAGTTATCCATCTTTTCTCAAGAACCATTGTCCCAAAAATGAGGTCCACATCAAGGAATTTTTATTCACTTATATTTTTGACTTTTCCATTTTCATTTTTTTCATCATACAAATTTTTTTTTTTTTTTTTGCACTTATACTTTTACTTATATGAGCTATGAACTACTTGAGCTTCAGGGTAATTCCAAGACTATAGGCTTCATGAAATGAGGATCCCTACGGCTAGGCTAAGACCTCATTCAATCATTGGCTAAAGATCCAAGGGTCCGATCTAGACACCGCAGACTCATAATTTTACTTATTACTTTTCACATATCACTTATTGCTTATTCATTACGGATCCTTGATGTGTACCCAATTTTTAAAAAAAAGATTCTTTTAAGAAGATAAAGAACTAACTATCGCCAAAAACTCAACATCTCTAATTATTGTTTAACAGATATGGGGTGAAACAATTTTGTGGGAACAAAAAGCCATAAGTACCTTCGATGGGCTCTAAAGAGAACCAACTACTCCACGCTTAGCATCTAAACTCATAAGTAACTCTATCATTTCTCGATCTCTGCAAATTTAAAATCCCAAATAATGAGATCCGCAGATGCTTAGCCGATAATTTTTAGATTACCTATGGTTAAGGGAACAAGCTAGGGCTCAACACGCCCGGTCAAGTCAGAATTTTATTCCTACCCTTACCAGCGGAAAGTCAACAAGGTGTCAAAACATATACATTAATTTAGCAAATGCTTCGTCTAATGAAATCAAGTTATGCATATTTAAAATCACTCAGGGAAACTTGCAAATTCTTGGCTTTGTGAGCTAGAATTCACATTTTATAGCTTCTTGTATAAGAGACTAGCAAACTTTTCAATCATAAAACTAGCAAAAGCTTACAAAATTTTTAAAATTTTCTCGGTTATAGCACAATTTTTCATTTTTCTAAGGAAAAACGGGGTTGCGAGAGAAACACGACAAACATAAAGCAAGTGCGGTCAAATCAAATCGAAGATTACCCTACCCCAGACTAGAACGAAACATTGTCCTCAATGTTTAAAAGCAAGGGTATCAACGAAAATCTAAAAGCCGTTTATTAAGTATGCTCAAAGATAAACGTTAGTCGATAAGATTTCGGATATCTGATTTCCATCAGCATCGATTATGAAACTCGAGTAGAGAAAAGACAAACTTCGAGCAATAGAGTCTTCATATCAGGAAAATCCTGCACAACATCACAAACAACCAAACACGAGAAATCGAAGAGGCTAACCCCTTCACGTCACTTATTAGAAAATAGAAAGAAGATAGAGATAAGCATGGGTTGCCTCCCACGAAGCGCTACTGTTTTTCTTAAACGAGTCGCTAGCCTGACTCGTCCCGAATTCATTTGTCCTTGGGGAAGAAAATGGTGGGATACCAGGTCAAAACGTTGTCCTCATTCCCGTAAGAATGAGACTGGGTGGGTTGGGTGGAGAAGAAAATGGGTGTCAGCACATACGGGATATCATGAAAGAATGATCCATCATCCCGGGTTTAACGGGGCGAAGGAATGACGGATCACAATGAGAATACTCCAAAGAAAATGGGAACTCATGGTAAAGGATAAGAAGTTTAAGCTCATAAATGAAGGCATCCATCGAAGGATCCTTATCTCGGGACAACGCTTTTAGCATAAAGCTCATCTATGTCGAATATCCCGGGGTTGAAAATCTTGTCTTCACATGTGGGCTCAACGGGATAAGTGAGGGTCGACTCAACAGAGGAAGGAGAATCATCATTAAGCAAGCTTTCAATAAAAAGGACATCTTGATCGTGAGTCGCATCTCGTCACTCTCAATACCCGGTGGTATGGGTCATCAAAAATAAGTCGATTTCTTCCATGTCAGAATCATAAGGCGGATTATCAAGAATATCGTCTTCAACCACTTTAGTCAATTCGTAAATCTCCATAATATCTTCGTGTCGATTCATCACTTTCATCTTGCATAACATCATATGACGGAGAGAAAGGTGGAACAGAGATGGGACAAGTGGTGTGCTCGAGAGCTAGCAATATCCACCACTTCGTTGTGGTCTCGAATCGGACTCAAAATCTTTATCAAAAAGAGGATTAACTTCGCAAAAGGTGTAGTCGTCTTTGAGTTCAAAAAGTGGATTTGAGAAAATCCCGGAAGTAACCTCGGAAATGTCAAGAGAATCACATAAAAGAGAATCACAATCACTGTTAGATAAATCCTCGTACTCACTTGGGATTGGGTCAAGGCTCTCAACACAAGACGATTCCGTTTCCGGAATAGTGCTAAGAGGCTCGCCCCCATTACGAGAGAGAGTCAACGGGTTCAACGATGTCCGTAGAAATATGATCATCGACCTCTTTCAAACGACGTCACGCTCTCAACCGCGTGAGAGAAGGGGAAGGGTCGGAAATTAAAGGCTTTAAACGGAGTGGGATTGCCACTCGGAGGAGTATAATCACATCGTAATCGTAATAATAGGTGGTTGAACGATGTTGGATCACTTTCGCGGCTTCTTCAGCTAATAATTCACGATAGGTCTTTTGAGGAGGATCTTCTTTCCGTGGGTAAATTTATCAAGAAGATTCTTAAGATCACTCATCATTTCCAGAAAATTTTGATTAAATTCTTCAGAACATGGTGAAGGTTGTGGTTGAATTTCTTGGTATTGTGGAGGTGGGTTATAAGGATAATCGTAATTGTTACAAGGAACTTGTTTGTAAACAATCGGATTCGCATCGACAATCGGAATTAACGATGGTTTGACTCCACAATACTCACAACAATACGATTGTTGTGACGAATAAGAGTAAGGTTCATAACCAAAGGTTGAGTTGTTAAATTGAACTTGACATTGAAAACCTTGGTGAGGACCACCACAGCACTCACAAGAGTATGATTCCGGCTCATGGTAAAGAGGTTGGTTAGGAAAATTGGTTGTCTCGATTAGGATTGTGGTGAAACTTCGGTTCCAGATTTTCCATTGCTAAGCGGAACAATTCCCACCATATTCGGTCCTGCACCATATGCACAAAAGGCGATAAATCGAAGAATTATCCGGATAAGAGTTAGCTATTTCCACCATTTCTTGATAGGCTCACGGTTCTTGAACGGGAGTCATCTCGGGCTCAGAACATATTGTTTCCCTCACGGGTAGGAATTGAGGGTTCTCCAATTAGAGCACTCTTTGTTCTAGCCGTGCATAGAGAGCGGCGAGATCACGGATTTGGATTAATAAAATTCCGGCATTCATTACAAAATCCATCTCGACAATTATTTCCGCACCAATCACATATACATTTCAAACATCGATATTGATTTTCTTCCATACGGCTTTAGCAATGAAGGCAACGGCGATGAACATATCTGGGTTGTGGCGGATGGTCGAAACATTTTTAGAGTCATCTCGAGTTGTTGTTTATCGGCTAAGTCGCACAAATAACAAGATTTTTTAGAACCGGGGTATCCACATCGCTCACATACACATGCAGATTCAAACAACAATCCGAGTTTCTTCCATACGGCCTTTGCAATGGAAACAATGACGATAATTGATTGTTTCCATGGGAATCAAACATATAGAGGTTTAAGGAGAAATAATTATCGGGTTAGAGGATAAAAGGAGAATATTTTTGGGTTTTTAAAAAAAATTTAGAAAAGGAAAATCTTTTTGGTTTATTATATTTAAGAAAATGTGGAAAACACAATATTTTTGTAACCTTCACGTCAATGCGATTGCTTTCGGTAGCTCTCAAAGATGCAGCGTGGCGGAACGAAGAGTGGATCGTTCTTGATCACCGCAATTTAATGTCAAGACTTTCCTTATACCCCGTGTATAGGTTGTACCTTCAAGGTGAGCCGACATAACAATTAACGTTCGGGTTTATTTTGTTGGTTTTAACTTTATGGTTTTGTAAACACTCTAGGAAGAATGTTTTGGTTTTTTTAAATGTTTTTGGGTTTTTGAAAAAGATATATATACAAAAATGACGGTAACTTCACTCGGGAAGGATCTTCAAGTGCACGATTCGAGACGAATAATAAAATTCGCTACAAGCCCTAGCCGGCTCAAAAAATTGATTCGCTAAAATCAATAATAGAAAGAGATGTGTAGTATACGGGTAACTCAAACGTGTTAGGTTTGAGTACCGAGATCGTTCCGAACGAGGGTTGAATGGAATTTCCAACTCACGTCACGATTTTTGTGATTTGAATGGGAAAAGGGAATAATATGAAGTTATCTAAACTACGGGGCAAGGGAAACATAAAAGGGAAATTACACTACGGGAAATCCTAAATACGCGATTTATACTAAAACGTATTAAATGAAACGAAAATAAAATGCAACTACGCCTAATCTAAGTCCTAAAAATAATCTAAAATTACTTTTACTCTAAAAAAATGATATTTGAAAACTATTTATGAATTAAAACTATTTTTTAAGATTTTTCCGATTTTATTAAAATTAAAACTAATTTTTAACTTTTAAAACTAAGTTAAAATACTAAAAATTATGAAAATCAAAGGGCAAAATATGAAACTATTTTTATAAAATCTAAAATATCCTAAGAGAATTTTCACAACTATTTTTTAATTTTCTGATTATTTTTCTATTTTCTACAAATTTAAAATTATTTAAATCTAATTTAAATTGTGAAAAATACCAAATAAAAGGGAAAAAAATAGGGAAAAATATTTTTTATGCTTTTTATATTTTTCTTAAACTGAGAAAGTTGAAAAATTATTTTTTGGAACTTTTTCTTAATTATTTGCAATAAAAGCTATTTAAAAGTGACTAAAAACTATTTTAAATAGAGAAAAATACCAAACAGTGACTAAAAATTATGAAAGATATTTAAGCTGCAATACAAACTGACTATGAATAAGCTAATGAAAATAAGCTAAAGAGCTCTAAATTGCACCAACTGATAACAGAAGCTAAATTATCCTATAACTACTCTAAATCAACTAATTACAGCTACTCCTAACACCTAATAAGCAGATTACCAAGTATTAAGCTAACTGAAAATTCTACCAACAACTTATTAAGGTCCTGTGTTTGAGCTTATCCACAGGCTAATTAGAAGAGCTAAAGTGAAAAACAGTTATGCAGTCCTCAAGACCACCTACTTGCGCTACAACTAAACCAATTTATAGACTCTAACTCACCAGAAATGAACTTCGATGCAAAGGCATAAAGTTGTTCCTGATTCACAGTTCAGCTGAGAGTGTGAATAGTAGGCGAATAAGTTGATTTGAGCAAACTGATTTGGAGCTTTAAAAGACTTGATAAGACTTGACAAAAAGATGTTTCCAATTCTAGACCAACTTAACTATGATTACCCAAAATTTCAATCACTTTTACTCAGAATTGAATCAAGGAAAGATCCTCAAAATTTGTTGCAAAACCTGAATCTCATTTTGACTTTTGAAAATAGTTATGAAATGTTTGACTTATGTGAGATTTGAATCAAATTGGTGAACCGTAATGATATAAAATGATGGAATGAAAACAATGCAAGCTCACTTATCAAATTATACACCTATATGCTAGATTATAGCACCCATCTTGATGAATCCAACAGTTCAGATCACAAAGACAGATTCCAATCTATTTTGACTTTATGAGTGTTTGGATGCAATAAAAGGACTGCTATGCATGAACTAGACTCTAACAAGCTAAAAGCAACAAAACTTATCCATGAATAAACCTCTATCACTCAAAAAGATATGATCCAAACACTCTTTTATAAATCATTTATGCAATCAATTTAAGCTAAAACACAAACTCAAGCCTACTCTATCATTAAAACAGATTCAAATCACCTAAATAAAGCTAGATAACAGTAACAATCACTACATATACTTGATCTAAATGAAACAATATCTGCTACTATTTATTAAGCTAGTAATGAGATTAAAGCTAAACTTACAAGATGTCCAGCCACTATGGCTTGCAAATGACAAAAGTACCACTAATCCAAAACCATTTAACATCAAATCAACCTGCAGATCCATTACTAGTTCAAAGAATTCAAACCCACTTCTGCAGCTTTGACTTTCATTGACCAATAAGAATTTGAGTTTGAAACAAAAGTAAGCTCACAATAAGCTATCACAAGCTTATATGAACCTAATGAAACAGTAGCTAAGTGTGAATCAATACACAAAACAAATTTGATATGTTTTTTTTATTTTTCAATTATTTTATCTGATTTTTTTGGATTTTTTTGTTTATGAAAAATTTTAAGAGCAAACTGAGATCAAATTAAGCTAAACTGGATTAAATCAACTAATAAGATGAGATTAAAAGCATTAAAAGCTATAACAATGATTTTAAGAGCAAAAGCAGAATTTCATTACTATCAAAATATTATTATAATGAGAAATTACAAGAACTTATATTATAAACTATTTTAAAACATAATAATAAGGATAAAACTACTACTAAGCTATCGTGAAATTGAAAGAAAGAGATGAATCTTGTGAACGAGTGAAGGGCTTTATAAAGCTGAGCTCCAAGGTCTTGGAGAGATCTAGAAATCCACTTTGTGCTTTCTCTGGAGCATTTGCCACCCTTAGATCATATCCCAGATGAATCCAATCTATTTCCACCTTAGGATCAAAATTTCCACGTATCTACAACCAATGGGAGAGCAGGGATTGGACTTGAGCACACGGATAGCTGACCTGGCACTGCCCATGTGTCAGTGGTGTCGATTTAAAGTACATTTATGCCCTTAATTACGGTAATTTTGACCAATTGACCTTGAGTGGATTTAGGGTTCATGCGTGCACACCGGGTAAATGGGGGTAAATAAGCGGGTGGGTTTATTTTATTATTGTTTGGTTTGGGTTGACCGGGGTTTGGGTAATTTGACTCGGGTAAAAGGGGTAAACGGGTTGGATAGATTATACCGGGTATTGGTTGGGTATTGGGCTTGAACCGGGTTTTGAATGTTGGGCCGTGGTTTTTGGATTGGATTTAGGATTTAAATTGTAACAATTTAACATATCAAGGACCAAAAGTGTATAATCGAAAATCCAGGACCACACATGTAAATCACAAAATGTCTTTCAAGGATCATTCTTGTTAATCTCAAATAATCCAAGGGCTAAACTTGTAAATTCGAAACGAGGGATCACTTTTGCCAAATACTCAAAGTTCAGGTGGACCGATCTTGACATTTCTTCAAACTTGATTGTAACTTCCAAAAATCATCCTCAGAGAATAAAATCTTCCAAAATACACAATCCCGACCTTCCGGCTCAGCTCAAACTCTCTTAATCTCTCGTGTTCGGATTTACGCCCGATTTGGCTCCTTTTTGTGTGTTTTACATATCCGTACTGCACTGAAAGCAAAACTCAAGAAAAACACAAATATTAGCAATAAACGGCTCTTTCTTGGTTATTTTGGGTCAGTTTTGATAATGAAAAGATATGTGTTTTAGCACATATCAAGAAGATAGACACCGTAGTCCGAGGTTGTACCTTAAGTTTCCTAGACCACCCGTTTAGCATAGACCTATTGCCAGTTACCTTGGGAAGTTTTGACGTCATCATCGGGATGGATTGGTTGTCGAAGAACGGTGCACACATCATCTGCGATGAGAAGATCGTGTGTGTACCGTATGGCGAGAAAGTTCTGAGCATACAAGGAGATCGGAGCGATTATGGAAGTTCCTCCCGGTTGGGCATTATCTCTTGTATTAAGGCCCATAAGTACATTGATAGAGGAGGTTGTCTTTTCTTGGCTCGAATTTCTGAAAATAAAAGCGAAGAGAAGAGTGAAGGACACCTTAAGGATGTACCCATCGTTAGAGAGTTTCCAGATGTGTTTCCCGATGATCGCAGGGATTCCACCTGTCCGACAAAGTGGAATTCCAAATCGAAGTTGATACCGTGCTGCGCACCGTAGCCCGCACCCTATCGACTTGCTCCAAGAGAATTGGAGGAACCGTCTAAACAGTTGGCGAGTTGTCAGAGAAGGGATTCATTTGACCAAGTTCGATCACCGTGGGAGCACGGTGTTGTTTGTGAAGAAGAAGCATGGATCGTTTCGGATGTGTATTGATTATAGGGAGTTGAACAAGTTGATGGTGAAGAATCGATACCCGCTACCTAGAATAGATGACCTATTTCACCAACTCCAAGGAGCTAGTGTCTTTTCCAAGATCGACTTACGGTATGGTTATCATCAGCTTAGAGTTCGAGAGGAGGATATCCTTAAGACGTCGTTTAGAACTCGTTATAGGCACTATGAATTCCAAGTGATGTCGTTTGGTTTGACCAATGCGCCATCGATTTTCATGGATCTCATGAACCGAGTGTGTAAGCCATACCTGGATAAGTTTGTGATAGTATTCATAGACAACATCTTGATGTACTCCAAGAGTAGAGAGGAGCACGAAGAGCATTTGAGGCTCATTTTAGAGTTGTTGAGAGAAGAGAAGTTGTATGCCAAATTCTCTAAGTGTGAATTTTGGATTCCGGCCGTGCAATTCGTAGGTCACGTGATAGATAGTGGAGGAGTTCACGCTCGACCAGTCAAGATTGAGGCCATTAAGGAATGGGCAGCCCCTAGGAACCCATCAGAAGTCCGTCAGTTTCTAGGTTTAGCAGGCTATTACAGGAGGTTCATTGAATGATTCTCCAAGATAGCTAAGTCGCTGACCAAACTGACAAAGAAGGACGTTAAGTATGAATGGGGAGAAAAGGAAGAAGAAGCATTCTAACTTCTGAAGGTGAAGTTGTGTAGTGCGCCTGTTAGGAATTAGAAAATTCAGTCGTTAAAGAGTCAGTCACCTCAAGTATATGTATTCGTTAGAAAGCTTGTAGTCGTAGTCATGTTATGTTAGTAAGTAGTTTGTTATGTAATACCGTGGAGGACGGACGGGTCTTTGCTCACTGTATGCCTGATCCACAACCCGTAGGTGGCGTTTATTTGTAAGACACTATAAATACCCTCTACCTCCCAAGGTAGAGGGTTGAAGCTTCAATACCATTTTTCTTTATTTCACATAGTTCCCAACTCTCTTCCCTTTCTCTCTCTAGAACTTTCTCTCTCTAAACATCTTGTACGCCTCATGTGATTATGGTTTAGTGTGTTTGTGATATCCTATAGCTTACATTTGGTATCAAGAGCCAAGGTTTGATAACTCATCTTTCATGCTCTTTGTTTTGGTGGATTTCATAAGGCTTTTGGGGTTATAAGTGTTTAGGAGAGTTTGAATCATTTAGAAAAATTCTAGTGTTAAAGTTTGAATTTTTTTTGTACTTTTGTGTTTAGGATCATCATATGTGTTTAGGTTTTGAATTGGAAGGCTTAAATTATTGTGGTTTGGTTGTTTTTTATTGATAAAGTGGTTGTTTTTTAAAGTTGTACGAAGCGAGTTGACTCTCGGAGTTGTGTTTCTTCAAAGCGAGTTGCTTTTTTATTGGAAGCGAGTTGGTATATGCGACTTGGCTATTTAGCGAGTTGACTCTTGATGCGACTTAGGTTCTAAGCGAGTTGTTTCTTTAAGAGACTTGAGTTCTAAAGCGACTTGGCTATTAAGCGAGTTGTACTGCTAGCGAGTTAGTTTAAGCGACTTGGTGGTTAGCGAGTTGTCTCAGATGACTGGCTATTAGCGAGTTGTTTCTTAAGCTATTAGCGAGTTGTTTCTTTAAGTTCTGCTTAGTCTTCTGTTAATGTGTTGATACCAAAGCGTTAGTTGACTGTTTAGCTACTTGTCTATTGAGACTTGTCACTTCTTCGTGCTACATTTTTACGGTTGTTCTTTTGGTTTAGTAAAATCCCGTGAAATAATCAATTTCCTGGTTTAATCAAAGAAGAGTAAAATCCCGTAGAACTTGTAATCATGTCAAACATCGTACCTACTATCGTTTCTTCTGTAGTTGAGGACGTTCAAGCAAAGTGGTTTCAGATACTCGATCCACCTATGCTTGCCAGGCCGATTATGACTCATGGGCTCAACGAATCCGATTGTATCTGTTTGGGAAAGGAAAATGGGGTCAACATTCTCAAATCAATTGATGAAGGACCTTATCAGATTGAGACTACAAGAGACATAATTGATACTGCTGCAGACGGAACAATGATCTTTGGATTGGACAGACCAAAGACGTATGATGAGCTCGGTGATAAGGAGAAAAAGAGATTCGATCTTGATATCGTGGCTTCAAACATTATACTTCAGGGTCTTCCAAAAGACATCTATAAGCTTATCAATCACAACACTGAAGCTAAGGTCTTTTGGGATAATGTCAAGATGCTTCTCTCCGGTTCTGAATTAACTAAGGAAGACAGAGAATCACAGCTGTATGATGAATTTGAGCACTTCAAGATGAAACCAGATGAGAGTGTCTATGAGTATTACGTGAGATTCCACAAGCTTGTGAATGATATGAGGAATATCAAAATGACCATGCCAAACATTCAGCTGAACTCAAAGTTTGTGAACAACATGAATCCCGAATGACACAAATTTGTCACCGCTGTGAAGCTAACCAAAGGATTGAAGAATAAAAACTATGAGCAACTGTATGTCTTCCTTCTTCAGAATGAGAGACATGTTGTATTTGAAAAAAGTATTCTTGAACAATTCAAAGCCATCCATGGAGAAACAAGTTCCTCAAATGATTCAACTGCTTTTTACACAAATGTTAGAATTACCACCAAAGCTTCTCAAGTCATACCCACGGGTAATGGTAATCACAAACTCATTCCCGATCCAATGTTCAAACAAGCTGATGCTGATGCAGTCATGGGACATTTCATTAATCAAGTGGCTCTTATGGTTGAACAAAACTTGACCCTCAATCCACATACCAACAGTCTTCACACTAACAATGAGATCAGAACTGCTTCCAATCTACACAATCATGTTGTTGTCAGAGATGGAAAAGTTATGGTGCAACCAGTTCAAGGAAGGCAATATGAACAGGGAAGAGGTGGAGTAGGTGGAGGTTATGTTGCAAATCAGAATTGGGGAAGGAATGGAAATCAAGGTCAAGCAAAGCCGATCAAGTGCTACAATTGTGGTGGTGATGGACATATAGCTAGAAACTGCACATCTCCAAAATGTCCACAAAATGCGAGTACTCGAGACACGATGTTACTTGTGCAAACTCTCGGGATAATGGAGTCTGTGTTGGATGAAGAGGAGTTTGTTTCTTCCGGGGAAATGCCAAGACATATGATGCGGATGTGGATGAGCGGCCAATTCAGAGATAGGTCATAATCATCGAATGCCTTTCAAGTCACGACCGTGATGCATACGACTCGCGTCGATGATGAACCCATTGCACGCACAATATTCATGGCTAGCATTTCTCCAATGGTCTCTCCAAAGATCCTCACCACGGCAAAATTTGGTCCATCCAAAGAAACAATCATCTCAAGGTATTAAAACTATATGATAATGTTGATCGAAAGATACATGACAAAGTTCAATCGCGAGAAACCGGTGACTCATATATTGCTAATATGGGCAATGATAATATCGTCCCATATGATCAATATGTGACCCAATGTGAGAGTGCGATTGAACCAAGTGATGTATCTAATACTGATCAATGATGACTATATTTTGATGAATACACATGCTAGTGTTCCTAATGATTCTGCCTTCTCTGAACTTAATGCCTATAAAGAACAAGTTGCTATTTATGAACAACGTGCAAAGTTTGAGTTAACCACCGTGAGCGTGAAATGGATGACCAAATGCATACAATTATTAGAAAAATTAATTTTAGAGAAGAAGTATTAAAACAAGAGTTAAACTCCTTACAAGAAAAGCTTTCTAAAAACGCTAAGCAAAACAGAACTTCAATAAAATGTTAAAATGCTTAAACAAGAATTCAATGCTAAGGAATCAAAACTTTTGAATGATTTTTCCAATCTAAAAACTTTGAAAAACAAGCTTGAAAATAAGTTGTTTGTACAAGGGAACACCATTCTCGATTTGCTCACATGGTCACTAAGCATAGAGTGTTAAGCGATAAGCATAGTATTCCCATTATTAAGGAACCCAACCCTAAGTATGGTAAGAAAGCAAGAGAAGCTCAGAAGGTAATCTATGATGGCAATGAAATCCTTAAGCCTAGACAGAAACCTAGTTCTTATTTGAGAATCTTGAGGAAGATAAACAGTTAGAAGAAGTGACTAGAAAGAAATTGGATGAAAAGCTTAAGAGCCCTTTATGCATAGAAAAGAAAATCCGCTATAAAACACCCAACTATGCTAAGGATAACTGGATTGCCTTTAACAAGTTTAGACCTCAAACACAGCTGACCCCCGAACAAGTGTTTTGGAAAAAGGATATGGACATGAAAAAAGTTGATGAGTTTGTTGAAAAGAATACCCCATGTAGGAGAATGCTTCTCCTCAATCGCTTATCCCCCAATACCCCAATGCATTTAGTTCCTAGATCTATTCCCACTAAAAGCAAGACCTTAATCACCAATATGTAATCTTTCAATTATTTGTTGATTTTGAGAAAACTTGTAAGAAAAGGATCACACCCATCGGGATAATCAAGGGAAAGGGTTTTGAGCAAACTAAAGAATGTTATTTAACCGAGGTCATGCCTTTCTTTAAACAACTAAAAGATCAATTTGAGAGTCTTAAAAAGAGGATGGATTCGATATTAAAGAAATGGAAAAGGAATTTGATGCAATGATAGTTGAGGTTAGTGACTATGAGCGAGAATTAAAATATAATGAGATTGAGAGGAAGAACTTGCATACCTTGAATGAGAATCTTATTTCTGAATGTATCACTTTAGATGTGTTTTACACGCTACAAATTGTTCCATTAATGCTTCTCAATTTCATGAATTATCTGTTGCTCTGAAAGTCTCCCATGATCGTGTCATTGAGCTTGGAAAAACTAATTCTAAATTGCATGAGAAAATTGAACAGGATGATCATGATAACCTGGTGAAACAATTTTCTAAATTTGAAGTTGAGCATCTTGCTTTGCAATTAAAATATCAACATCTAAAAGAAAATGTTAAAACCTCAAATATCAATACTTCCTTGGATGCTCCGAATTTGATGCGATTTTGAAATTAGCAAACGTGATGAACATATTCGAGCTCATTGTAACACGATCAGAAAATTGAGAACACAAATTTCACAATTAAAGGGTGAAAAGAACAATGTGACAGGCTCCCAAAATGCCTCCTCCTTAGATTCTCAATTCTCAGACTTTTCATCTTCAAAACTTGGTTAATGTTTTACAAAAGGAAAATGAGAGTTTTCTAGAAGAAAATGAAAAGGTTAAACAACACTTTAAAGAGTTATATGATTCAATGAAAGTCACTCGTGACAAGAACAACGAAAAATAACGTCTTTATAAAAGGAAATTGAGAATCAAGAGTCGGGGAAAAAGGGAAAACGCCACTTGTGTTTAATGAGAATGTTGTATCAAAGTCATCTGCAGACTGAAAATATACCGTGACTGTTAAATATATTCCTCCTCATCTTAGGAATAACGAACTTGCATTTCATAATTATCTTGCTCTTCCTAAGGATAGTCTTGAATGTCTTCGTTAAATTGTAGAAGAGGACTTCATAAATAAGCCACTTGATAGTGAAATTAGGTTTGCTTGCATTCAGGCCAAACGATCTCAAGAGATGTTAGAATGTTTAATAGCAACATGTCCTAAATCCTTAGGTGCGAAAGATAAAGCTGTGATGCCTTGTTCCATGCCTAATGCTAAGTATACAAACCATTCGATGCCCAACATTAAGAAAATGAATATCAATGTGCATTCAAGTAGTTCAGATCCCTGCACTTTGATGTGTTACGCGTAGTGCAAATTTTAAAAATTTATAAACACGATTTAACCGTTTAATTCTATTAACACATACGAGCAAGTATACTCGTTCGCGATAGCAAAGCTGGGTAAGTCGAGATCGTCCCAAAGGATTTTGTGTTCGAAATTGTTTTCTTGAAAAGATTGCAACAAGAAAGCTTTGTCAAGGCTTCCTCAAATTTAAAAGTGATGTTTATAGTGAAATTCAATAATAAGAAATATATAGTCTATAGTCAATCATAAATAGTGTTCATGAAGGCTTGGTGTAAACTCTTGATGTGATGCACAAATCATAAGCAAATGATCTCCAACCATGGTATATGTTTGTAAAAATCATTCTAAGAACAAAAACATATAGGTAATCCTTTCGGTCCTTATCCTAATGATTATCCTTTAGAAAATCCATTTGTTTGCAACATGTTCCTATTAAACTTGTTCTTACGAATCTTTCGACCCTTTCATGATGAAAATGTTTCTAGTCTTGTTTTAATAAGTAAACATGGTGGTTGTCAATCACCATATCCCCATACTAGTTTGTCACTCAACTTTTTGGAACAAAACACAAGAGAAATCCTTTCGGTCCTTTTTCTTAAAACATGTTTTACCAACAAATCAAACCAAGACTAGTATTTTTCCAACAAACTCATTTAAACAATATCATATATACATGCATCACATATGAGAACACTAGTATGATTATCTACATCCCAACACACAAGTATATCCCAAAACTACTCCATGATAATAATAACAAAACACAAGAAATAACAAAGTAATTCCAATAACTCAAGAGAATAGAAATCCATAACAAAGTTCATAGAATACCTAAACTTTTGCGATTACAAGAACTATATTTCGTGGCTTGTAGCAACCAATACGCCTCCAATCACCTAGATTCACCGTAAAACTCCAAACTACAAAAACTATGGATGAGAATTGTTCCTCCTTGCTCTCGGACATTTTACAAGAAGAACTAAACTTTTAGGATGAATAAAATGGTTGGTATTAGTTTTGATGTAAAATAATACACTTTTGTTGGGTCACTAGTAAACTAAGACTAGGTTCAATATATAGCCAAATAAACTTGTTCAACTGGCCAAAACGTTCCCAACAAGTTAATATCAAGAAATGATCGGCCTCCAATGATTATGGGAGTTAAGGCAACAATAAATGCACCTTTGTGTAATCAAAACCGGATCGGTTGAGTGGCAACCCGATTTCGCGTTGCCGCTTAACCATTTGCCGCTCCGGATCGATTTACGGTTACACCGACCGTAAATTTGGATTGTTGTTGATTTGACTTTTGTTGACTTTCTTGTTATACGCCTCATTCTTTGCTCTCACTGATGATTTCCAAGGCAAAACTTGATCTCTCCTTGCTGTAGATACTTAGAAATCATTGTGCTTCCCAATCATTGAGTCCAAAAGCTTCCTTGCTCGACTTCCTTCCTCGGGAATCTTCCAAATGTGCATAAAACTTCATTTCTTCATCATTCGTGATACCTGGCTACATATACATACACAATACGCTTCTTTTGCACTTTTTGCAATGAGCTTATGAGTAAATATAGCCGATTATCATGCACAAAACCAACAATAGCGCTACTAAAAACATGTTCATTTTAGGCGTTATCAAATTCCCTCACACCTAAGTTCTACTCGCCCTCGAGTAGGTCTAACAGTTGCAAAGATTGATTTCAATGGTCTTGACACCGTGGTTAAAAAAAAATGTAACAATCATCCCAAAAGAGATAATCATTGGTTTGCTTTTAATATGTGAAAAACTTTTAAAAATGAACCAAACACATTAGATAACATAACTAGAACACCTCACAAATGATTTTAAGAATTCACTCAACACTCATATAT
The DNA here is from genome assembly GCA_910596185.1 of Chrysanthemum makinoi. NCBI lineage: Eukaryota > Viridiplantae > Streptophyta > Magnoliopsida > Asterales > Asteraceae > Chrysanthemum > Chrysanthemum makinoi. Next base: position 71,129,810 of record OU343220.1, on the reverse strand, counting down.
TGGTGGGTATATGTAAATCACTCAATGCCTAGTCATGATCAATGCTTTTACCATAAGCTTGTACAAGTATCAAAACAAAGAAAATAAATTCATCAAAGAGGTCTTTTATTCGGGTTATATCGTTAAGGCTATGGGTTTATAAAAGGTATGGATAAGGCATGGGATGGTTTATGAAATTGGTGTTAAAAGAAAATAAAGTCAAGTCTAAACCTCCATGTTGCTAGCCATTATACAAACAACAATCCCGAAAATGATTATTTCCCCTCTTCCAATATCGATATCCGCAAATATGTATAACTCAATTTAGCTCATTGGCTAATCAATATCCTTCATATAGCTCATTGGCTATAACCATTTTTTTTTGAACAAAGTTCCCCCACACTTAGTGTAAGCATACACCAAAAAAAAATTGAGAAAGACGTCTCCTTCATCTTTGTTGGAGAATGGTACACACTATAAACAAAGTGTAGCTTCTTCATAATCATCAAAAACAATCCAACATTCCAAACAACTAGCAACAAACCAATAGACATGACAAGGGTTGGCTAAAGTTTAAAGTGTAAAATCTTTTTGTATTTTTCTGGATTTAACAAATAAAATGATTGGCTCAAAGGGTGTAACTAAGGGTATCTAGTGCTAAAGATGAGCACTAACAAATGGGTCCATATAAGGGTGGTTAACTAACCAATGTGGTTAGCTAATGTAACATTAGATGTAAAATGGAAGGCCATTTGGGTTAAATCATACGATGCCTCTTATCACTTGAATATATTTTTATCACTCGAGAGTGATTTTAACCGTAATGCATAACTAGTACAAGTTCTAGAATCGACATTATCACCGGCACACTCATAGCAAATATAAAACAAAAGATGTGTTTTATACAAATAGAAACCTCACAATTAGTAGAAAAAGGCTATAATGCCGCTAGAAAATGCTATCGAATCAAAAATGAATTACCTTCGTAATTTGGTTCAAATCCAAAATTTTTCAAAAACCTTATTTTACCATTGAAATACCCAAGTTGTTTTATATATATATCAATAATGTTTGAAAACAACTAGACCATCAAGGGCAATTCTTCTAATTACTTGCATCCAAAAGTTATCTAAGAAAATTAAAATAAAAATTAAAAATGCATATCATTTTTCCTATTTTCTTCCCTCCCCCATACTTAAGTTTTGCATTGTCCTCAATGTAATAAAATTAACTTTAAAGTAAAGAAAATGGAAAAAGAAATAGTTAAAAGATACTACGACGAATATGCATACGCATATTGGGTCATAAGAAAGCATGTGAGTTATCCAACTCCAAATATTTGACCATCAATAAGCTTCCGACACATCCATCCTGCAAACAAAACTGCAATACACAAACAAAACAAAACAAAACAAAACAAAACAAAACAAAACAATCCAACTACTACTAAAAACAAAATAAAACCAAGTATGATAATCATCCTAAAGAAATAGTTAAAGAGATAGAAATAATATTGTTAAACACATCATAACCATTGTCTTTGAAACCACAAATCACGAATGATCCACGATCACTCTTCGCCCTCGCCATGTCGCCACCTTCTTCATCATCATACTCATCATCATCATCACTCGTTACATACGCCCACAATCTCAACGAACTCTCCTCTTCTTCTTCGTTCCTCCAACTCCTGATGACGATCCTCCAACATCATAGCTTGCCAACCTCGTAATAGACCATATGCGCACCGGATCGGAAATGGTGCGATCCGTGATATGGATATTGATAGGGTCCAGGGTAAGAATGTAGGGAAAGGATATGGTGGAACATTGGGTGGATTGTAGGGTGGTAACTCGTAATTGGCTTCTCGAGCCATGTGTTGAAAGATAGGCATTGAATAATCATTGATGTAGTTGTTTTTCAACATCATCGAAGTCTCTCCACACATCCCTACATCAATCTCATCAAAATGTTGGTTCCACTCTCTAACCTGAATCAAAAAACTGACGCATTCGCTTGCTCGCTCCCCATTGGTATATTTCCCCATGGTGGTTGTTGTTGTTGTTGTTGTGGTTCAATCCATAACCCCAAGGTTTTCAATTTCCTATTCAAAGCATTTCCAAAACCATTTTCACTCCACATCTCACTAAACTTTGGCTCTCCACACTTAGTTAACTCACTATCATCATAATACCCAAGATTCTTTGCCAACCTTGTCACGAAATCTCCTCCACACATGTTGCTATTGCTTTTGATATCCGGGGCCCTCCTAGACAAATACTCGGCTATCTGCCAAACCGCATTACCGTCCTTAGTTTCTTCCATTAACATCATCACCTATAGGTCCGGTTTCTGACATTTGTCCCTCGCCCATACCTATTAAACCGGCCTACCACTATCAATTTGTGAAGTATCCTCATTAATGGATTCCTGATGGTCGCGGCATTCCTCCTAGTGTAAGAAGGATCTCCCACTCGATTCCAATAGGTGGGTACACTAGGAAAGTCTTTTTCAAACCTCCGAAGCCTCGAAAAGTGAGCTTCAAATAATCGATGCTTAACCTCATGTGGTTCATACAAGCCAAGAGCCACAGCAAAATCCGACAAAGTATAGGCATGATCCCGTCTACAAAGCCTAAACCAAACACAAACTTCCTCCATCAAGTTCCTAACATTCACCTTTCTCTCAAAATACATGGTTGAAAGGAACTCCATACACCACTCTCGATAGACCTCTTCATTGATGCTAAATGCTCTTTCCCATGACAAATCATCGAATGAATCCCCATCCACTGGATACACATAAGATGTCCGCATCATTCTTCTCAACTCCTCTTCACATTCATACTCCACAAACAAATCCCAATCAATCACTCTCGGAACCAAACATGCCCTATTTTGCAATTTCGATAACCGTTCCCGGAAAGGATGCTTCTCCCGCCTCGGTGAGATCTTTGAACTTTAAGTTGGCGTTTTCCCGCTCTCGAGCTATACTTGACTTTCTTCCTCTCGTTCCTTTGGCAAAACTTTGTAACAATCGGGTTAATTGGAACCGGACCCGAGCTTGAGCTACCTACTAAAATTCTCTGTAGAAATCATAAATATAAGACAATATAAGAGTGTTAGAACAAACGGGAAGGTCCATGGAACCCTCTAAGGTCCACTTCAAAATTTCAAAATATCCAACACAGAACTGGAACCGGATTCGGTTGCAGAAAGGAAATTTAATCTCTCCTTTGACCCAATCCAACCGGGTTGGTATGCGGGCTAAACCGATCGGTAGTATAACTGCATAAGGCTTTTTCCTTCTAATCCATTACCCACTCGAATTTTCTAAGTCCAATCCACTCTTAGACTGCATTCTAACATCCTCAATGATTTCTACATCCTTGAATTACTCTAAATTCGCTTTCCAAATCTCAAATCATCACACATTCATCATTTTAGAACTTCAACAAATAAGACCTATACTCTTCAATCACTAGTTCTAATCAACAATGTGGCATGTATTACTCACAAAAATTCATCATCTATAACTAGGAATCACCAATTGCAACTTAACTTGATTCACTGGCATAACCTAATTAAATCCGAAAATTCAATCATCTAATACTTATTCCATGTTAAATCAATCACTACAATTCTTTTTGCAATGCATTCCTATATCAATTACCCACTTAATCCAAAAATATTACAACTTAATTCGAATTATATAAAAAAACCCCAAATTAGTGACCTAATATGCAATTCGAATTAAATGCTCTACTTAAACCTCAATTGAGTTAATTGAATGTAGATGCTTACTTGTTTGGGTGCCATGATGATTTCCTACAACTCAAACAATCTTCAACTAGCTTTTCTTGGACGAATTTTGCAAAACCCAGCTGGAGAATTAGTCTGTGTGTGTGCTCGAAAAGTGAATTTTTGGTATATATACTTGCATGCAACCGTTCAGTCATGGACACAACCGCTTCGTTTTCATTTTGCCAAATTTTGCATTTTTTCACGTTACTTAGGCATTTACCTTCCAAGCAACAATTTTTTACTCAAAAATCCTGTTAAATATGCACACAACATTCATCCACCATTTGGAATTTTCAACAATCATCCAATCTCAAAACTCAAATCATCATACTTATAAACTAAAACCAAAACTCAACTAAAACTCATAATCATAATGCATTAACCAAATAACCTCAACATAAAAATAAAAGTGAAACCTAAAACAAGAAATCCTAAATGCATAAAATTAAAAAGAAATAGTTCATGAAATTCAAGCAAACAATTGCTTGTTTATTATGGTGCCTTGTCTTCTCCTTAGAATTCCTCGAAATACTCTTGTCTTAGGATATCCTCACTTAGAAATTTCCCTCAACTCACTGGATGTTTCATAAGTTTTGAACTTCCTTATGAATCTTCTTCCATCCGACATAGTATATCAATTTGACGTGCCATTCTCCATCTCCATTTTGTCTCTTGTAAATGCCCACCCTCTGTCTCCATTCCAAATTCTTGAGTTGCACCGGTAAAGAACCTAAGAAATCGGTCAACTTCTTGTAGACGAGGATGTTTTTGAATGGGTTATAAAATGCTTCCACCGCTAATGCACGTTCCATCTCATCCTCTATATCAAAATAAGGTGGACCTAATGGTCCATACATCGGTTTCCTGGATATCACGCCCTACTAAACAAGTCAAGTCCTCGTCCGCTTCCATCAATTCTAACTCCTCCATAAATTTCAAAGTTGGTCCCCTTGGTTTGGGATAATATGTTTGCTTTGAAATCCCATCATCAATAGTCATCGTGCCTCTTCCCATGTCTATAATTGCAACACATGTTCGTAGGAATGGTCTTCCTAATAAAAGTGGTAAACTCTTGTCAACTGGAATGTCTAGGACAAGAAAATCAACCAAGTACGTTGATAACCAATTTGAACTCACGTTCTTCACATCTCCCATTGCTTGCTGAGAATTATCCGCCATGGTAAGCTTCAATGGTTATGTTACTAAGACCCAACGCCTTAAACAATGGATAGGCATAACATTAACACTTGACCCCAGACGCTAAGGCATAAACCTAGTCCCATTCACTTTAATTGCAAAACAAAATTCCCGGATCTTTCTCCTTCCGTGGCATACCTCTAAACAAAATTCTATCTCTCTCCTCCTCCAATAGATTCTTATCTTCCAATCTAGCCCTTGCTAGCATCACCGCGTCTAATTTCTTACGGTAGAGAACGTAATCTTGTAGTACCTCAATCACCAGATTCTTCTCATTTAGCTCAAGAAACTTTTGTTCAAGGTTTTCCAAAATAGCTTCTTTTGTTCATTTGTTAAAGGTTTGAAAGTAGATGAAGGTGTAAATCATTTTTGTTGGTGGATGTGGTTGGGGTTAGTTTGTTGGATGAAGTTTTCTTCCTATTTGCCTTCCCCATCTTAACTACTTCCACATCTTCCTCTTCCATATTGGCACACACTTACACTAGCATCTCGTTCACCCTCTCCTTCCAAATCGGTGATATTAATCCTCATTTCCCCCAAAGCAAAATCAACTTGGCACTTGGTCGTTACAAGAAAGTCTCGACCAAAACATACATTGGGTTCATCCGCATTCCCCTCTTCTAAGACAACAAAATATGTTTAAAAAATGTGACCATGAATGTTAACCTTAAGATTTTTAACCATCCTTCTTCCGTATGCCTCGTAATCCAAGCGTATATGACCATTTCTCAAGAACCTTCTCCACAATGTAGTTTCTCCATAAGCCATATTAAGTTGCGGCCCCAAACACTTACTCCTTCTACACTACAAGGTGTACCAACCTCATTTGGCTTAATCATACTTGTTAAAGGTGCTTGTGTGAACACCACAACTCTTCCCTTCTTAGGAAGTTGAACTTTGTTTTCACCCGTTTCTTCCATACTAACCGTATCAATTCCCAATTCTTTCTTACTTCCTTCTAAGATACCTCCAATATTTTCCAATGAACTTCCGGTGTCTTTGAACATTTCATCCAAGTTACGAAGGTATTCCAAAATTCGCTCAAACTATCCATACTAACTAGCTAAACTTGACAAAACAAAACAAAAACAAAAATCCAAATCATTAGCATTAGAGTTAGCAAAACAAAACAAACTATAGAAACATATACTAAACAAGTAAAGATACTTAACAAAACTAAAAACATAAGTTAAAACTCAAAATCTAAAAATTAGAAAAAATTTTACCGAGAGCACCAACCGATTGGTTGGCTCACCAACCGATCTTGGTGGTAATCACTTGATCAAATAATCTAACCGGATCCGGTCATGGGTTAAACCCGATCTAAGGGATTCGACACAAAAAAAAAGAAATTAAAAAAAAAACGGAATATTAATTGAAATTAAAACTATTAAGTGTACTAAAACTCTTAATTAATTAAGACTCCTCATTACCCTATAATTAATTACTTAATAATTAAGCCATTAAACTAAAACTATATTAACTACTCCATTAAATTACTCATAAAGATCACTAAACCATAAAAACTGAAAATTTAATTATCTTAATCATTAGAATTAAAACATGAATTAACCTAAAATTAATAAACTAAGAATAACAAAAATAAATAAAAATTAAAAATCTAAGAAAACATTAAAACCAAAAGATATAATCTATAAAGAATCTAAAATGACAAGAATTAATCTAGGAACTATAACACAAATCACTAAATAAACTTAAACTATGAATCAAAGTACAAAAAATAATCCCAGAAGTTTAACCGATTCGTGCGTAAGAACCTAATCCAAGCTTTTAACCAAAAACTTTTTTTTTACTTTTCACCAAATCAATTCCAAACTACCAATTTTATGTAAAATCAAAATTGAAATAAAATCCCCGGCAAGCCCGGAGCCAAAAACTTGATGTGTTACGCCAGTTCAAGTTTTAAAAATTTATAAACACGATTTAACCGTCTAATTCTATTAACACATACGAGCAAGTATACTCATTCGCGATAGCAAAGCGGGTAAGTCGAGATCGTCCCAAGGGATTTTGTGTTCGAAATTGTTTTCTTGAAAAGATTGCAACAAGAAAGCTTTGTCAAGGCTTCCTCAAATTTAAAAGTGATGTTTATAGTGAAATTCAATAATAAGAAATATATATATACTTGTGTGTAGTCTATAGTCAATCATAAATAGTGTTCATGAAGGCTTGGTGTAAACTCTTGATGTGATGCACAAATCATAAGCAAATGATCTCCAACCATGGTATATGTTTGTGAAAATCATTCTAAGAACAAAAACATATAGGTAATCCTTTCGGTCCTTATCCTAATGATTATCCTTTAGAAATACCATTTGTTTGCAACATGTTCTTATTAAACTTGTTCTTACGAATCTTTCGACCCTTTCGTGATGAAAATGTTTCTAGTCTTGTTTTAATAAGTAAACATGGTGGTTGTCAATCATCATATCCCCATACTAGTTTGTCACTCAACGTTTTGGAATAAAACACAAGAGAAATCCTTTCGGTCCTTTTTCTTAAAACATGTTTTACCAACAAATCAAACCAAGACTAGTATTTTTCCAACAAACTCATTTAAACAAGATCATATATACATGCATCACATATGAGAACACTAGTATGATTATCTACATCCCAACACACAAGTATATCCCAAAACTACTCCATGATAATAATAACAAAACACAAGAAATAACAAAGTAATTCCAATAACTCAAGAGAATAGAAATCCATAACAAAGTTCATAGAATACCTAAACTTTTTCGATTACAAGAACTAGATATCATGGCTTGTAGCAACCACGCGCCTCCAATCACCTAGATTCACCGTATAACTCCAAATTACCAAAACTATAGATGAGAATTGTTCCCTCCTTGCTCCTGGACATTTTATAGTAAGAACTAAACTTTTAGGATGAATAAAATGGTTGGTATTAGTTTTGATGTAAAATAATACACTTTTGGTTGTGTCACACCTAGTAAACTAAGACTAGGTTCAATATATAGCCAAATAAACTTGTTCAACTGGCCAAAAACGTTCCCAACAAGTTAATATCAAGAAATAATCGGCCTCCAATGATCATGGGGAGTTAAGGCAACAATAAATGCAACTTTGTGTAACTGTAGCTCCTGCAACCGGATCGATTGCGCTGGCAATCGGATCGATTGCCGTTTAACCATTTGCCCTGCCGCCAATCTACGGGTTACGACAATAATCGAATCGGCCTGGATTGTTGTTGATTTGACTTTTGTTGACTTTCTTATTATATCGCCTCATTCTTTTGCTCTCACTGATGATTTCCAAGGCAAAACTTGATCTCTCCTTGTTGTAGATACTTAGAAATCATTGTGCTTCCCAATCATTGAGTCCAAAAGCTTCCTTGCTCGACTTCCTTCCTCGGGAATCTTCCAAATGTGCATAAAAAGTTCATTTCTTTATCATTCGTGATACCTGGCTACATATACATACACAATACGCATCTTTTGCACTTTTGCAACAGTTATGAGTAAATATAGCCGATTATCATGCACAAAACCAAAAATAACGCTACTAAAAACATGTTCATTTTAGGCGTTATCACACTTCTAGTTCTGGAATGCAAAAAGTAGCAAAACCAACTAATGTTCCAATTCCCTCTACAGGAGTAAGAAGTGACACCAAAGCAAGTGGGTCAAAGCCTCAAGGCAACACAAAGAATGATAGGACCTTGCGTGCTAGGAATGTTCAGTGGAAGAGAGTAGAAGATCACCTTAGGGAGAATTTGAATAGAACGAATCGTGTTGATTCTAGTGTTAGCTAAGCCGCATCTGTAATTAATGCTAATTCTGCTACTTTTGGCAAAACATGTAATGATGATTGCGTTGTTTCTGTTACTAATCTTGAATGTGGTGTGAATGATTTGATGAATGCTGTTAAATGCCAAGTTAAAATTGTTAATGTTAAAAATCAAGCTATGAAGGGTAAAAGGCAAAGGCGTAAGAAAGTTAGAAAACAGTAGAAACCCACAGGAAGGAAATTTAGTAGTATAGGTTATCAATGGATACCTACTGGCCGTAAGATTAATGAGTTATGCCCTAAATTTGCTAAGTCAATGCCCACTAGAAAATGGATGCCTACTGGTAGAACTATTCCCTTAAGAAGTGAACATACTTTGAATAGGTCAAATACGGACACTAGCACTGCATCTATTTCTGATGAGTCCATGGTTTGTACTTCTGATGTGGGTGTTCCAATCACTGTTACTTACCAAATGGAACCCATTCTTGCATGGGGATCCCAATTATCCAGTTATCCATTCTTGTCTGTGTTCAACTGCAGATCGTTCAAATCGTTCTGTGGTACTTGGACTCACACTGTTCCAAGCATATGACCGAGACGGTCACGGCTCATGAACTTCGTGAGTAAATTCATCGGAATCTGAGATTCGAAACGATCATTTTGGTGCTATTATGGGTTATGGAGATTACGTGGTTGGAGATAGTGTGATTTGTGGTATATTATGTTGAAGGTCTTGGACATAATCTATTTTCTCATTTGACAATTTTGTGACTCGATTAGAAGTGGCCTTCAGAAAACATACTTGCTTTGTTAGAGATCTTGATGGTGTGGAACTTCTCAAAGGAACTCGTGGTTCAAACCTATACACCATCTCTATCGAAGATATGATGAAATCTTCACCTATCTCGCTTGTTGTCAAAGGCTTCCAAAACTAAGTCATGGCTATGGCACCGTCGTGTCAATCACTTGAACTTTGGTACCATAAACAATCTTTCCAGAAAGGACTTAGTAAGAGGATTGCCCAGATTAAAGTATGAAAAAGATTATCTTTGTTTAGCTTGCCATTGTGAAAAGCACGAAATAGGCCCACAAACCAAAACCCACAAACTCAGTAATGGAAGTTCTTCATACCCTTCATATGGATTTGTGTGGACCAATGAGAGTGCAAACGATAAATGGGAAGAAATAAATTCTAGTCGTTGTTGATGACTACTCTCGATTTACTTGGGTAAAGTTTTTTAGGACAAAGGATGAAACTCGTGATGTCATCATCAAACTTATCAAACAAATTTCAGTGTTCGACTCAACAATAATGTTAGAATTGTTCGAACGAAAAATGTCACAGAGTTTGTTAACAAAGACTTAATTCAGCTTTATGAAAGTGTTGGAATCAGTCATCAAAGAAGTGTTCCACTAACCTCAACAGAATGGTGTAGTTGAAAGATCTAAATCGAACTCTTGTGGAAGCCGCAAGAACAATGCTAATTTATTCAAAGGTTCCAATGTTTCTATGGGCTGAAGCCATTGCCACTGCTTGCTACACCCAAAATCGTTCCCTTATTCACACCTCTCATAGAAAAACTCCATATGAACTTGTCCATAAACTAAAACCTGATCTATCCTACCTTCGTGTGTTTGGTGCTTTGTGCTATCCAACGAATGACGGTCAAGATTTAGGTAAATTAAGAGCAAAGGCTGATATTGGAGTTTTTGTTGGTTATGCACCAAACAAGAAGGGTTACCGAATCTACAACAAAAGAACTCGAGATATCATGGAAACTATTCACGTCACGCTCGATGAGCTGTCCCGCAAATGGCTCCAGTGATACCAGCCTCGACCCGGATCTCAACCTTCATCAAGTAGTCCTATCAGCTCTACTCTTGTTTCTAATCCCTCTCCAAGAACTCCTTATGTACCTCCTTCAGAAGATGATTTGATGAAATTATTTGATCCAATGTTTGATGAACACTATGAGCCAAGTGCTAATGATATGTCAGCCCCATCAACGAGGCGCTCCTATCCCTGTCAATGAAGTTAACCCTTCAGCCAATGTCATTAAGTCAGAATGCGCGATCACTCTGTCTCATCAACAAATCATCAATCAACGAATGTACATCATAGAATTGTTTATGGCACCCATGATGTAGTTAATCCCTTTGCTACTCCCGAAGATGCTCCATTTGAAAACATATTTGCTCCTGAATCATCATCAGAACCATCTTTATCAGGAGATATCGACTCGCTACTTCGCCTCAACAACAACCACATGAACACCTTAGAAAATGGACACATGATCATCCATTGGACAACATCATTGGAAACCCCTCTCGTCCAGTATCCACACGGAAACAACTTGCAACCGATGCCTTATGGTGCTTCTTCAACTCTGTACTATCCAAGGTCGAGCCAAAAGACGTTAAAAATGCAATGAATGAAGACAGCTAGTTCAATGCCATGCAAGAAGAAATTCATGAGTTTGATCGACTAGATGTATGGGAATTAGTACCTGCTCCTGATTGTGCCATGATCATTGCTCTAAAGTGGATCTTCAAAGTAAAGCTTGATGAGCATGGCGATGTATTAAAGAACGAGGCTAGATTGGTTGCAAAAGGATACCGTCAAGAGGAAGGTATTGACTTTGAAGAATCATTTGCTCTAGTGGCACGCATCGAGGCAATCAGAATCTTCCTGGCTAATGCTGCAAGTAAGAATATGATTGTCTAACAGATGGATGTTAAGACGGCTTTTCTTAACGGAGATCTTAAAGAAGTTGTATACGCAAGCCAACCGGAAGGTTATGTGAATCCAGAGCATCCTACTCATGTCCATCGCTTGAAGAAGGTTTCTTTACTGAAGCAAGCTCCAAGGGCATGGTATGATACGCTATCAAACTTTCTTCTATCTACCTGGATTCAAAGAAAGGAGCAGTTGATCCGACATTGTTCACCGTAAAGTCGGCAAACATTTAATTCACGTTCAAATCTATGTTGATGATATTATCTTTGCCTCGACTGACCCCAATGAATGTGACCGTTTTTCTAAGGAGATGGGCTCCAAATTTCAAATGTCAATGATGGGACAAATGTTATTTTTCTTGGGATTACAAATTTCACAAAGTCCCAGAGGCATTTTCATTAATCAATCTAAATATGCAAATGAAATTTTAAAGAAATTTAGATTTGACACTTGTGACACCGTTGACACTCCCATGGTGGAACGTACCAAACTGGATGAGGAGCACTCAGGGATCATGGTAGATCAAACGAAATATCGAAGTATGATTGGATCCCCTGATGTACCTCCAGCCATTAGACCGATATTCTGTTCGTTGTATGCATGTGTGCTAGATACCAGGCTAAGCCTACCAAAAAGCACCTTGAAGCGAGTAAACGGGTCTTTCGGTATCTCCAAGGAACCATCAACATGGGACTTTGGTACCCGAAGGACACCGGTATGTCACTAACAGCATATGCATATGCAGATCATGCAGGGTGTCAAGATACTCGTCGAAGTACGCCCGAGGTGCTTAGTTTTGGGTGATAAGCTTGTAAGCTGGTCTTCAAAGAAGCAAATGAGTACTTCTATTTCCTCTACAGAGTTTGAATACATAGCCATGTCATCTTGTTGTGCTCAAATCCTATGGATGAGATCCCAATTATCTGACTATGGCTTTGAATTCAACAAAATCCCTCTGTACTGTGATAATAAAAGTGCCATTGCTCTCTCTTGCAACAACGTTCAACATTCAAGAGCAAAGCACATCGACATTCGACATCATTTCATTCGGGAACAAGTGGAAAAAGGTGTGGTAGATTTCTATTTTGTGAGGATCGAATACCATTAGCGACATCTTCACCAAAGCTCTTCCTAGAGAACGCTGAGTTTATCCTTCCCGCCTTGGTCTAAAGAGTCTACAACCGAAACACTCAGCGACTTCAAGAGGAAAACGAGGAGTAAAGGTCTTTATCCATCTATCCCTTGTATATATTTATTCAAAAAGCAAAATACCAAATTTCAAAACCCACAAAAGAAAATATAAAAATATAAAATTTTCAAAAATCCATAAAAATTAGAAAATCTTGAAAAATTCCAAAATATATATATATATATATATATATATATATATATATATATATATATATATATATATATATATATATATATATATTGTTATTTTGTCATGTTTTTTCTTATTCGATATCATCTACGGACTTTGTGTTGTCATTCAAAGAATGTAACGGGTCTTTAGATGTTCTTCGAATGTACATAATTTGCTTAACAAAAAAAAAATGAGGCGGAGAAAAATGGTGGTTTATTGTCATTTCAGGCAATAACCCGTTTTAAAAGGTAAAGAACAGAGCCATGCTTAATATTATTTTTCAAATCTCATGCTCTGTTTCTTAAAACAAATGTTTGTCACCAAAAGACAAACGCTTTTCAAATATTTTTCCGTCTAATAATTCTTCTGAAAAATATTTTCCATCTAATGAAAACTAAATTGCTTTGAAAATACCTCGTACTCTATTATTCTTGTAAATCGCCTCGTGTTTTTCATCTGTCAAAATCTCTATCTCTCAATCAACAACTTGTGTCATTGATTGAGGGGGAGAATGATTTCAATCGAATTAAAAAAGTTATTTTTCAAACAATTGACACGTAAATGAGTAAGGTTTATTTTTTTTTGGAAAATCAAAAAGAACAATGTTTTATACAATTGATTAATAACCTTTGCTAATGTTATATTTTCAAAAGATACGCAAGCATGTTTAATCTTTGGAGTCAAAAGTCTCAAACTTGATCCTTATCGGTTAAATGTTTCTCATAATCAACTCACATCTCCCCTCAAAAGCTTTCAAAATCAATTTAAATCTACAGAGATCACAAATCTCAACTGATTTGAAAATTGTGATCGGGGGAGAATTTGTGATTTAAATTGGATGTTAACTGATGATTCAATAAATGGTTTCACAATTGTTTAGCAAGCTTTCCTCCCCACATGTGCCAAACGATTTCAAATTTTCCATGCACATGTTGAGGGGGAGCATCTTTTAAACCACAAAGAATTGAAACGTGATTGATTTGTATCTAAGTGCAGGTTCCTTCTAATATGTGCAAAACTCTCTCAAACCTCGAGGCACATATTGAGGGGGAGAAAATTTATGAAAACCTCATCCTTCCCCAATATGCTTTATCTACTTGAGTTGATCAGGGAAGTGATGTTGATATCTTTTAGAAAATGGTAATCAAAGAAGTTAATTCTTCCTCTTGCCTCCGCGTGCCAAAACGATTTCAAAGACATGAAGCACATGTTGAGGGGGAGATATGTTTCTAAAAATATCAAAAATAATTTAGGTACAAAATGCTTTGATAATATATCACAAGTATCTGAATTGATTTTCAAATTATTTTCAATTGGTTCCAATGGCAGATGAACAATACCAAATAGACCGACCAAATTGACTTTATGAATGGTGATATAAGGATGGTTAGGTTAGGTATTCGTTCCCACGATCCCGCCAGAGCCGGAGGGATCTACCCAGGGAAAATCCACTAGATAGTGTAGAGTCCTTAGGTATGATGAAAAAAAAGGAGAAAAGCGAGATATGGGAAGAGTGCGGACTGAGATAGAGCTAGAACTGGAATAAACCCAACAAGGTTCTAGTTATGAAGTCTTGGTAAGCACTGAATGGGTTGAAGAATGAAAAAGAAATGAATGTGAAAAAGGGTGAAAAGAAATAGCCCTCCAATAATTCAACCTTAAGGCAGAAACCGGGTTCAATTCATATACTACTGGTGGTTACTAAGGTAACACTGGTATTGAAGACAAGACGTCATGGACCCAGTGACGCACTGCACTAAACTTCCCAAGCTACTCAAGTTCCTCTTAAAAGGGCTTGCTTCATTCTCACGGGGAACCTACATAATCTATCGACCTTCTCTTAGAGATAGTTGATACTAAAGAAGGAGACCCTCTCCTTAGTCTCCGGCATAGGAACCAAATGTGCACTATTGAGTCTAGAGCCACGAGATCATCAAATAAATCTCATTAGGACACTGTCTATGAAGACTCTCTGTTTCACACAATGTGGAAAGAGAGATTATATCTTAGGAGTCCTACGCATTATCCTTGTGGTATTGCGGAACATCCTGAGTGATATGCAAACATATTCACAATGAAGATGGAAAGCCTTCTGGAGCCAACATCAAACAAGCTCCTGTTGGGTGGCATGTGAGATCTATCCAATAGATCAACCATGTGACAACTGAACAGAAACAATAGGGCGATTCATAATTATGATTCAATCCTGGTTCAGGTTATGGATTGACGGATACCTTTGAAAAACCGGTCGTGGTGCTTAAAAAATCTTTTCTTTAGCACATCGACTGTGTACTCATATTTCAAAATAAAAGGTGCTTATGATTGATAATTGATTTTCATTAAAACCTTCGTTGTATTGCAAAAACAATTTCTATTGAGTGGTACACGATTGTTTTTCAAATCTTTTTTATCAATCAGTGAATCTTAATTTTGGTTCACTCACTCCGTGTTGTCTTCTTTGAGACGTTCCGGTTTGAGAAAGGCTAGAACAGCTGCGAAACCCTGTCAAGGAGATTCTTTGGAATTATACCTGATCACAGGCAGTACTTGTACTGATCAACGGGGAACCATGGGCCGTGTTCCTCAATTCAACAAAAGTGATCAAAGACACTTTCGTGCGCTTTATTGCTAACTGTTGTTGTTAGGTCACTAGTTTTACAACACAAGTTATAAGAGAAGAGATAAGGCGGATGAACAAGTTATACGCACACACACTCACGTATAAGTGTAACCGGTTATGCAAAGAGAGTGAATGAGAGAAAAACTTGAACAACCAACCTTCAAATGAAGGTTTACAAGGGGTATTTATAGGAGGGAAGCTAGGGCAACACTCCTAGTTCCCTTCCTATCCTTATTTGGCTTGGGTCAAGCTTATGGGCCTTCTACATAAGCTTGACCTTAAACAAACATAAAGGCCATAATAAAGCTACCTATTACACATGAAATATAAATACTTGAAATACTGTTTAGGAGTGATTCCAACAATCTCCCCCTCAAGTATATATGAATGTAAACGGTGAAGGCGTTGATGTAATAGTAGCAGTGACGTCTTCCGACATTCTTCTTTCTTGTGAGAAGAATTGCCTTGATTCGAACAATCTCCCCAAAGGTAGAGATAGTTATCTTTGAACAGTTATGCTTTGACGTCATCATTAACTTTGTTCTATGATCATTGTTCTTTGTGGTGAGAGTGATAGTATGTTGTTGTCTGCATAGGTCTGCCTCAGGTCTGCTTCGTCGCTCCAGTGTCTCCACGTCATTCTTCAACATGCTCACACGCTCCTTGACGTTGGAATTCAATACTGATGAAGTTCTTTAAGTCTTTAACTTTGTAGATTCTTTGGTTTGACGAAGAATCATTCTGACGGTTGTGTTGCTTTTGAATAGAACTTCCATTAGTGATGATGTTGGCGTGAGCATGAGAAGAATAAGCACGATCATCCCGCTCCGGAGCTTCCATAAGAAGAAAACATTTCAAACGGTTAGTAATACACAGTTTCCGGCACTTACAAGTTTGAACTTCGAGAGTGTTAACAACATAGTGTGAAAACACAACTCTAATTCTTACAAAGGTCGTTCCTGAATCGGAGTCCCACAAGTGAGATAACACGATGTACCGAAGTACACCTACGATTCAGATGAGTCCCTGAGGTACACCGAAGCATCACCTCACGACTGTAGACCGTTTGAGACACACTCCGCGTAATCCACGGGTAGTTACCGAAGTGACCTGGCTGACAGGGTGTTTGATGTTGACCCTGGCAGGAGTTTCCATTCAATCACCGAGGATCACAGATGTGAACCTCTCATAAATGTTCTCGACAGATTGCTAAGATCTGTGAAGGACTCGATATGAACCACCGATGATCTTATTAGTTGATCATCAAGTGATTAAATGTCAAGTGTTCCTAAGAGATCTTTTGATGAATCTCGTGGCTCTAGACTCAATAGTGCGTTTTGGTTTTCCTGAGCGAGACTAGGGAGAGGGTCTCCTTCTTCAATACCAGCAATCTCTAGGAGAAAGCCGATAGTTTACGTAGGGTTCCCTGTGAGAATGAAACAAGCTTCTGTTGAGAGAAACTTGAGTGGATAAGAAGGTTTAGTGCATGCGTCATTGGGTCCATGACGACTTTTAATCTTCAATACCAGCATCACTAAGTGACAACCAAGTAGCATATGAATTGAACCCGGTGTCTGCCCTAAGTTGAATAATCTGGAGGGCTATTTCTTTTCACCCTTTTCTTTGCATTTCTTTTAATTCTTCAACTCCTTCTTTCTCCGATTCTCATTTTCTCCTTTTTACAATCATACCTAAGGACTTCTAAATACTAACTATTTGTAGTGTCCTTGGGTAGATCCCTCCGGCTCTGGCGGATCATAGGACGGTTATTCCTAACCTTAGTCACCTTATAACTCCATGACTAACCTATGTTTGCCATTAAAACCATTGTATGAAAAAATGTCTCTCAAAGTGTTTGTGAATGAAAAACATTTTAGTACCACTGTTGAGATAAGATTTTGCATAAATACTCCCCCTCCACATGTGCTTAAGAGTTTTAGCGGTTAAAATGCACAGTGAGGAAAGAGCGCGCACATTTTGAATTGATTCACTCAAGATAGACAATCCCCCGCGAGACACTGTTACGTGGCATAGTTAAAGAGTTGCATTGTCAGCTTTTAGGTGACAACTAGCTCTAATAACTACCTTGAAGGTGTAGACAAACCTTGGAATGTTGTCAAACCCGTCAGAGTTCATGTCTATCAAAAGTTTCTCGAATGGTACATTCTACTCAGACAAGTCCTTTGCGAGACACGTTTACATCACTAGCGAACTAGCTTGAAATTATTACCCATCCTGGACAAGTCTTTTCGAAGTTACTAATGCAGTTAAGTATCGTCAATTCGTGGTTAAGTCCGAGGTACACAGATTCATTTGCATTTTGTACAACATATTTCTTATCACACAATTTTCTCCCCTCAAAAATGGCATATTAAAGTGTTATTTTTGAAACGTTTGAGAATAAATATGACCATTTCGAGTGTTGCGGGAAGAATGACCACTGTGAACAATTTTGAACAAAGTTTCAAATACTCCCCTCAACAAGTGATATAAACGGTTGAGGTTTTGAAAGTCTTAAGGGAAAGTACTTGTTCTTTTGAGCAAAACCTTGAAAAGTGAAAGGTTTGATAGGTTTTACTCAAAAGTAAGAAGCTTTCGCTCCTTATCTAAGGATTGTGGCAATCTGAAGCCGTACCACACGTGGTCCTTTCTTGACCATTACGGGTTGTACACTGTTATGTGTGCACAAGCCATAGACATATTAAATCACACATCCAAAATTATGAAGGAAACAATTCAAGGGGTACCAGGAAGTGCAGTGATGTTCCTGGAGTGCGCTGCAGGGCGTTGAAAGCCGGTGATGTTTCTCCTGGGTCGACCACCAACATAGCTCTCCAATCGTCTGAACCGATCCCTTCGAACAACCGTTCATCAATCATGGTGATGATCCTTCTCACATCCCTCCTTTCCGAGAATTCCCGCTTACGAGATCCCACTTTCAGGCGTATATCCTTCAACCCGTATGCTAATCCGTCCCTAACCAGCTTCAAAGTATGATCCCCGAATTTCTGAAGATCACTACACGCCATTAAGCAGTTGCTTTGAAGTTCACTGCGGTAAACAACTCCGAAAGGTTTGCTGATGAGCGTATATTGAGGTAGCTGATTGAGATCGGGAAGAGTAAGCGTTGGAGGAGTGAGGTTGACACGCGTCTAATAAGATTCAACACCATCCGATATCTTCAACACGTTCTCTTGATCACAATGCGCCTAATGAAGATGAGAACCGACTTGATAAATTCACGTTGAACTTCAGTCGAGAATTGTCTCATACGACCCTGTACCTTGGCAAGGTACATGTCTTCGATGTCGTTGAGGGACAAGTTCTCAAAGTCAGCCTCGGAGAATCCATAGTCCCGTTCATCTTGTCGTTTGACTATGATATTCTTTAAGAATGTGTAGTCCCACTTAGACTTGAGATCAATGTGTTTGATGGCCACGATGTCCTTAGAACTATACACTGCATGTTGAGACTTCTTAACCATGCAGCTTCTGTAGTAGATTCTTCGGCGTTCAGGCCAATGATGAATCCCATACAATGCATCTTGGTCGTATGCTTGCACGTTGTGAGAAAACAAGTGATTTGCACGTTCCTCGATAGCTATGCAGTTTGAGTAAATAGTCGCTGGGAATGGAAGAGTCAATGATGTAGCGTATTTTCGCGAACCATCGCTACCGTGTAAGAGAAAATCCAGGTCTCTGTTAAAGAAGTATCGGAAGGGACTCCGTGGTTCGTCTGTTTGGCCAATGGTCGGTAGGGGTTTGGTCCAATCGGTGTAATATGGAGGGTTGTTCCGTTGTGTGAAGTCAATGTTTGCTTCCGGATTGAGCCAATCCATGTCGTTAGACATAGCTCGAGCGATGTTCTCAAGATGATATTCGACCTCGACGGGGCTTTCAGAGCTGTCTTTAAGAAGTTGGAATGCTTCATTCTTGATTCGCTTCAATTCAGATTTCGTCATTTTCTTCACATGGAACTTTTCTTGCAAAAGTTTTGCGTGCTCCAATGTAGAACCGTCTACCAATTCTTGACCTTCATCAGGGTAGGGAGTTTGATTGACAAGTGTGGAGAACCATTCAAATTCTTTGGTTTTATCGTCATCTAGCCATGAGACGACTCCAGGCTGAGTCGTCTTCTTTTCTTTTGGAAGGCCTTGATGATGATACTGGTTTCTGCACTTGGTTGGGTGAGGTGGGTTGTTGTCGGGGCTCAAGGACTTCTTCATCGTCACCACCCGTATACTCAAAGTAATCACCTATTTTATGAGTCAGGGGTGGTAACTCGGAATCGTCCCGAGGTTTATCAGTAGAAGACCGAGGTGGAGGAGACTTTTGTTGAGAAGAAGTTCGTGGTGGAGGAGGTGGCATAGAGGTAGATTTACCAGACTGCTTCTGACGTTTAGGTGCAGAATCCTTATCCTTATCATCGTCATCTCTTGGTCGTTTGGGTTGATCAGCTGACTCCTTGCATGATGATCTGAGTTGAAAATCAAGTAGATTTTCGAAAAATTTAGCTTCATCCGAAGTAAACGTTCCAGATCGCTTTGACATTTGTATCACAAGTTTAGCGATTAACTCAGATTCAGAGAGATCAGCTTCTTTGGCCATTGTATTTTTAACCAATGCTACGATGTTAGGGGTGAGTTGTCTGGAAAATATTTCTCTAGTCACACCGGGGACAGTGTCAAGAAGAAACTTGTGAGTATGATCTCTTGCTGTCTGTTCCAGTTCCTTTAGGACTTTAGGAACGATATCCTGGAGGTACTTGTTAGTGTAACCTTCGATCATTTCGTTCAGTTCCTCTTTACGATGACTCTTCATGAACTTCTGAACAAATTCCCTTTCTTTCTCCATCTTGTCATGCTCGTCATACATATGCTGTATGTGATCAGCAAAGAAATTTAGCTTTTGTAGAGCACGTTTTTCTTTCTGACTTGTTTGACAGCTTTGTGAATTCGTTTATGAGCTTGAGAAATCCAAGATCGAGGTGGTTTCTTCACAGATTTGGATGATGATTTTGTTGATCTTTTGATGGTGGTGGTGATGAGTGAGATGAAGAATCTGATGAGGAGGGACATGAGGAGATTCGGGGTCCTTTGGAGGTGCAGAAGTATCCTCCTTGGAACGAGTTGGACTGCTGAGAAGAAAGTCATCATAATCTTCTTCGTCATCATGTCCAGTTTTAGCCTTTTCTTCCGTCTGTTCCTTAGCTTCTTCATCAGTTTTCTCTTTCTCAGTCTTATTCTTTTCTGGTTCCTCAAAGTTAAGATCAGTAGACTCCTTCACAAGCGTTTGTTGTTGCACAAGAGTGGTGGCACCAGATCCCTTATCGGGTCGATTAACCGCATCAGGATCTGGGGAGGAGTGGGCAGCTCCACTTGATCCTCCTGGGCCACCCATTTGATCTTTAGCAAATTCTTCGGCCTTATGAAGATGTCTGGCGATGTGAAACTTCTTCTTGTATGATTTATCCAATTGCTCTTCTTCTTCTTCAGAGCTTTCATCATGTGACACAAGGACAGGAGTCTTTCCTTTTCCATGTTCGGCTATTGGACTTGTAGATTTAGCTGCTGGAGGAGGGGATACGGTTGCAGATTCAGAGAAGGTAATTTCTTCATCTGTGTCAGTACCTTCAGAGCTTTCGTCCACAAGCTTTCTTTGCGGTTCAGATGTGGGAATAGGTTCAGCTTCCTTTACGGGAACAATCCTTTTACGAGGAGGATTCCTTTTGGGAAGCTTTCTATAAAGATCTGTACTTGTAACACTTCCAGCACTTCCTCTTCTGGTTTTCCTTACTGGTGTCCCAGAAGATTTTTCGTCGAGGTGACCAACTTTGCCTTGTCTAACTGCTTCCAGATACCTTTTGTACGTTTCGAGCTTTCTGACATCTTCAGTTAGAAGGAAATCTGGCAGCACAGCCCCTTGTTTCTTTGTAGACGTTTCCTTGATTCTAACAGATAGAATGGGTTCCGTCAACATGTCGTGATTTTCGGGGTCATTGAGCCTCTTGGGAATGTCAGGATGAAGTCCAAGTGCTCTCTGGATCAACAATTTAGTATATCTGATGTAGGGAATCTTTGAGCCAAGTTTGTTGAGAAATGACATCATGTCATCCCAAATCAGAGCTTCGATAGCGATGTGTTTCTTGTTGACCAATGCCCCGAATATTTGCAGTTCCATGAGCTTAGGGTGCTCATAGCCGCTGTCACGACCAGAAACAGACTTGGTGATGATCATGTAGAGTGTTCTCCAGGGTTGAGGAATACTCTTAAGCTCTACGTGAGAGTGCTTGGTGATTACTCCTGTAGCCTCGTCATAACCGATATTGATTAAGAATTGGAGAGTGAGCTCTTCAGCAGGTGTGGCATATAGTTTGGTTGGTTCGACTTCAGGAATTAGTAGAACAGCCCTTAAGTCTGCAGGTGTAATGGTGACTTGTTTGTGATTCAGAGTCACCGTCACAGCAGTCCGTCCTTTGACCCTTTCCATAGTGTTCCAGAACTGTTGGATGTAGATCTCAGGAACAGTTGCAGAGTGTGAAAGCATGTTCTGATACGGATGAGTCCTCAAAATGTCAATAGCAATTAAACACGAAGATTCAGAGCAAGTGAGGTTGTCAAAGTCAACACGGAGATTATTCTTTCCTATCTTCATTGGATAGCCATAAGGATAGATATCAGCAATGGAGAGAACTTCAGGTGCATCCATATTCATTTGTTCAGCCATGTCGTGATCTGAAATAACATTAGCCAAAAGAACCAACATATCGAAAGACATAATGTTAGTCAACAGAAGGTCTTATTGTCTAGTTATTGAATGTACAGTGTCAATGATTGTTACGAGTCCTAAGTCACTTGTATATTCAATAGTCCAATGACGTCGTGAAATGTTTCGTGAGTTAGTTAACTTTAAGTTTTAAAGTTTATTTTATCACTTATTGTTCACAACATATCAAACGATTTCAGTTTATTAGTGACATTTTAGGATTCGTGATGATATGATTAGTTTATTTACAAGTTTGTACACGTAACAATTCATAACGAAGGTATGATCACGGCTTATGCGTAGGATTGGTAAAGTTATGCGTAGACAGGAATGATATATGCGTAGGCGTAAACTTACGCGTAGGGTCTTAACTTACGCGTAAGAAGTGTTACGCGTAGGAAAAAGAGGACCTTATGCGTAAAGCTTATGCGTAGGCATATATTAACCTTACGCGTAAGGCTACTCGTAAGAGTTGACCTTATGCGTAGAGGTCACTGTTTACGCATATCCTTCACAGGATACGCGTAGTCCCTTTTGTAGAACCTTATGCGTAGACGTTACGCGTAAGATAAATCTTACGCATAACAAGCTACGCGTAAGGTGATCCTTATGCGTAGATTAACAACAACCTTGATTCTGAATATTACGTGTTGTAAGCCTGAAACAAAGCATCATATCATCAATGTTTAACACATAACATTCATTTTATGACAGATCATAACACAATTGGACAGTTTAACAGTTATGCGTAGAAATCCTTACGCGTAGACTAAACCCTAATTCTACGCGTATGAAATCTAGCCATGGATTATGCACCAAAGTTTTTCTGGTATATCTTAGATGTTGTGAGATCATATTGACCAAGTTTTAACACTTATTTTGCAGTGAATCAAAAATACCCAATTTTTAGAACATTAAACCCTAATACCTAATTCTGAATCAATTGAGGTTTCTGGGTGGTTGTAAGGCATGGATATCATCAATTCATCATCACATAAGCATAACACAACAATCTTTTTGACCAAAACACTTCACATTCAAAAATACCCAATTCGACTTATAAACCCTAATTTTCAAAAGTTCATCAATTAGTGTTTCTGGGTGGATTTTGATGGTTAAAATGGTATCATAGATGTATTATGAACGTTTTGACACAAATCATTTCACCACAAACACACACATATTGATTGTGTGTTCTTACGCATAAGCGTAGAACACCAAATCATGCGTAGAACACGTTTTAGCCGTAGGATTTTCATGAGATTAAAAACCTTATCATAAAAACATGTTGTGATCACAAAAAACACTTACAAGATGAGGATCAAAAACACGGTTTTCTTGAGTGAATCTTAAGCGTAGGATGGTTTTAGGTTTTGTATAAATGAGAAGTGATAGTTAGGTGGGAGGGTGTTTTATTAAAAAGTGAGTTTCACCTTTTGACAGTTTTGGTCCCTCCACCTTTTCCATTTTCATCCAAAGCCTTTAAACTTCCATTTTGGTTACCAAATGAAGATTTTTGGAAAGAAACTTGACGACACTCCCCCTCGACTTGAGAAAATAATGAAAGGTTATAAATTTAAGTCCGAGGAGTGTCTTTGAACCAGGAAATGTACCACCATTTGTAAAAGAATCAACCGAGTTGTGATAACATGCAAGTACACAGATGTTTTGAAACAGTTAAAGGATTATTTTCTCCCCCTCAACACTTGATCGGAAAAATACTGAATTTTGAAAGATTAAAGTGTTGACGGAAGAAATGTACTTGCAATGTTGAAAGAAAAGTAGATTTGAAGAATATTTTTGATGTTTTATTGGATTTTATAATTTTGTATTTTGTTTTTGAAAAGGTATTTACAAAAGAAAATTTGGTGTTTGACAGGTTTTTAAGACTGTTTTAGGAGGTCATCCAATTCCTCTTGAGTCAAACACCTCATACCAATCCGGTGGACCAACTCATTAAACCTAGCGGGAGGCAAGGCTTTGGTGAGAAGATCTGCCAATTGGTATTCAGTACCCACAAAGTATAATTCAACGGTACCCTGTTCCACGTGATCCTTGATGAAATGATATCGAAGATCGATGTGCTTTGATTTCGAGTGCTGAACTGAGTTGCACGAGATCGCAATGGCACTCCGATTGTCGCAGTACATCGGGATTCTGTCAAATACGTAACCATAGTCTTTGAGTTGTGTTCTCATCCATATGACTTGAGCACAACACGCTGACATGGCTACATATTCGGCTTCGGTTGATGACAGCGATGTACAATCCTGCTTCTTTGATTGCCAAGACACCAGTTTATCACCAAGAAATTGTAGAGCTCCTGAAGTACTTTTCCTTGAGTCTAAGCATCCTGCGTGATCAGCATCTGAAAAAGCGATTAGTTCAAAACCAGAATCCTTCGGATACCGGATCCCCAAGTTAATGGTTCCCTTTATGTATCGGAGGATTCTTTTAGCCTCAGAGAGGTGGGTTTCAGTTGGTCGCGACCGATAACGGGAGCATAGATAAACGGCAAAGACAATATCAGGTCTGCTAGCTGTTAGATACATGAGAGACCCAATAATACTACGATATTTTGTAGGGTCCACCAATTTCCCATGTAAATCAGCGTCTAGCTTCTTGGTATGAGCCATTGGTGTGGCATAGGTGTCACAGGTTTTCATTCCAAATTTGTTTAACAATTCAAGGGCATATTTGGACTGACTCAAGAAAATACCACGGGGTGATTGATGAACTTGCAGTCCGAGAAAGAATGTAAGTTCACCCATCATGGACATTTCAAAATTTTTCTTCATTAGTTTTGCAAAAGCGATTGAAAACTTTTTATGTGTAGACCCAAAAATGATGTCATCCACGTAAATTTGAACAATTAAGATATGTTCCCCGTGATATTGTATAAAAAGAGTTGGGTCAACCGAACCTTTGGTGAAATTATTGGCAATGAGGAAAGATGATAGCTTATCGTACCATGCCCGAGGGGCTTGTTTGAGACCATAAAGAGCTTTGTTCAGTTTGTAAACATGGTTCGGGAACTCAGGATCAACGAATCCATCTGGTTGGGTGACATAAACCGTTTCTTTAAGTTGTCCATTGAGAAACGCAGTTTTGACATCCATCTGATAGACCGTTATATTCATATGAGCTGCGAACGCTAGAAATATCCGAACAGCCTCAAGACGAGCAACCGGAGCAAAAGATTCTTCAAAGTCTAGACCAATGACGTAGACTCCTGTTGGTCTTTCAACCAGTTCCCATACTTCAAGACTTTTGAATTGGTTGAGTTCTTCTTGCATGGATTCAATCCAGTTGTCTTTTGTCATTGCGTCTTTGATGTTTTTAGGTTCAGATTGGCAGACAGTGAGTGCATAAATGCAATGTTCACCGTCTGTGTGAAGACGTTGTCTCGTAACGACTGGTTGATTCGGGTTGCCAATAATGTTTTCCAGAGGATGGTCTTTTGTCCATCTATGTGTTGAGGGTTGATGTTGGTATACATTGTGCAGATTTTGAGGATTCAAATGGTTTGTGGAAGATTCCGCGACATCTGGTGCAGCAGTCTCATTAGCAAACGGGTTGAAGAACGCATTTGGATCAAAATCTGCAGGTGGGGGTACTTCATTCAGAATATCATCAGCTGGTTCATCATTGTTGGAAGCGGTGTGTTCAACTGTTGTGTTGGAGTCAACTGGTGTAGGTGCATTTTCAACAGTAGTTGTTGTAGCAGGTGTATCAGGTATAGGAATATTATCAGGTTGTGCAGCGGAAACAGCGGATACACCTGGAGCACGTTCATCAATATCGTCACAGAACAGAGGAGCAAATAACCTTTCCATTTGTTGACGAGTGAGCTGAGGGCTTTCTTCAGCTGATGATGGCGGTTGAGGGAAGTTTAAACGGTTGTGACCGGGTTCTAAGCTGTTATACTCAGAAGCCATTTCGGTAAGTTCATCGAAATGAGCATGAATCGTTTCCATCACCTGTTTTGTACGACGATTCCAGATTCGGAAACCTTTGGAATTATCACAGTATCCGATAAAGACTCCAATGTCAACTTTGGCTTTGAGCTTTCCAAAGTCATCACGATCATTATTCGGATAGCAAAGAGATCCAAATACATGAAAGTGTTTTAGATTCGGTTTTCTGTTATGGACAAGCTCGAAAGGTGTTTTGTTGTGGCGTTTGGTGATCATAGACCGGTTTTGAGTATAGCATGCAGTAGATACAGCTTCTGCCCATAAGTAATCTGGAAGTTTAGCATTAATTAACATTGTTCTTGCAGCTTCCACTAACGTTCGGTTTCGTCTTTCAACAACTCCGTTTTGTTCAGGTGCGTGCAATAGATGTTTGATGCTGAATTCCCACTTCTCATAGAATTCACGAAGGGTTTTGTTAACAAATTCAGTTCCTTTGTCTGTTCTGATGATTCTGACGGTGTTGCGGAGCTGAACCTGTATTTTGTGAGAAAGGTGATGATCATTTGTGGAGCTTGGTCTTTGCTACGAAGAAAGTAGACCCAAGTCCATCGAGAGTAGTCATCAACAATTACTAAAATGTAGCGTTTGCCATTGATCGTTTGCACGCGCATCGGGCCACACAAATCCATGTGAAGAAGATGAAGCACATGCTGAGAGCTGTGTTCCACCTTTGAAGGAAAATGAGCACGAGTGCTTTTCCCTTGTTCACAAGCCGAGCAAAGGTGATCTTTTGAATACCGGAATCGTGGGAGTCCTTCAACTAGTTTGTGTCGAGCAAGGTTGGTGATGGTTTGAAAGTTTAGATGTGAGAGACGACGTGCCATAGCCGGATTTTGTTGATGTTGCCTTAGAAAGTAAGCAAATGGGAGAGGAAGCAACCATGTCTTGCATAGAGATAGTGTAGAGACTAGAGTTTCGCGAGCCAGACATAAGGTCATTTCCTTGTAAATCACGAATGAAACAAGTTTTCACCCTGAAAGCAACCTCCAAATCTCCATCACAAAATTGACCTTCTGAAAACAGATTGTGACCGAGGCCTTCCACATAGTAAACCCTGCTAATTTCGATGTTCCCATT
Organism: Chrysanthemum makinoi; assembly: GCA_910596185.1. NCBI lineage: Eukaryota > Viridiplantae > Streptophyta > Magnoliopsida > Asterales > Asteraceae > Chrysanthemum > Chrysanthemum makinoi. Next base: position 71,102,513 of record OU343220.1, on the reverse strand, counting down.
GACATAATCTCCGTAGCCCATGATAGCTGCGAAGTGATCATTCCCGAACCTGACAGTGCCAATGAACTTTGCAATAAAGTTTGATAACAGTTTAAGATTGCCTGTCATGTGTCGGAACATCCGCTATCAACAATCCAGAGAATGATCAGTATCACCTGCATTACACACAGACGACACAGATGGAATAGAAGTAGATGTGGAACCCGAAATGTTAGAGGGTTCCATAGCAGTTTTAGTAGATATACACACATCAATAGCTTTAGGTATCCACTTAAATCCTAGTGTGTTATATATCCATTTCCGCCATCTATAACTACTCTTTGCTTTAGTCTTAGTGAATTCACTAGGTGGTACTACATTCCTAGGAGGTGAAACTGGAGCTACAGGGACAGCAATGCGTTTCTTAGAATCTAAAGATGGCGGTCTACCAAGCACAGACTTAGAAAGATTAGTTGGCCTAGAGGTATTCCGGTTCTTAGGATTCCTTAAACGAGAGATTATAGCTTTAGCAACACATTTATCATGGCAATCAGAATTCATACTTTTACCACAAATAACACAAGGTGCATCAGACTGAATATCAAAAGTACTTAATGGTTTAGCATTCGTTACATCACTATTTCTATTACATTTGCCAGACGCAATATCTATAGTGGAGGCAACGTGTGTCTTATTCAGAGTCCTAGGGTGTTCTTCTACTTTAGCATTCTTGATTGATCTTTTCTTAGGTCGCAACTTCCTATTCTTCGATTGAGTGCTCTTAGGCTGTGAAGTGCGGATGTTTGGAAAAGGCTCAACTATTCCTGTTTCAGTAGAAGGAAGCACGTTAGCTACTTGTGATTTGGCAGTAGAGATTCTAGGTGCATGAGTACTAAGTGTTACGGGGCTAATCTCTTAATGATTGTTGGTGGAAGTTGTTCATACTTTCCTAACATTTCTCTTAACTTGAGGATAGTGTGAATCGATCTTGATTTTCAGACCGAACATTTCCAGCAAAATGCATAACTTCTTTAGTGTGTGCAAGATAATGATCAAGTTCATTTGATGCTTCATCACGAGTCTTTTGAGTAAATCAAATATGACACCATATTCCTTTTAACTTTTACAAGTTCTTGTTCATATTTTGAGATTTGACACTTGAAAGACACGTTTTGATCATCCAGTTGCTCAATTTTAGAATCCGAAGGTTTTGCACGCAACTGGTTGATTTTGTGTTGAAAAGCAAGTTGTTGATCGTGAATATCTTTTTGACACCAATTAAGACGACGTATTGCATTTGAAAGTTCGTTTGACAATCGTTTGTTTTCAACTGTTAAGGACTCGATCCGAAGCACATTATCAGTGTTCTCAACATTTACCACCGAAGCAACAGTATCAGCAGAGATATTATCAAATGCATATGACAACGAATTCAATAACACAACATTTTGAACATCCGCACAGATAACATCTTCCAAGAGTCGATCAACATCTTTTCTTAACATTTTCTTTTTACGTTTAGTGTTTGAAATAGATGTTTCTGTTTTCTCGAAAACGTTTTTCATGACCCCAAGTTCCTTATGAAAATCCTTTTCCCAGGCAATTGCACAACTTTTCAAGTTTTTAACATTAGGTAAAAGATTTTTCTGAAAAATGTCTCTTTGTTCTCGCGCCAGAGGCGATTGAAAATGTTCAACTTTGATTTCGGATCGATATTCTATCTCATGTTGTAAAATTTTGAGGTCAACCATGAAAATGTCAAAATATCGAAGAATTTTTCGATTTTCAGGTTGTGAGTTTACTTCACTAATGGAAGGTAAAGGACCATAAGTTTGTGCAAAGTCTGTTTTGGGATTTACAATAGAAGACTCAGTGTTCGATGATAACTCTTGGTGTGTTGGAAGAATCCGTTGGTGTGACGAAAGTGACCGGTTTAGAATAATTAAAAGGTTTGTTGTAAACAACATTTTTTAATTTTGATCGACTCTCGTCTTCTGCATCTAATTCCTCTTGACGATGATATTCAACAACATTCATAACTGAATTATCAATTTTATATTCTGCACTGGAAACTTCAGGATTTGGTTTGAATGCTTTGGTTGAAAGCTTAGGTTTGTAATCAGCAAGATTCGGTCCATATCCATTTGGATTTGGTTTTAAAGTAAACTTTTCAATGGCTGTGACCGACTCGCCATGTTTGTAAACAACAGTTTTAAACTCTTTAAGTTTGTTTTGCAAGCCGATGATTTCTTCAAGATGATCATCTATTCGTTTCGTTGAATGCTTTTTGTATGCAGAGAACTGTTTTTGACAAGTTAACAACTCAGCCTTAGCTTTTTGATTTTCCAAGGTGAGAGCGTTAATTTGCTTTTTATGTTCATGTTTCAGTTGTTCTATTTCAGACAACAAAGCATTCTTCGAAGCGGCTAGATCACGCATCTGTCGTTCTAAATATTTTTCGTTTTGATAAGATTTGGCAAAGGCCGCTTCAAAACCGTTTTCACGTTTTTCTTGAGTTTTGAAAAAGTTGAGTTGCTTTTGTAAACATTCAAAATCCTTTGTTAACAGTGCATTTTTACTTTTCAAGTCCTGATTTAATGCATAACATGCAAAGCCAATTTGGGATTGTTGGTCTTGAAGTAAGAACAAGATCTGATGGGGCAAAGGTTCATCTTGTTCAACGTGAGTCACAACATGATCATTATTTAGATCCTCAAGTATGACCACGGAGTCAATTTGATTATCAAGAGAAACCGGTTTGGTCATCTTGATCGTCAAATATAACGACGGGTCTAGTTGAAAATCGTCGGAATGAGATGTGGATGACTCATTTTGAACATTCTGAGCCTTGCCGGATGCAAATGTTGGCAGAGATATGAGATCAGAGATAAATATGGTTTGTTCGGGTACCTGAGACAAGCCATCCGTGTCATACACTGGGCCTGTGTCACTCATGTGTAACGCCTGCATATTAGCCATCAACATAACAGCTGCATTGGCCTGCAAGTCCTCCATATCATCATCTGAGTCAGCATTTGCCATAAAGCTCTGTTCTTTGTCCGTGAGAGTTCCACCAGCTTCATCCTTAAGAGCCAAAAGAAGAGCCTCTTTGAAATAAGCACTGCCCTTAGTCCTTGGCTTTGGGCATGTATTAGCCAGGTGTCCCTTCTCATTGCAGTTGTAGCATCGAAGACCATTCAACCCATGCTGAGCATTTCCCTTTTCCACCACTTGAGCTCTGTTGTTATTCCTACCCACAGCATTAAACCCTTGACCACCGCCCATCTGACGACCATAATCACGATTCTGAACTTCAACACGTCCATTGTTCACAACAGCTTGAGTCCGTGTGTTAGATGAGGAACGAATACGATTGTTGGATTTGTTGGTATAACGGCCAAAAGCATTAGCAATCATCACAAATCCTTGTTGCAATGCTTCGAATGGATCGATTTCCTCAGTAGCTTCACGACATATGCTTGAGCATTGTTGCTGTATGGAACCAATTGATTTTGTTGAGGTTGAGGTTGTTGTTTTGAAGATGTGTTTGAAGAAGCTTGGTTGAGTTGCTGGTTGAGAGGATAATTCTTTGAGCATACAAGGCAAGTTGTTGATTGTCCGGATGTGTTGTTTAGCAATTTGAGCACGGAGAATCCTTTCCCGATCAACTTCCTTTTCATGAGGTTTCAAGTAATCATACAACAATCCATAAGTAGAATGATGCATATTCTTCGCTTGACGGAGAAAAATGACATACTTCTCCCATTCAGGACCAAGACTACTCAGGAACTTAGTATTCACTGCAATTCTTGGCATGATGATGTTGTGTTTGTCCAAATCATTGATGATGTCTGAAAATCGATGATGATAGGACTCTAGTGTCTCTCCAGGTTCAATCATGAAGTGTTCATAAGCCAAGTAAATTTTGGATTCCAAATCCTCCTGATTGAGTACAGATCCTTCCATAAGAAGACGAATATGATCCCACAATTTTTGTGCAGTCTTTTGAGCATCAACACTACGAAGAATTGGGTTTGGTAATCCTAAGAGGATGTATTCCATTGCAAGTTCATCAGCTTCATAGTGTAGAAGTTCTGTAGGATTTAAATCTGCAACAGTAGCAATGTTGGTTTGTTCATCTCTTGGTGGAATGGCATTTGGATCTCCGGGTACAATGATAGTAGGCATCTCAAATGGACCTTCTAAGATAACCTTCTTTAAGAACTTTCCATGTGGCTTCTTCAGATCACAAAACCTAAAGAACCTTATCACCCATTGATCATAGTTTCCTGGAGTGAGCATTGGAGGTCTATCAAGTGATCCAGCCTCATGAATTGATTGTTGGCCGCTTAAAGCTTCACACATCTTTGCAAACCAAGTGGGTTCCTTCATAGTGTTCCTTGATGGATGTTGATTGAATTCATTTGTGTATGGTTGAACTTGAAGACTTGGTGGTGGTTGAACCATATGAGGTTGTGGATTTGCAGCAAGTTGTGGAGTATGTTGTTGATTAAATTGTTGTTGATAAATTGCTTGTTGTTGATTCCATTGCTGATGTTGTGGACTTAGTTGTTGTTGTTGTTGAGGATAAGTGTAAGGGAAATAGTTAGAGTATGGTGGTTGTGACATGTTGATAAACTTGTGTGGTAAAAATGGATCTTTGTAGTCGAATGAACCTTTGTTGATGAAGTGTCCTTAGGCGTAGAAAAGACAAGAACCAAGTAGCACTTATGCGTAAAAACACCAAAAGTTACGCGTAACAATGAGGAGTTACGCGTAGGTTTTAGCTTACGCGTAAGCAGGAAAAAATCTAAAGTTATGCGTAGACAACAAAGTTAAGCGTAAAAACTTAGGCGTAGGATTAGCTTATGCGTAAGACAAGGCTTAGGCGTAAGAAAATCTTAGGCGTAAGATTTCTACGCGTAAGTTGAACTTACGCGTAATTTTAGGGTTTTATCCCAAATGATCTTTTACACTTCACCGTGCAAAAGATATCCAAAGTCGACGTATTTTCAGACTTATCCAAGTAAGAAAACACGGAATAAACCAGAAAAATAAAGATCAAACCAAGGAAAATCTTACGCGTAATATTAGGGTTTTGATACGCGTAGGATTACTCAACTTTGATTTTGCCCAAATGTGTTTCTAAACCAGATTTTTGTTATGGAATAGCTTCAATAGTACCAAAAGAACACAAAAGTGTGAATTTTGAGGTACCAAAACTGCTAAACCGGATACGCGTAGAACGACACCCACGAACAAAAACAAGCTTAAAAACGTAAATCCACGCGTAAAGTTTGAAACTTTTTGCCAAAAACAAGTGTTTTAACACCTCAAAACATTTAAAGTACAAGAATCTTGGATTAAAAAGTGTAAAAAACGAGTTTTTAAGATAACCAAAGATGCGTTACCTTTACGCGTAAGATAACTAAAATCAAAACTTCAAAAACAAACGAGTACACCCAACTATTTGGCGATTGATACCACTGTTAGGTCACTAGTTTTACAACACAAGCTTATTAAAGAAGAGATAAGGCGGATGAACAAGTTATACGCACACACACTCACGTATAAGTGTAACCGGTTATGCAAAGAGAGTGAATGAGAGAAAAACTTGAACAACCAACCTTCAAATGAAGGTTTACAAGGGGTATTTATAGGAGGGAAGCTAGGGCAACACTCCTAGTTCCCTTCCTATCCTTATTGGGCTTGGGTCAAGCTTATGGGCCTTCTACATAAGCTTGACCTTAAACAAACATAAAGGCCATAATAAAGCTACCTATTACACATGAAATATAAATACTTGAAATACAGTTTAGGAGTGATTCCAACAGTTGTATGCAGGTACGCCCGGCGTTTGTAGCTGATCAGAATGAAGCGGTCAATCCATATCTGCATGCTCACACATTACATTCATTTCAAAAGAAATCATGATAAGTGCTTCAACGACTCTGATACTTTCACTCCATGCTTCTGCTACGCTGCTGCAAATATCATGAATCAACTAAAGCTTCTGCTACTCTGATGAAAAGAAATCATGATCCAGAATGTAAGCATGGCGGTCCACTGTCACAACATCACAAAACGTCAACACCACAATGGAAGAGTCAGAGATTTATTCAAGCTGATGATCTCATAGCTGGCTCAAAACTCATCATTACGTGGATCAGTTAAAGACCTCCACTTGAAATTATCCAAACATGCGAAACATAAAGAATCATGACTACGAGCTACTGAGCAAAGAACTTAATCAAGAATCCTAGAACAATCTAATGTAATATCTGTTTGTATTCATTGTAAATTGAGGTGACCTCCTTTAGGGGGAGATTGTTAGGAATTATAAAATTCAATCGTTAAAGAGTCAGTCACCTCAAGTATATATATTCGTTAGAAAGCTCGTAGTCGTAGTCATGTTATGTTATTAAGTAGTTTGTTATGTAACACCGTGGAGGACGGACGGGTCTTTACCCACTGTACGCCTGATCCATAGCCCGTAGGTGGCGTTTATTTGTAAGACACTATAAATACACTCTACCTCCCAAGGTAGAGGGTTGAAGCTTCAATACCATTTTTCTTTGTTTCACATAGTTCCCAACTCTCTTCCCTTTCTCTCTCTAGAACTTTCTCTCTCTAAAAATCTTATACGCCTCATGTGATTATGGTTTAGTGTGTTTGTGAAATCCTATAGCTTACAGCGCCCATCCTAGCTTTGCCTGAAGGAAGCGAAGATTTTTTCGTGTACTGCGACGCTTCGCATAAAGGCTTAGGTGCTGTTTTGATGCAACGGGAGAAGGTGATAGCTTATGCCTCCCGACAACTTAAGAAGCATAAGAAAAACTACACCACCCATGATCTGGAGTTAGGTGCTGTAGTGTTTGCCCTTAGAATCTGGAGACATTATCTATATGGAACCAAGTGTGTAGTGTTTACCGACCATAAGAGCTTGAAGCATATCTTAGATTAGAAGGAGTTGAATATGAGACATCGTCATTGGTTAGAGTTGCTCAGTGATTATGACTGTGAGATTCGTTATCATCCTGGCAAGGCCAATGTAGTGGCAGATGCCCTCAGCCGTAAGGAGAACATTCCACCTTTACTCGTTCGATCCCTAGGAATGACCATTAGTTCGCCTCTAACATCTCAAATCTTAGCCGCCCAAGTTGCGGCATTGACGGAAGAGAACCATCCTTATGAGAATCTGCATGGAATGGTAAAAAGTGAAAACGGCTTCTTGAAGCGTTCCGATAGAACCTTATGCTTCAAAGACAGAAGCTGGATACCTTTTCATGGTGGAATCCGTGAGTTGATTATGCACGAGTCGCATAAATCAAAATACTTTATTCATCCCGGAGCCGATAAGATGTATCAAGACTTGAAGAAACTCTACTGGTGGCCTAACATGAAAGCCGACATAGCTCAGTATGTAAGTTAGTGCTTGACATGTTCTAAGGTAAAGGCCGAACACCAGAAACCCTCAGGACTCTTAGTTCAACCCGAACTTCCAGAATGGAAATGGGAGCGAATGACCATGGATTTTATCACCAAATTACCGAGAACAACTAGCGGCAATGACGCTATCTGGGTAATTATAGATCATTTGACTAAGTCTGCTTACTTCTTAGCCATTAGCGAGGTTGATAGTCTCGACAAGCTCACTCGGCTGTACATCAAGGAGATAGTATCGCGTCATGGAGTACCGGTATCTATCATTTCCGATCGAGATAGCCGTTTTACATCCCACTTTTGGAGATCCTTACAGTCAGCATTAGGAACAAACCTCGATATGAGCACTGCTTATCATCCTCAAACTGACGGTCAAAGCGAAAGAACCATTCAGAACTTAGAGGATATGCTTAGAGCCTGTGTCATCGATTTCGGCAAAGGCTGGGAGAGACATCTCCCTTTGGCCGAATTCTCCTACAACAATAGTTATCATGCTAGCATTAAGGCCGCTCCATTTGAGGCACTGTATGGCCGAAAATGTCATTCTCCTGTTTGTTGGGCTGAAGTTGGCGAGAGTCAACTTACCGGTCCCGAACTTGTTCTAGAAACCACTGAGAAGATAGTTCAGATTCGTAACCGTTTGCAAACCGCTCGTGATAGACAAAAGAGTTTCTCCTTGGAAAGATAGTTCAGATTCGTAACCGTTTGCAAACCGCTCGTAACCATTCGTAACCCTTAGAGTTTCAGGTTGGAGATCATGTTATGTTAAAAGTTTCTCCTTGGAAAGGATTGATTCGTTTTGGAAAGCGTGGAAAACTCAATCCCCGATATATTGGTCCCTTTCCAATCCTGGAAAGAATCGGACCTGTAGCTTACCGTCTTGAGCTACTTTCGGAATTGAGCAGTGTACACAATGTCTTTCATGTTAGTAATCTTAAGAAATTTATTTCGGAGGAAAACATAGTTGTGCCTTTAAGAGATATCCGAATTGATGAGAATTGAATTTCATTGAAGAACCGATAGAGGTCATGGATCGTGAGATTAAACTGCTGAAGCATAACCGTATTTCGATTATCAAAGTTCGTTGGAACTCCCGACATGGATCGGAGTTTACTTGGGAACGTGAGGACGTACCCTAAACTCTTCATGACACCAAGCAACTCAGAGTGACAACTGGAAATTAAGGAGTCTATTTTAGGTAACCGCATTACGTTAAACTAAATCGAGCTTTTGCCTTTATCACTATTTTTATCGACCATGATTTGATTTGATATCGTTTATTGTTTTTTATGATTTATTTTATTATCATATGAATTATCGTGTGAGTTTTAACTCTTTTTTATAGGCACTATTCGATTCGGCACAATAAAAGCCTAAAACAAGAAATAATGTAACTTTTAAACCGTAACTCGAAACTTGACAAATAAATTGTCAAAACTCGTGGAAAAACATAAATAAACATAATAGAAAGTCGAAGGAACGTCGTGGGACACTCGTAGGACAATATATGAGCTCGGGATTGGGTAAACGGGATAGTTTACGAAAAATTACGGCTTCGGCCCTCCCTTTCTCTTGAAGCCGGCGCCCCCTCCCCTCCCTACCATTTTTATTTTAGTCCTCATCTCAAAATATAAATACCCTCATACCACCCTCACTTCTCCCATTTGTTTCTCTCACTAAAAACACACACATACACTACTTTCTCTCTCTAATCTCTCTCTCTCTCTCCTAAAAAACAAACCCTAACCCTAAACCACCCCATAGCCGCAGCCACTATTCCGGCCACCTCCGACCAAATTCCGACGAGTGAGTTTACACCTCCACCACTATTTTGTAGATCTCTCTTTCCTCTTTCCAACCATATATGGCACGCTTATAGAAGCCTTCAATAACACCTCCAAATCTTACAAAAACGATTTGTGATTCTAGGGTTTTCATTAAATCTTGTAGACCGGGTTGAGAAAAGGTAAATGGAACATGGGTCAAGCTCGTATGAGCATTGAAAAGCCACGAATGGGTCCTCTAGGGCTCGTATATGGTTCGACCATAAGGGGTTTTTGGGTGAAACATGGGATTAAAACTAATTTACACTTAATAAAATATGTAGCTAGTGATTTGACATCATGTGGTGTATCATATTGTTGTATTTTTGCATTTTAGGCTTAGTTTCATGAAATGGGTTTAGATTAGTTGATGGGTTTGATGTTTGGATGATGATTGGAGGTTGATTGATTGTGTTTGGTTGTAGTAGAAGCCATTTGGGGAGTGTTTGGTTGTGTTTGTGGGGCGTACGAGCCACTAGACCCACGATGGGTCATAGTGGTGTGGCGTACGAGACCCATATGGACCAAGGGTCCGAGTCGGGTTGTTGTGGTAGCTTGTTCGTTGTTGTTGTTGGTGTTTGGATGAGACGCGTGGAGCCGAAAAGCTTCTAGAGCTTGTTTGGTTCACGTGGTCTTAACCGTGACCGTGTCATGACCATTAGGGTCATAACATTGGTTTCGGATATATTTGGTAGATTGATTGGTTGGCGAGATTGATTTGGGTTGATTTGAGATTGAGTTGCGCTATTTTCATTATTTACTTGGACTTATAATATGAATTATCAACTTTGAGCAACGTCGGTGTTACTATGACTTTTTAGTCATAGTTGACCCAGACAACGCCGTAACATGGACTTTAGTATATTTTAGACTATTGATTGATTAAAAGCCGAGAAGTCATGACTCGTGCTTGTGGACTCGAAACGAATAACGATATTAGATTTATATTGAATTTGACGTAATAAATATATATAAACATGAATGATAAATGGTGAAACATAAATAATAAAAAGGCTTTTATACCAAAACTATCGATAACAAGACTTGTATTGTTATTTACTATTTTAAATGGGAACTAACAACTTAAAATGGAAATGTTTTCTAATAAATAAGTATTTAATGTTTCGAGTGCACGTTTATCGAAAGGTGTTATTTATGAGCATTTAATATTAGTTTCAAGTATTTAATTTGTTTTCGTTGTGTGCATGGGTTACGGATGACCTAACATTAATAGCGTCGATCCACGTGGGTAGCGGACTTATTAGGTTGACGAATCTAATAAGAGACCGCTAGGTACGCAGGATAACGTTATTAATGGGCGAATTATCCTTATGACTCATTAGGATGTGACCGGTTTATGGGATAATAAGCGACACGAATAAATGATTGAGTTTATCGAGTTGACGAATTCGATAAGGTCTACTATTTATTCCGAAACTTATTGGACTATGGAGCTTATGGCTTAGACGTCTCATTGTGTTGCATTGAGTCACATTGTGTTAGTTTGGGTGCATTCATGATATCATGTTGAGTCGATACACGCACACGATGATACCAAACTCTAGGACTAAACGGTGAAACAAGACATTTTTTGAGATAAAGAAAAGGAATACATTGGGGGTAGATAATGTTGATTTTGGGAAATATATATTAAAATTGGTTTACATTAATAGGTTGTGCCGAGTCGATAGTTGCTGAGCCGTGATTAGCTGTTATCTTCTGCTAGTGTTTATTTGTGCGTTGCTTGCTTGAGGTGAGTTTCATAGCCCCACTTTTATCTATGTTTTTAACTAATTTGGGGTGAGAATCATGCTACTATTTTTGGACCTTTTAAACTATTTTGATTTGCTTATGTGCTTGACTGTTTAGATAGATATGTGGTAGCTGTTGCCTTAGTCTAGGGTAGCAATCCTAATTGCTATAGCACTTGCCTAGCTAAGTATAGACTTCTACCTCGACCTAGTCCAGGGTTAGCAATCGTTCTAGACTTTGCTACGACTGTGCTGGCTAGCGTCGCTAGGGGCCCACTATGACGTCGGATATGATATTGATGATATTGTGATTGTGATATTGGTATGTGATTGATGTGTATCTATCTTAGGTCTCGCATAGCAAATAAACTCCTACAGGTCCACTATTTTAAACTTGAAATTAAACCTATGAACTCACTAGCGTTAGCTGACCTTTTAGCATGTTTTTCTCAGGTATTTAAGTGATGTATGGAGTACGTGTTCTTTGAAAGCTTGGCAAAGAGGCATGGTTCAAGGATCATAACCAAACTCTGATAAATTTATGGGGACCTATTTTTTTATAAATTATGTTTGGGCCTAATATTTACATTTTGGGATTAATGTTTTGGATAATTAAACTTGGGATTGGTTTTTGAATGATAATATGATTATCTTGTTTGCTATACTTGTGTGAGATACCAATCCAATGTAACGCCCCGAAAACTTGATTAAGTTTTCCGTTGTACCGAGATTTGGGGGTGTTACAGTTATCGTCTTTATATTTTAGTGACTTAGATATATCTAAGCTCAAAATGTCTTGTATTGTTGAGGAGATCTTCAGAGAGTCAGTGTGAGTTATTGTCATCACTCACTAACTCTATCATCTTCTTCTAGGTTCAGGTACTTCACTCACTGAGTTCCGGCTCAGAAAGTGTCGAGTCTTCTTTTAGACTCCGAAGATGACTTCCCGAATGCTTCTTTTCATTTAAGGACTTTGTTTACACTTGTAGTATTTTCTATTCAAATCTTAGACAAAGATCATTGGTCACCGAATTGACCCAACAAAGTTTAAACATCACATACACGACATGCTTCATTTGAACAGCGAACATTTCATTAAAAATACTAGCAAGAAGTCGGTATAAACTTACACACTATTCATACAAGATGTTATTGGGTCTTATATCCAATCAACCCGGTTAGGATTTGCATCCCTAATTCTATGAAGAATCCGCGAATGAGCAAGCACCATGATTTATTCATCAAATGTATCCTTACACGGGGGTATAAGTCGAAGCATAATTGATTCATGTACCTCCATATAACCCATATTTATGCTATTTATCATGAATTCCATGCTTACTCTTATAAGCTTTGTAATTACATATCCAAGTCGTTTCACAATTATATATATACTTTTATTAAATCTGAAAACATCATATATGTTTTCGTAAAGAAAACTCCAACGGGATTTTCACATAGTAAAACAACCCCGAACCTTAAATGTTTCTGACACCTAGAAGAGCAATACATTAGTAATGGACTTATTTCTGACACTATACCCTATGAGGGCTTTAGTCTTCAATATAATAAAGAGAAACAATCCAAAATACAAATTGTATAAGTTTTTCTATCAAACGTAAGTTACACGTTTATTGAGACCGAAAGAAATGAGTGAAAAAGATAGAAATAACATAAAGACACGGTTAGGGTCATAGTCATTAGCGGGTGGGTGAAATATGAATTTAGCGCCAAAAATCTTCCCCACCAATTTAGCCCTACTCCGACAATGAAAGACAAAGACACCTTACACTTTATTTTTTTATGCTAACAAACAACCCCATCTCACTAACAAAATCTTTGTCGACAAAGTTTATTTTAAGGCAAAGACTATTTATGAGCAACATACCTTTAGTACGTTTTCTCCCAGTATCAAAAAAATATTGATGTGTTAATGTGTTTCGGTAGTTTTTTTAGTACTAGCTAGCTCGTTAACAAAAGTTATGATATTTAGAGAAGTATGTCGTATGTTGATTATATTGATATATAAGAAGTACTACGTATACTCTTTCAAAGAACTTGTATCAAACTTCTTTTTCTGAACTCATCTCTATGAAAATAGGTAAAATCATTTACGTTTTACAAATACAATAATCAGCTAGAATTTTCGATAAAACCTTTACTGCTTCAAAAAGAAATAATTTCCAACAAACATAATCCCAAACACCATCGTATATCCCTTTCACTCTCTCTAGACTCTAGCCTTTACTTACCCATGAGCCATCATTTTTCATCATTAGGGCTTTGTTTCTCTCACTTCTTTCTTGGTTGTCTTTGTTGTTGTTATGTCCTATATAACCCTTTTTCCATGCCATTCTCCCATTGGACTCTTAAATCCAATGCTTCACATCAGCTTCAATTCCCAAGATCAGACAACCTTAATCTTCTTCTTGTCTTTTGTCTTTGATCATCCATCTCCAGTTTCCTCCTACATGTTTGGAGCCACCCCACTTTATCAAAACATAATCTAGCCTTATCTACTTAAGCATTGTCAATATCAGATCTTTAGAAGCTCTCTCTCTATATATCTTTCGTGAATCGAACGAGGTTATAATTAGTTACTCAACGACACCGAAATATTAATTGGTATGAACTATAAACTCACTTCATTAAGGGTCTTTCACTTCATGACTAAAAACTCATATTTTGATATGCTAATAGCACAATGATAGATATTACTAGAGTGTGAAAAAGCATACAAAACACAAACTAGTGTCACCTTTGTGTTTGTCTACTAGAATTATTGCATCCCCAATTTAATTCTAACCATTATCGATCACATGCATGCTCCATCTATTATATCCTTTATTTTCTTTTCTTTTTTTTACCACCCATGAATCAGTGAACGTTCAAGTTTTTTCTATGGTTATAAAAGAAACAACTCACAATAATTATCAATGACCTTCTGAGGTTAGTTCTATCGTGTTCATGGTACTTAAGCTTAATGTTATCATCATGAACATATACTCATTGCAAATACTAAATATTTTATATATGTTAGAAAGTAGAGTTGGAATCAGTTTCTTACTGTAGTTGTGTATCAACCCGCTTTCTTCTTTTAAGGGAAAAGGATATATGAAGTTTGAAGCTGAGATTTCTTCTGTTGTGCCTCTTGTTCTTAAGGATATATAGTTTTGTAACAGCTAACAATCTCACACTTTTATCTCAACTGAGATGCACCTTAATTTAATTAGATGCACCTTCATACACTTAGGAAAAAGGCCACCTTGTTCTTTAGGATCGATACATATAATACAAATTGAAAGAGTATTCATCATATGGTGGTATTTTTTCTTCATTTGGTAGTTAAGATAGAAAGTATTGTTTTCAGTAATTATTATTTCATTTTGTGTGTATTGTATGTTCTAATTTCAAATTTCGAATTCCTCTTCCTTTTGTGTATTGTATGTTCATCTTAATGGTGATATAATTTTAGGGTTTTTATTTGCATTCCTGAGAGAGAACTTTTTGTGAAACTGGATTTCCAAAATCATTCTTTTACTTCTTGATCAAGCTTTGATGCTCTTGAACAAAAGGATGTCATCCTTAAATATATGCAACACCTTGTCACCTTCGAATTTTACAGGGTTGCTCCTCAATTTACATGAAATTTCCATGGCATAAGCTCGTAATAGTGCAAATAGCCTTGAGTTATTTTCTGTGAAGCTGTATATATATAGTTGTGAGCTTGAACTTCTTATTGCCTAAAACATATGTGGCTAATCAATTTGATGTAGCATTTGCACATGTGGCTAATCAATTTGATGTAGCGTTTGCACATACTCGATCAATCAACCAATGTGTTGCATTCTCATCGAACTGAATAAAAAATGCTTTCCTTCTATCCTTTCATACATCAGACTGGTTCTTGTAAAAAAATCGATCACCGAATGTTCGTTTCTTTTAGTTAAGACAACATAGCACCATACATCGAACTTTGTTGTTTGATTTTTCTTTGGATATACTTTTTTGTGTTTACCGTGTATAATGCACATTCAACTACTTAAGAGTACAAAAAATATAAATTGTAGCAGTTGATGCCTCAAATGTTGTAATATTTGATAGTTATGATTAGAATACAGAATGAAAATAGCCAAAAAGACAAATTTTCAGCATTTGAATAGTGATAATGATGATCATTTTGCGGTTAATAAAGTTGATGCATGATCTTTAGATACATATATGAATGGGATATTTACTTGGTAATCAGATTGAGTACAAGTCTTTTCCTAGCTATATCAACTTTTGTTCCAAAACTATTAAATTTAGTTAATCAGTCACGTCAAATTGGATTATTGCAGATTCCAGTTTCTGTTAGAGAAGAAATGAACACTTTTTCACATGTTCCACCTGGCTTTCGGTTCCATCCCACTGATGAGGAACTTGTTGATTATTATCTTCGAAAAAAGATAAACTCAATAAGGATTGACCTAGATGTCATTAGAGATGTCGATCTTTACAAAATCGAGCCATGGGATCTTCAAGGTAATACCTACAATCAATAATTTAAAAGCAAACATATATATTTATGCACAAAGTCGAAGCAAATTTATTTTCTAGGGTTTGAGATGCATTTTAACTATTATTGCATTTATATTTTTTAAGCATAGTAATGAATAGTAGTTTAGTTTATTTGGTAAGAACTGGCAGACCATAAAACGTTTTTTAGCTTTAAGATATGAAAAATTGTTTTTCGAGTACGTCGTATGGGAAAAAAATTGTTATGACGGTGCATAGACTGGTCTGTAACCCTAAACTTGTCACATCTAACTGTTAGGTCATACTAACATATAAGTCTAAATAGAGCTATGCAGGCTGGGTACGGAAGATCAAAACGAATGGTATTTCTTTAGTCATAAAGATAAGAAATACCCAACTGGGACTCGTACGAATAGAGCTACAACAGCAGGATTCTGGAAAGCTACAGGAAGAGATAAGGCTATTTACTCGAAGCACGACTTGGTAGGGATGAGAAAGACATTGGTTTTTTATAAAGGTCGTGCTCCCAATGGACAAAAGTCAGACTGGATAATGCATGAGTATCGCCTTGAATCGGATGAAAATGCAACCATGAATCAGGTGCGTAGATGTCCTTATTTGAATCTTGATGATCACATGCCAATATACTTGGCTGGATTAAATAACCTTAGTTTAATTTTCTTGATTTGGAAACAGGAAGAAGGTTGGGTTGTGTGTAGAGTGTTCAAGAAAAGACTACCAACAATGAGGAGAGCAAGTGAGCACGAATCACCAATTTGGTATGAGGATCATCAAGTCTCATTCATGCCAGAAATCGATTCACCAGACCAAAACAATTCTATATCTCACTTGGTTCAACCTAACCTTCAATATCCATTTGGTTTTTGCAAGAAAGAGCTAGACCATCTGCAAAATTACCAGATAAACCCTGATCACTACCTCCAACTCCCCCTTTTAGAGAGTCCAAAGCTGCTCCCTAGTTGCAATTCTTCCATGCCCATTTATAGTATTGACATAAATCAAGCAGGAAGTATCAACTATCAGCCATCTTCAATCACAAACAACAAAAACATTCATAAAACTCAAGATCAAAATGTCAATAATCATGTCACGGATTGGCGAGTTCTTGACAAGTTTGTGGCCTCGCAGTTACTTAGCCAAGGTGATGTTTCAACTAAAGAAAATCATTACACAAACACTGAAGATACCATTCCCTCCTTCCACTCTCAGGATGATCATGAAACATCAAACTGTGAGCTCATAACACATATGAACAAGCAAGAAAGTGAAATGCCAACGGTGCCAGAAGATGCCTCACGTTCTATCTCCAGTTGTCACATTGATCTGTGGAAATGAAGAATAAAATCATTTGCGAAGTTATTAATTCCAAATATAGAAGCAAAAATATATTGTTGTTGTACATAATAAAAAAATTGAAGTGCTAATATATATACTATACGTGTAAACTTATTAACATTTATACATGTTTAGACTATATGCCCCTTAATTAGTGTTAATTAAGTTAATGATTAATGGGTGCTATATGTCAAAACTAGTGTCATAGGCATGGGAGTGTTGCTGTGTATCTTATTATTACTTGTGAACACAGCATCATCTGTGTGTAATGGAATTTATTATATATGTTGCTTGTAATCTGACACAGTCATAAGTGTGCGGTATTCATGTTTCCATTTTATTCTTGATTGGATGATTAAAGGATTAAACTTTACAGAAATCTTGGTCAATGTTTAGGGTGTAGTAGATCATCCTTTTATTGTTATTCGATTATTTTTCAGAGAGACTCGGATGTGACTAACTCATACAGTATATTGTATATAGCAAAATATATTTTTCAGTTATTGCTATTTTTTGAAATGGCAATCAGTTATTGCTACAGTGAATGCAGCCTTGAGTGATATGAACCTTTAATATATAAAACCAAAAAGTGAAACATTATCTATGCATGTAGTTGAACTTTCGTTTGAATCATTGACACTGTTTTATGATATCGTAAAGACTTTTGGTTCAAATGGCTAATAGTGAGCAACAAAAGATCGGCAGCTCTTGTGCAGTGGTTCTGATTCTTGAAATGTGGTTCGACAGAATCCTGTAGTAAGATAAGGGGAAACTGGAGATCATGACAACACACATACTTGTGCTCCATAAAAAGAACATATGGAGTACTTTACAGGGAGAGTAACGATTCAGCAATTGAGTCATATATGTGTAAATATTGAAGTATAAAAATGAGGTTGATATTGTAGCTAGCTAGGTTTCTATATGAATAGAAATAATTTAGAAAAAGCAAGTTTTAGACATATGGCCTTTTTAGGTTACACAAAAGGAAATGTAGTATGCTTATAACTAAAGTTTGCCTCCACATAAGGAATAACAAAAGGAAATGCAGAATGGCCTTTATCTTCGGTTTTGGAGGCCAAGGTATGAAAACTCGTTATATGGTTATTTTCTTGGCCAAAGAATTGCATTTCCTGTTGTTGAACATTATGTGATGAATGTTTGGAAGAAGTTTGGTATTGTTAAAGCAATGATGACTTCGAAAGGGTTCTTCTGTTTTAAATTTGTTTCGGTAGCAGGCAGGGATGGGCTATTGTAAAACGGACCATGGCTGATACGTAATGCCCCAGTTATTCTTAAAAAGTGGTCTCCTAATTAATGCTTATTAAAAGAAGAACTGAAATATGTCCCGGTTTGGGTATAATTTTATGATATTCAGGTTACGGTGTTTACTGAGGATGAGTTGAGTGCCACTGCCACTAGATTGGGTACACTAATCATGCTCGAGTCTTATACTAGCACTATGTGTATTGGCTATTAGGGTAGATTGGATTTTACAGATGCATTAATTGACATACGGGCTGATTGTCCTCTTAAAAATACTATGGTGATTGCTATTTCTTATGTTGAGGGTTCGAGTTCTTATTTGCATACAACTAAGGTGGAATATGAGTGAAAACCGCCAAGATGTGGTAGTTGTTCGGTGTTTAGACAAGATGATAGTCAATGCCCAAACGTGTGGTTTCTGAATCTGGTGTGAACTTAGGAGCTGATTTGAGGAGGCAAAATGGTCCAAGGCATATGAAAAGTGTTGCTGCTCAAAATGATAGGTTCCAAGTGGTGCAACCGTACAAAACCGTAAACCTAAAGGTAAGCAACATGATAGGTCAAATGTGTTTTAAAAATAAGCGTACACGTGTGTATCGTCTTGTTTCTACTCCTAGTTGGTCTAGGATGTCAAAGAAGCAAGGAAGTGAAGGAAAGAATGGGACCACGAATTCGAAAATCGATACCACTAAAATGGCCCCGAGTTTTAGTAATAATGGACATGTGAATTCAGATGATGTAAATCTGGTTACTCTTAAGAGTTTGTTTGAAGCGTTGAAGAAAAATGACAAGATATTTGAGAATGTGGGTACTTCAATTGCTGGAAACATTGGTAATATCGTTATTGTTGCCGAAAGTTATGGAAGAGAGTGATAGTGATGTTGAGGATGTTTACGATGTGACTAATCAATTCATGGCTAACGGAGGTGCAAATGATGCAAGTTTATATGAGGACGAAGATTATGACATCTATGACAATTATAACCTTAAAGGGTTAGCAAAAGAACAATTGGCATGTTGTGACGCGATAGATATTAATCTTCGAAGTCAATTTAAGCGATAGTTTATATTTGGTGTCTTTATAATTATGAGTCAAATGTAAGTTAGTGTTTAGTGTTTTTTCCAATGATATGAGTAGTTCTATCTTGTTATGTATGTTGTATCATCAGGCCCGGATTTGAGCATGTGCAGGGTGTGCTACCGCACAGGGCCCTCATTTTCTTGGGGCCTCCAACTTCCAGATCTGTATCGCTGATATAAGATTACAAACTCATTTTTGCATGTTGTTATCCAAGTGTATGACGTTTTTAGAGGGAATGGATACGTTTTACAATGTTGGAAATTAGTTATTTGAGTCACAATGGATATATAAAGTTCAAAACTCGTTTACAGTGGAGTAAGTACCATAAAGGGTGTGTTCCATCGAAGAAGATGACACAAAAACCCAAAATTTTGTTTTAATATGAGAAATTTCAAGTTTAGCTCTTCTAGTATATAATTTGTCAAACAGCCATATTTTCAAAATATTTTACTTAGCATCCTTTTATGAAAAAAAGTCAATATAACCAAAATAGCCATAGCACCATAAAAGCTGTATTTTTTATTCTAGAATATTATATTAATAAATTACATTGTCTAATATAATAGATGTTTTACCTATTAACTATATTTAAAAAAAAATACAACACAATTACAAATATAATGATTGTTGATCTTTATAATTATAAATTTTAATTCTTAGTAGTTTTTGGGAAATCCAAAGGATCATTTTCAGAAAATATACAAGATTAACAAAAAAAAAAAAAAACAAAAAACAAATAGACAATTACTATTAACCGGCTTAAAAAGGCTTACAAAATTACAGCTTTTGTAGCGGATATTCGGATATTATTACAGGGCGTGCAACACAATAAGGCACAACGCTGCACAGGGCCTCTGAAATCCACGAGACGGCCCTGTGTATCATCTATGTAAGATGTGAGATTCACTTACATCAATTGTACTTAACTATTTTTTAAAATGATATATACACTGGGTTAAAATCTTTTATTAAAAAATAAAAATAAAAATAAAAAGGTTGCATCCAGACATATATAGACACGTACATAGGGTTTTGATGGAGAGAGATAGAATGCTTCATGGTTATGCCAACATTTAATCAGTAGAACTTTCCTTTGAAGGGATAGTGAAATTATCAATTTTCTTTTTTCAAATTGGACATTGCCCTGTCCTAGAAGTAATCTCTTTTAAAAACAATTATGAAATTGACTTTTTAATCATTATATTATACAGTATATATGTTGTTTTGGAACATGCTATCTTATCTTTTTTGTAAATTTACAAAATATAGAAACTCCTCCGTTCAGAATTTAACTTTTTTTCAAAAATAAGCTATGCATGTCGGATGTAATCAAACAGAATTGGTATTCTTTCTTTGCTATATTCATGAGAATATGCTTGCTTTGCGATAAAATAAAATAAAGTAAAAGCAGTGTTGAACTAAAAAAAATTACGATCTTCTCTGGAAAATAGGTTACATGTACGTCTCTAGACGAAGTTTAGAGATTTTTGATTCATCATGTAACATAATTGTTGAAGTTTACGTATATATAAAATCTAGAAGAATACTTATACATTTCCGGCAGATCCATAGAAATTTTTTTAACCATCGTCCTCATTGTTCAAAAAAAAAAAAAAAAAGGTTTAGCTGAACTGGTAATTGAACATGTAGAAGGAAATTAGTCAAAGTAATATACTTGAAACATTTTTCATAGAGTAGCCAACAGAAATTCACTACAACAAAAGGAGGACGGGTGACGACAACAACGGCGAATACACAAAAATCCTCGCCAATACCGACTACACGACAAAAAACGACCCAGCCCTAGAGTTTGATGGGAAGAAAGTATGGAAAATAGTCAGCGAATACCTTTGACGAGGACTCGCCAAAGGGTTGACCCATTTTATTATTTCTCCAAAATTTTCATTTTGGCTAATTGTTTCCGCTATATTTTCCTCCAACCTTTTTGCAATGACGAGTTATCGCCAAAAGTTTGAACAAAATGTTGTCCGTTAATTAGAAGTTTAATTACCTAGAACAAATATATATACATGACGTGACATAGCCTTTTGCGAGAACATGTCTTCGCCAAAAGGTAAAAATAAAAAATTTATAATAATAATTATATTAATGATTTTATTTTAAGTTAATGATTAAATAAATAAATATAATTAATAATACTGATTATATAAATAATTATTTTAACATTCATCTAGTTTCCATTTATATGTGCATTCTCGACATTATCAATGAAATGCAAGTTATTCTTACGATTAGTTTGGTTTGATGATAAATGAAGGAGATTGGTTCGGACACCTGAATGAATGGGTCATGGTTAACATCCATCAACTAACATTCATCTAGTTAACATTTACATGTGCGCTCTCGACACTATCAATGAAATGCAAGTTATTCCTACGAGTAGTATGTTTTGATGATGAATGGGAGATTGGTTCAAGCACCTAAATCATGGGTTAACATTCATCTAGTTAACATTCGTATGTGCGCTCGACACTATCAATGAAATACAAGTTATTCCTACGAGTAGTATGGTTTTGGCGAGGACTTGTCCTCGCCGAAGGTCTCAAAATGTCCTCGCCAAGTGGGGCTAATGTATGTTATAGTGATTGGTAAGAATTTTACGTTTTTTACTTAAATTTGGTGTTTATATATTTTCGTTTGTTGATTGGATGATTAAAATGTTATATATTTCGTATTGAATACAAGTGAGAACCACCTCGGTGTAGTACTTGTTTGCTTTATAGCCATTTGAATGATGATTGTCCTAAATCCGCTCCTAAACGTGTGGTGAATGGGATTGGTAAAAGTAATAATATTAATTCATGTGTATCTAAAAGGCTTTATAATGACGGTTTTACAGTTGTGAAGCGTAAAGGAGGTAACACTAAGAAGTTCAATGCTATTCAAATGAACAAATTTGAGTATCGGCCGATTCCTCTTAAGAATACCAAGGCTTCTCCTTCCTAAGACAACACAAAGGAGTCTACTTCTAAGTCTAGACAACCAGCAATGGCTACTAAAGTGGCTTATACCTCTAATGCTTTTAGTGTTCTAAGTGATTTGGATGAAGGTTCTAATGTTAATGTAGAACCTACCAGTGAGGTTAGTACTAGCAATGTGAATATCATTACTACTGTTGATGGAGGACACGTGGTAAACAATGACAGCATCCATAGTTCGTCCAATGCTTCTCCTCCTTTTATTTCGGATAGCACACCTGACATGATTAATGAATATAAAAAGGTAGGTAATCCGTTTTCTAAGGTTGCGGATTTGGTTATTCCGGATAGTGATGATGATGAAGTTTTTGAGGACTACAATGAAACTACTAGTTATATGACTTTTGACGGTTCTAAAAGTAGCAGTGTATCGGTCATGAAGAGCTTATATGAGCAATGGAAGGAGGACACCTATGATTAGGATCGTTATGATGACGCTATCTTTAATGATTATGGTTTGACTAGTGCCCAAATTAAGTATGCTTACGTATATAACATTAATCTTTGTGGTTAAATTATATAGGTGTTTGTTTTATTTTGCATAAGTATGACATGTCATTTCTTATGCTAATTTATGTCTTAAGCACTGTAGGTGCTTTTGGTTTGCCTTCTTTGGGCTGAGGTGTGGGACTCGCCCACATCCGTTGTTCTTAATTGTTTTTTAGAGTAATAATATTTTACCGAGGGTAACTCTTTACACACACAAAAACGCGCTAGTACTCGACATGTACTATGGCATGAAAACCTTCACAATATCCACATACTTGAGAATGGGAACGCACGCATGTCATAAAAGTGTATGATCTATGACATGTGGTGGCAACTTAATTAAGTTAGAAGTCAAATACAATATACCAGTGTTTCTAATTTGCGTAAATTAATTTTTTTCAACCATTGTGGACTTATGTTAAGAGCCAAATACAATATATGAAGCTCAACATATATATATAATTCAGATGGTAAACTTTATAAAAGAATTTCCTAGTTGTTTCAATTGGATCCGTTCATCAATTTTAGCAGGCTGCTTTTATAAACTTACATATTTGTGAACTAAAAAGCTCCTAAGATTATGTCATAAAAAAGAAACAGGTCTACCAAAGGGCTTGTGTCCCAATGGTACCCCATATTGTGTGAGAAGCTTCTCAACCAAATGGTTGTGGGTTAAAGTTCTGCTTAGGACATGTGAGATAGATTTATGCTGTAAATGTTGTGACATAGGTAAAATTGCCGTTTAAAAAAAATAAAAATAAAGTCTATATACACTATAGGGAATAATCCGATGATAAATCTTCAAGTGGTGCGTACATGCATGCGCTTTGTAGAATGGTAGTGAATACTGATGCCTGCAAACATGCATATATGTCCCTAATGAGTGACATACAGCGAAGTTGTTCGTATGAGAATGTTTCGAGTGATTTTTCGAACCTCTATGATGAGTGCCAAAATAATGTTAAGACACTGTATTTGGTAAGATATTGACGTTACTAGTATAGCAATTTAAGTAGTGTGTACATGCAAGCAACGGTCTATCATATATATGTGGTAAAACTCATAGCAATATTACAGTTCCTAAGGTCACCAGATAAGCAGACAGAAGTCTTGTATGACTGCAAAACGCATGCTTGCTATTAGCTAATAGCTATGCTGTAATTGGTGTACCTCACAGCTTTCAAGTAGCTGAACAAACATGCTTGAGTCGATGCACAACTTAGTTATATAGAAATTGTATCAGTGATATGATATGCTTCACTACTACGTACTAAGAAACCATTTTAACTGCCAACCACAGGTCTAGGATGAGTAGAAAATCTTTATGCTATAAATCTGTATAGCTGTTGGAAATAATTGTCACCGAGGCAGCAGTTTTCAAGTAATGTACATATTAGCATGCATACTCTCTACTGCTATCTGTTTTGACTAACTAAATTACTAAACTTGCTATAAAAAACGTGTGCATATGCTTAAACTAACAAACCCTTACAGAAAAGACAACGATTAGAACTCAACGGGGTCAAAACTCACTGAACTAATATTAAAAAGTGCGTACCTTGAGCGCGACAAGATGAAGGTGTCATCAGTCATGTGTGGAACTTAGCAAGAACTGGAGCTAGCCCGAACAGAGAATGGAGTTGGACCAAAGCTGCTAGTATGGTTTGATAGGAATGTTTGAGAAGTGGATATACATGTATGAAAGTCAAAGTAAAAAAGTCAGATTTGTGGGGTAAAAAATCCAAGTGTTGGAATTAAAACAGCCAACATGTACTTATTGAAGTTGTCTTGTGAATTCTTGGACACTCATGCACTCTTTGGGGGCACAAAGATGCAGCTTGACCATGGGGAAGGTATCCTAGGATAAAAATAGTATAAAGTTTAAATAATGATTATTCAAATGTTAAAATACTAAAATAACAAGAAGAGGGATCATTACAAATGTCAAGTAAGATTTATCATATACAAACTAATTAAACAAAAACAAAATATTATAGACACCATCTTAGAAGGATTCAAAAGCGGATTGTGAACCGGCCAACTAATGAAGACTGGTAAAATTTTACGAACCAAACAAACCATTTGGATGACCATCAAAGGGTGAGTTCAATTGAGATTAAGAAAAATTCAAAAATCAAATGAACAAAATCTAGCCATTCATATTTAAAAAAAAAAAAAAAAACAACAACACAACAACACACAACTTTTACTTTTATTTTTTAGAAATAAAATATCTTACAAACTGTAAATTGTTAAGTGACAAAAAATATGTAAGGGTTTAGTGGTCACTCGCATGACTTATAATAATGCATAACAGAAAATAAACACAGAAAAGCCATGCAGCCAAAACCTTAATTAGTCAGATCTCTTAATTAGGGATATAACCTAACTAACATATAAGAAGGGTGTTTAAGGATACTTACTTGTTAATCATGCACTGCGTAAGCTCCTTGACCTTTCTTTAAGTGCATGGAACGCCTTCTTCTTGATCTTGATGCTTCACGAACTTCTTTAGGGTTTCTTGGAGAAAACCACCACTTAGACTGTGTCAGGTATCCACCGATACTTGCACAGGTAGAACTAGGGCTACAAACCTATGCAAGTTGGCGAGTACGGAATCGGGTAAAATCCTAGTCGATGGAAAGTCGACTTCAACTTAGGGAATCGACCAAAGGGATTTATGCATTTGGTTCGACCAATCGTAGGAAGAGAGGAGGAGGGGAGATGATTTTAGGGTTAGATGATTAGTTATGAGGTTCTATTGGAAAGCCTTATATTTATATGCTACCAAGGAGGATTCTAGAATACCCTAAACCTTGTCCTACAAGTAATAGAGTTTGGCAACTTGTCAAACTATACCCCATATGCCTTTTATTACTTATATATTTATAACTAATAAATATATTATCTCAGAAAAATTACCGTTTTACCCCTCAATGAAAATATTTGGGATTTTCATTTCTTCACTACTCTTAATTCATTTCGTATCTCATTTTCACTTGCTTGTTCTGTTTAGTGTGCACCCGTGTGATCCATTGGTATTTCTGTGAAGGCCAGTTGTGAAAGTTGTTGTGTCTTTGCACATAATCTTTTCAGGCTCCCGCTTGTGCAGAGATAACAACCATGGGACTACTTTCACTGTACCAAGAGGTTACTAGAAAAATATTGCACTACCTAGATCACAGAAACCCATTCAATACCCAGGTAGTGATTCTTAGACCTCGGCATCACCTACTTACCGAGTTCGGGTATATGAATGTATCCCTTCGCACTTTTTGATATGTTTGTAAAGTATTAGACATGAAATAATATTATGGAATACTTTTGTCCTTTCTTGCTCTCGTAAATAGATTTGTTCTCCCATAGTGACTTCAGGCACTATTTGTCGCATGGTCATGCTCTCACAAATGCGTTACACACAAGGGGCACAGGAAAAATATCCTTTCTATTTCAGCTTGGAGTTGCAAATTGCATCTCGGTCAATAAGCCATTTTTCCTTACCTCCCACTGAATCCACATTAGCACACAGTATTATACTGTTACGTAGTAACTGAAAACTAAGCCAAAATTCAATTAGAAAAAAAAAGTTAAATGACCTAATACCTAGGGTAATTGGGATAGTCCGCCATGATTAGAAAACGCCAATAACTTTAATCCATGTGGTCGCTTCTCTATCACGGTCACGTCTAACATTTGCCTCGCAAATGCATGTAAAATTCAGTAATCCCCAGAATGCTTCCTCTTTCACAATAGTTGCTTTCATTATCTCGGTATCCAACCATGATAACCAGCTAAGGACCTTTTAGAATGAAATATCTTTCATTCATGGATTCAAAATACGCTAAATGAAATCTCATAGTAATATCTCGTCTGATTTGTACGATTCCACAACATTATTTCTTATTCCTGGCGTTGATTTAGCTCATATCAGAAAGTGTTGGGAGTACGAAATCACTACTTTTATCTTTCTGATGATCCTAGTTCAGGGGAACATTAAGCCTCACATCTCAATCCTCTCATTATTGTATATTTGTATATGAACCTAAGTGAGTTCGGTACAAGTGATTTAGTCATACTGGATTATAGAATTAACTAAATCGCGATGCACCCAGCTTAGCGTTCAACGATGCACTTCATTCTAACTTCAGGTAGAATGGAATTATTCACATAAATAAGAATCGTGGCTTCTTGTTACTGATTCTCCTAAGTCCCTTATAGTGGTTTGGCACGAAGCTCACTCTTCACCCTACTCCACTCCTCGAGTATCACACTCGAGAGTTCGTAATCACTATGTCAACAAACTCCCTTCAGTCGGAGAAAACCGTACACCAACGCTTACACCAATTTACGACACGAAGCGAAATGTCGAGTCCTAATCCTAGCTAGAACCAATCTACACACCAATACACGGCACTACACGGACATACACCTCGTCCACTTGGACTTACACACAATCCAAGTCTTCACACTACACATCATTGACTTTCACCTCGTCCTCTTTGATTTACACATATTCCAAGTCTTCACAATACACTTCATGGACTTTCACCTCGTCCTCTTGGATTTACACACAATCCAAGTCATCACACTACACTTCACGGACTTTCACCACATCCTAATCTTCACACACCAATACACGGACTCACACCAAGTCCTAATCTACAAACAACAGTTCACGGGCATGCATTTAGTCCAAATCTATCCTATCATAACTAGTCTCGACTCACATACAAGTCGGATATACAAATATACAAGGATGATAAAGAGAGTTTAGATGAGAAGAGAATCATAACACAAGTTACGTGTGTGTGATGCCTAATCTGTAATACTTCGTTTCTTGGCAAATACGAGCGTTCTTCTCTTACACTTAGAGGTAGAAGATAGTAGGTAGTGGGATCACTTATAAACACATAATAACAAGTTAAAGTGATCAAAGAAGAGAGGTTTAGAAATCAGAAATTTCTTGTGCTAAGAGGACTCCATTTTTTCTGTAGAATAGTGCAGTATATAGTCAACAGGAGGAGGGGGACGGTCCCTTAAACCTTGGACAGTCCCATATATATAAGGGAGCGTCCCGATATACGCGCCTATTTTTGTCCTGATTTTGTTTTTTAAGCAAACATCTCTGAATTTTTATTATAAAATCCGTATAATTACATATATTCTTTCGATTTACATAGAAATGCAAGGCAAACGGGCAACAAGCTACGCCGCTAGCCTTTTTTGAATTGCAAAGCCAATTCTTTTAAAAACTACGTTTCTAGATCTAGGTGTCATAACATTGCTATGCATAACTCGTTGGACTCTGTTGAAAAGCTCCACAGCCTCAGGTGAAAGGAAACCAAAGGTATCAAATGCGAAAGGAATAAAAACATGTTGATTTTTAATGCACGCTTTCTCGTGTTTAGCCATTTTGTACGAGGGGGCTTTCAAAGCAGCTTGTCATACTGCAAAACCCCGGCTAATCAAATCCACGAGAGGAGAAACCCCTCTTAGATCCACACATGCATGTTTCATTCCAACCCATCCAAACACTAAAATGTCTACTGATCCTGATGTGGTTGAAAATTATCTGGTGAAAATTTTGACTGGTTTGGGCAGGAAAAATAGCTGTTGGATAATTTGAAATTCAAATATATTTTTTTTATTAAAACATTTCTTTATAATTACAAAATTAATTTATAAAAATGTTTTGTCACATAAAAATATAAGGTTTGAAGAAAAATAAATTCTTTAATCACTTAACAAAGTTGGTAGATTGTTTGTTCATACCTTAAGTGATGTTGTAGTCGAAACATAGTCGAAACGAATTTTCTCGATTTAAAACTTATCAAGTATTGTTTTACATAACGTGTCTTTATATTTTGTGATTATCAAAACGTATGGGGATCGAAAAATGCAAATGAGGTTTTTGACATTACATGTATTAACAATCTCCCCCTTTTTGATGATTACAAAATATAGACTCATTTTAGGCAAAATTATGTTTTAATAAGTATTAAATGAGTTTTCGTTTACTTCTCCCCCTTTTCGTAGAATCAAAAAGGCTTCGCCGATTTGTAGAGAGGAAAGAAATCGACGGTGCTAATGCTCCCCTTTGATTAGTGCTCTCCCTTGTTGAGGGCACTGGAGAATCGAGCTATGGTGTCTTGCTACAAAAACGAGTTAGTGGACAAGAACAAGAGCACATATATATATATAGAGATGGATGAGAAAAAAAATGAGTGAAATAAGAAATAGATGTTAGAAGAAAAGTAGAGATTAGATAAGAAAGAGAGATAACAAATCAGAGAAGAGATCAGATTGGTAAAGAAATCAGATTAAAAAACAATTAAACCTAGACGGTCCCAAATATAGGGGGATGGTCCATTAAATTTAGGGGACCGTCCTTCAATAAGGGACCGCCACTAGTGGGAATATTTTTGGCTTAAAATTCTGACTTTAGTGTTTTGCCATGTTTAAGTTGGTTAAAATTACATTTTGCACATGCATTTAAGACAAGAATCACAACATTAAAGGGTCACATTTCATTAATCATGCCAAAGGTTCATACATAGCCCACATCATACAGAGATTAAGAAATACATCATACATTACAACCACATAAAGAAAGATACAAGTTATTCCTAGAGAGACACCTAAATCCCTAGTGCATGCTTGACCCCAAAGATAATCTTTGATTATTCTTAACTAAACATCAAGGGTGTTTAGATAGGAGGTGGATATGAAGATAGTTGAGAGGAAGGTGGTGGAATGATGATGTGTGGTGGAGAAGGTGGCATGGTGGATAGAGGTGTTGGTTGCACATGAGTTTGAGAAAGAAGGTACTCAATGTTTCCAAACATGAAATGGAGATCATCTCTTAAGGAATAAATGAGGTTGAAGTTGTGATGACAGCATGCACAACTCATAGTGTGGTGATTGACAAAGTTGTAAGGAATGGGATACCCCATGATAGGAGATGGTGGTGGAGTAGAAGGAGTGTAATTTAAAGGCTCATTTGGTGACAAAGATAAGGAGGTATTTGGTGGAGGTGGATTTAAGCTTCTTGGTGGTGGTGACATGTTTCCAAGATATGGTGAAAGATTTCCAATGAATGAATAGAAGGAAGATGAGTTTGGTCTAGAAGAGAATGAGGAAGTTCTTCTAGTTGAGGGAGTTTTGAGTGGTGCACTAGGAGCAAGAGGAGAAGTTGGCTTGGATTTTGGAGAAGGGATGTTGTCATCTTGAGTGAGGTCAATGAAGGAAGCTTTGGGTGGTATTATGAAGATTTTAGGCCTTTTGTTGGCAAGTGGCAGTGAGGTTGAAGATGAAGCCATTTTTAGAGGGTGAAGAAGATGAAGTAGAAAAGAAAGATGGTGATGAAGAAGAAGAAGAGAGGTGTTTAAATAATCAAAGAGGATTATGGTTTAGGAAAAGCATGTATTAAGGATATTATGGCACTAAGAATTGTTTTGCTAAACCTGGAAATGGTGGTGAATTTTATGAAATGGGTCAAGATTGTAGAAAAGGAGAACAGTGCAAAAAACCATGACCACCTAGGGACGGTCCCTTAAATAGGGTGACGGTCCTTTAAAGATTCAGGACCGTCGCCATATTTATGGGACCGTCACCAGTAGGTTTCAAGTTTTTCACTAGTTTTCCATTTTTGCAATCTATAACTAAAATACTATCTAACAACTCAGATTTCTGCAGAATCATATATAAATATCAAGTTGAGTTAACATCCAAGACATCATCATGAAATTAAGTGGCAAACATCTAGCATGTTATAATGTAACCAAGTCTACATACATCTAAAGGATGAATACCAAATTCATCATAATCCAACTAAGTTACATAAAAAGCACACATGCTAAAATCAAAGTTATCAAGAAACAACTAGAAGTCTTAAGTGGTTATTGAGATCTCATCCTAATTTTTTCAAAGACTATTCTACTTCATTCTTCATGACTAGTGCCCACTCCAACTGCTTGCTTCATCATCTTGACGAAACATCATAACAAGAGACAGAATCATCATTATGGATCTTATGAGGTGATGAAAATTCCCATAAGAGAGATGTGAAAGTGTTTTTACTCAAAGGATCCATGACGGGATCAACAAGAGAGTACTGACTATTACGGAGTTGGGGAAATAAGTTCATGACAAAATGATATAGACGATTCAACAACATGCCATAAGGTATCGCCTTATAGTCGACTCTTGACATTCACAATTCTTTTTGCCACAAAGTACGCAAGATTATAAGGTTGCTCGGTGACAAGACAGTACAACATATGAGCACAACATGCCGGGAGGTGCTCACGATTATGGGGAAGACAAACTTCTACCCATCTGCGCAGATTTGATGTAATTCATCTACACAAATTTTGAGTGGATCTAATTCATAGAAGTGAGACTTACAAAACTCAATTTGTCCATTCTCGTTAAGAGACCCATGGACTTTTTGAGAAAGACAAATGTGTTCTTTGATTTCGGTAGGACTAGGTATAAATGTGTGATATGGACCAGATATTTCTGGGTGACTCTTGAGGGATTAAGTGACCACCCTTTGGTGTAGGCACATTTCTCGTGATTTGGAAGACGAATAATTTGAGAAAATTGCTCAAGAGTGAGCGATATGTCAAGGTTACGGATAGAGAATTTGATAGACAAAGTTTGATCTTTGTTATGTACAAGTTTGACTTGACTATAGAATTCTAAAACGAACTGAGGACAAATTTTCTCATTAATGTTGAGCAGAAAATTGAATCCTATAGACTTAAACATTGTGATAATGTGATTATGATTTGAAAAGGATGACTGAACTACTCGTCCTTCGTGAAAGTAACGAGACTCATGGTTATGAAAAGTTCTATTGTGACTTGATGAAGTACTTGATTCTAGTGAAATTTTAGGTATGTATTCTTCAGTAAGCTCGTGATCATAGTCAAACATATGGAAGCCTTGATGAGACATAATGACCTATATAGGAGAATTATTATGAACATTATGTGTAAATTCATGATCTTAATGCACATGTTTTTTAATCTTAATAGATTAAACCTATGTGATAATCCAAACACTTCTTAATTTAAATTTCACTTAATAAACTATGTTTGAAAATTGCATTCAGTTTGAAAGTTTAATGCATGATTGTGAAAGCGTTTTTTGACATGTATTAACAATGCATAATTATGTTTATGTTACGTTCCTAAACATGATTAATTATAACAAATTGAATTGGGGATTATCACATATTTTGACAATTTTCAAAACACACTTAATTTAACAAATTCTATATCTAGGTGAGTGGAATTGATGATACATTGTTATGATTTACTGTTAATTATAATTAATTATATGAAAAGTTGAAAATCTCCAATTTTAATTTCATGTTCATATAATACCTAATTTTAAATTAATAAGGAAATTGATAAATGACTTACAATTGATGATTAGAAAAGATGTTGGATTGATAATCCTTGAATTAAAAACCTTTGATTTGAGTTTTAGTAAATTAATTAAGGATTTGGGTGTGTTTAGGACTATATCGTCATTTCTCTAGGAAAAGAGATATTTGGGTTTTGTTTTCTGTTTGTGAAAGAGAAAAGTGGGGTACTGATTGAAAACAAGTGACAGTCTTTTAAATGTAAAGGACCGTCTCTGGGATCGTCTCCAATTGGAGGACCGTTGTCAGTACGAGATATTTTAGAGATTAAAATTTTGTGACTATTTTAAATTGGAGTTTTATGAAAAGAAAATTTGTTCAAGATGCATAGGGTTGAGTAGTTGAGAGAGTATGTTTGAAAAGACGGATACTAGACAAGGAATAGGAAGAATGGAGGAAACGAATTTCAAAATGTTTAAGACACTTTAAGAGACACGCACGAATAGTCCAAGGGAATGAGTGTTGAGGAGAATTGAGACAGAAGAAATATAGAAGAGATATAGATAAGTTTCAAATGCGAGAATTGCATGGGCTTATTCGGAGATCAATCATATCTATGGCGAATTATAGACGAGAAGAATAGAATAGTAGTCGAGAAATAGAGGAGAGAAGAGATGTCATGGTTGTTTTAAGAGTTTGTGTCATCCATAGTGATCAGTTGAGGTGCCTTTCCGGCGATTACACAATCGGCTTTGATTGTGGTTGTAGCGAGAGCAACTTGTTTCTTTTGAAAAACCAAGGGTTATCGAACAAGTATTGCTTAAGCTTTTTCCCACCTTCTCAATTTTTCATAGATGACATATATTGTGATTTATATGCCGTATCTCTTAGGAGTAACTCCTAAATACATGGTTCCTTTACATGTATTGAAGAATATAATTAACCGCTTTAGAGAGAGTCCTCTCAGAAGCGTGCTTAGAAGCAAACACTAAATTTGACATTGAGTCAACTTGTCATTTTAGGTACAAAAAGGCACCTAATTTTCCCTAAAACTATCCACGGACTCACCTTCGTCTTCATTTGTGAGTTTTGCACCCGAGGACTTGGGCATGACTACTATCTCTAAGAATTCACCTAGTTCCTATGGGGTATGAGCATTTAGGTAAAGAGTCTAGTTTTCTAACTATCATTTTCCACAAATAGATTTAATGCACAAAGAGTTTCAATCAACCAATTTTCATGTTACTAACAAGCACGTAACATGTAAGGCTATTATAGTTTTGATAAAGTGTACCTTTACCAATAGCGTTTCCTAAAGATACATTATCGTGAGAGGTGTTGTGGAACATACAAGGTTCTAGTAGTATAGAGAAATCAATAGTATGATGAGAGTGTGAATGGTTATTCATATCTTCAAGTCACTTCCAACGTGTATCTAAAAAAACTCACAAAGAAAACTTGGTACCCAATTTCTCATGGGTCCGAGATGGTTAGTGATAAACATCATTTGCATTTTCGTGCATAAGATGAGGATGTCGTCATGGAATAAAATTTTCCATTGATACAAATCTTGATGAATTTTATTCCACGTTATAGAACATTTTATTTGAAGATATTTTATTTTAAAATTCATTAGTAATAAACAAGATTTAAAAAAAAAAAAAAAAAGTTTTCCAAATAAAAAATCTATATTTGTCTAAGATATTTCACAAATTTAATTTGTTTTGATTTGCTTGTTGATGTCTCACATGAATTAAAGCCTAAACTCGTTTTATCACCGAATGCCTTTTGACTATTTAATAATTCCTTAAGTGACAAAGAACTCTTTCTAAATTTAGCCTTTTCCTTAAGCTTCTTAATTTCAATTTTATGATCTTGACACACTTTACATTCTAGATCAATTTCTATACCACTTTCAAGTCTAGACATTTTATCTTCCAAAATGATTTCTTTTTCAAATTTACTATCAAAAGATTTTGAGGATTCATTTTCCGGAAATGTTTTTAGACTCTTGTTGAAAAAAAATTCAAAGTTACTTTATAATTTAGAAAATTCTAGAATGAATGTGTCATAACAAAAATGTTCGATTTTGGAATGTACCTCACTTGAAGTTTCAACCTTTTCGACATATTTCGTATCCAGGACATTCGTTGCCTTCTTCATCAGTATAACTCAATGTTTCTCCAATGAGTTCTCTTTGCAAATTACTCATGTCGTCCTTGATGGCATTTCCTTCATTGAAAACATTTGAACTAGTAGCACTTGTATTTAATCGATCAAAAGTTCTATCTATTGATTCGTCTTCAGAAGTGACGAATTGTTCATATATTTCTACAAGATCAATTTGATTATCTTTGACTTAATTATTTTCTTGATGAAAGTTTAAAATATTTTTCCAAATATCATTTGTATGATCAAAGGCTTTGTGGTTGTCACAAACTGGATTCGAACCAGCACCTCTTGGAGCAAACGACACGCCCAGCGAACTATCATTCATTCTGATCGCAACTTTGTTTACCCGGTTCCCCTCGCTGCTAAAGGGTATGTCCGAACAGGCCTGGAAAAAGAGGTAAGGTCTCGCTTTCCTTTTCCACTCAAGTGTACGGCATATGTCGTGCTTAGGCCCCTTCTGTTTGACACATGAAATTATTTCATATTCATTTTTAGGTAAAGCTTTATAAATTAATATTTTGGCTTCAATATTTATATAAAATTTTCTTTTAAAATCATCATTTTGATTTTCAAAATTTATTTCCATTGGTTGAAAATCACCAATTAAAACAGCATGCCAAAGATCTTGATCTATTGATTCCACATTTTCGATTCTATTTTTCCATTGAATAAAATTATCTTTTTCGAAAAATGGTGGTTCTTGTAAATATTGCCCTTCTAGAATTCTTTCTGACTCCATAGATCGATTTAAGCTTTAAGGTACAATATACTTTAAAGATCTTGAGTAACCTGGCTCTAATACCAATTGTGGAAACTAGAAGGGGAGTTGAATAGTTTCACCGTTGTTAATTACGTTTTAAAACTTTTAAAACTTTTTGTTATTTTCTTGAAAATTGTTTGATTCGAGGTTATGTGATATCAATCAACAATATATATGAATACGATAGATATGCATGAAATAAATAATATATGGATGCAAAGAAGATAAAGAAATAGAAACAACCAAACCGAGACACGGAGATTTATAGTGTTTCGGCACGAAGCTCACTCTTCGCCCTACTTTACTCCTCGAGTATCACACTCGAGAGTTCACAATCACTATGTCAACAAACTCCCTTCAGGTGGAGAAAACCGTACACCAACACTTACACCAATTTATGACACTAAGCGAAATGTCAAGTCCGAATCCTAGCTAGAACCAATATACACACCAATACATGGCACTACATGGACATACACCTTGTCCACTTGAACTTACACATAATCCAAGTCTTCACACTACACTTCACGAACTTTCACCTCGTCCTCTTGGAATTGCACATAATCCAAGTCTTCACAATACACTTCACAGACTTTCACCTCGTCCTCTTGTATTTACACAATCCAAGTCATCACACTACACTTCACGGACTTTCACCACATCCTAATCTTCACACACCAATACACAAACTTACTCCAAGTCCTAATCTACATACAACACTTCATGGACCTACACTTAGTCCAAATCTATCATATCACAACTATTCTCGACTCACATACAAGTCGGATACAGTGTTAGGATCCTATTTTTATTGTGTTGATGATTCGGGTGGTCTTGGATGATCAAAATACATGTTTGCCATAGTTAGAGAGTTAGTAGAGAGAGAGGGTGTTCTTGCTAGAGGTTTACACAAATGAAAGATTAGATTAAAATGAGAAGAAGCACCACCCCTTCCATGGATGGAAGGGGTATTTATAGTTACATGAAATACGACCTCCTATCGGCCTGTGGATCAGGTATACAGTGGGTAAAGACCCGTCCTTCCTCCACGGTGTTACACTACGCTAAACTAAACTAATAACTAACTAATAAACTGATAAATAATGTAAACAACGACAAATCTACGAGCTAACATATGCTAGACCATTATTGGGGTGACCGACTCTTTAACATGGAATTTCCAATTCCTAACAATCTCCCCCTAAGGGAGGTCACCCCATTAAATACATTTTGCATCCTAGCATTCTTTCTTTGACATTGTTCTTGAGCTCGTA
The DNA here is from genome assembly GCA_910596185.1 of Chrysanthemum makinoi. Lineage (NCBI taxonomy): Eukaryota > Viridiplantae > Streptophyta > Magnoliopsida > Asterales > Asteraceae > Chrysanthemum > Chrysanthemum makinoi. The sequence goes on along the minus strand of OU343220.1, from coordinate 71,066,229 downwards.
GACTTCAATTCTTCAATTCCGCAATCTTTGTGCATTAGTAGCGATTCTTTAAAGTCCGATAACTTTGTACTTTAAGTGGAGGCCTTTGAACTGATCCACATCTTTGATGATCTTCGAGATTTCATTGAGATCATCAGCCACAGTAAATCTCTGGATCACCCTTTATTGTGTTGCCATCATGTGAAGTTGTGACTTTTGGACCGACATGCTCACACTTTTGAATCATGACATCTTTCCATCAGAGTAGCGGAAGCTTTTACTGGTTCAAGATATTTGCAGCAGCGTAGCAGAGACATAGTATAGAAATATCTAAGCCAGGTTATGTAGATATGCACCAGTCATGATTTATTCAAATTAAGTGTGGATGCTGTGAGCATGCGGCCTTGGATTGACCGCTCAATTCTGATCAGCTGCAACCGTCCAAATGTACCTGCAAACAACAGTTAGCAATAAAACACACAAAAGTGTCTTTGATCACTTTCGTTGAATTGAGGTACACGGCCCACGGTTCCCCGTTGATCAGTACAAGTACTGCCTGTGATCAGGTAGGATTCCTAAGAATCTCCTTGATAGGGTTTCGCAGCTGTTCTAGCTGTTCTCAAACCGGAACGTCTTAAAGAAGACAACACAGAGTGAGTGAACCAGAAAATTGAGATTCACTGATTGATGAAAAATGATTTGAAAACAACCGCGTATTGCTTAGAAGAAAGAGTTTTGCAATACGACGAAGGTTTTATGAGAAAGATCAATTTTCAATCAAAATACTTTTGTATTAGAGAATGAGTACACATTCGACGCGCTAGCGAAAAGAAGAGATTCGCACATCGAACGGTTTTTCTAAAAGTATTTTTTCAATCAGAGATACTTTTTGAATTTGAAATGAATACACATTCGACGTGCTAGAGAAAAGAAGGTTTGCACATCGAACGGTTTTTCCAAAAGTATTCGTCAATTCCATTCCTGGACCAAGGTTGATTCAAGAATGAATCGCCCCATTGTTTCTATCCAGTTGTCACAAGCTTGATCTTTTGCAAGATTTCACATGTCACCCACCAAGAGCTTGTTTGATGTTGGCTCTAGAAGGATTTCCATCTTCATTGTGAATATTTTTACATATCACTCGGATGTTCTGGCAATACCACAAGGATAATGCGTAGGACTCTTAATATATACTTACTTTCTACATTGTGTGAAAAAGCAAGTCTTCAAGAATTTAGTGTCCTAACGAGATATTGTGGATGATCTCTTGGCTCTAGACTCAATCGTGCACATTTGGTTCCTATGTCGGAGACTAGGGAGAGGGTCTCCTTCTTCAATATCAACAATCTCTAAGAGAAAGTCGATAGATTATGTCGGTTCCCCGTGAGAATGAAACAAGCCCTTTTAAGAGGAACTTGAGTGGCTTGGGAAGTTTAGTGCAGTGCATCACTGGGTCCATGACGTCTTGTCTTCAATACCGGCGTTATCTTGGTAACCACCAGTAGCATATGTATTGAACCCGGTTACTGCCCTAAGGTTGAATTATTGGAGGGCTATTTCTTTTCACCCTTTTCTCATTCATTTCTTTTTCATTCTTCAACCCCTTCAGTGCTTACCGAGACTTCATTACTAGAACCTTGTTGGGTTTATTCCAGTTCTAGCTCTATCTCAGTCCGCACTCTTCCCATATCTCACTTTTCTCCTTTTTTCATCATACCTAAAGACTCTACACTATCTAGTGGATTGTCCCTGGGTAGATCCCTCCGGTTTTGGCGGATCGTGGGAACGAATACTTAACCTAACCATCCTTATAACACCATGCATAAAGTAAATTGGTCGGTCTTTTGGTATTGTTCTTTCCTTCATGAAACCAATTGAAAAATCATTTGGAAAAACCAATCAAGGTACTTGTGATACAAGATCAACGCATTTTGTACCTTAATAGTTTTGATCATTTTAGAAATGCTCCCCCTCAACATGTGCATATGATATTGAAATTGTTTGGCACATGGAGGCAAGAGTTCTTTGAAATAATTTCTTGATCACATTTTTCTTAGAAAAAGCCATTTGAATTTCTTTGGTAAATTCTCCCCCTCAATATATGCATAGGATTTTTGAAATCATTTTTATCACATAGAGGCAAGAGTTAATTTGAAGCACATCCACAATCACAAGCGCCATTAAGAAACCATTTTAAAACACAATCAAGGTACTTTATAAATTACTTTAAAAAGCTTTTGTACCTCGATAGTTTATTTGCTCCCCTCAATATGTGCTTCGAGATTCGAAAGCGTTTAGCACATATGAGAGAGCATCCTGCACAATTAAATCAAAATGATCACCTTTTATCAAATTTCATTATTAAATCACAAATTCTCCCCCGATCAAAAATATCAAACCCTTTGAGATTTTGGATCCCAAGTGATTTAATAAGGTTTATAAAACATGGGAGAATATGTGGCCAAGTTTAAATACTCATCATGTTTTTGGATAAATCCTCCTCCTCAACATGTGCATCGTGTATTTGAAATCGTTTGGCACATGGAGGCAGGAGTGCCTTTAAAGGACTAAAACCGATTCCATTAAAACAAATTTGAGATTTAAATCACGATCTCCCCCTTGATCAAAAAATTCAAACCAACTAGAATTTTGGATCCCGATTGATTTAAATCATTTAGAAAGTTTGAGGGAAAGACGTGGCAAGATTTAATATTGAAAAAAATGATAGATAAGGACCAGATTTAGACATTAAAGATTGTTAGTGTCAGGTATGATTATTTTAAGAGATCTTTTAGTAAAATAAAACAATTTCACAATCAAACAAGAACAGAAAAAATTTCATTTTGAAAGACCTTGATTCTAAAGAAAAATCATACCATGACATAACATTAAATCTTTAGATCACCACTTATATAGTACAAAGCGGAACTTTTGTGAAGAAATATCGTTTGAAAATATTTTATTTTAAATCACTCTCCCCCTCAATCCATGACAGAAGTCAATAATTGAGTGACTTAGGTTTTGATAACAAGAAGTCCGGTGATTTTCAAAAAAATTAGTCCAATATAGTTTCAAAACAATATTTTCCATTTTCAAAACAATTTAATCAAATTATTTAAAATTGTTTAAAAATGGTATCCTGCACAAAGATACGTTAGGTGGTTGAGAAGCTTCTGTTGATGTTGCTGCTGTAGGGTTTGGAAGAAAAACCATCTGCTGATGCAGTGAGACTTCTTCTTACGTTGCATTTTGAATGCCAACTGAGGTCAAATTAGGCTCCGTTTCTTCAATCACTTAGAAGAAAACCATCTGCAGATGCAGTGAGACCTCTTACGTTGCATTTATGCCAACTCTCCATAGAAGTCCAATTAAGCTCCGTTTCTTCATTTGTCAACCCAAGATATAGTTACCCTTTCCTTGCGGCATCCAATCATGTTCATTTGTGGGATCCGGATCGGGAACATTCTTATATACCAATATACATGCATATGTTAGTGAACACACATACAAATATATGGTGGTCGACATCACCCATAACAGCAATCGACTAATTAAAGTCAATTCAACATAACAATCTGATCATATAAGGCATGGGGTTTAGGTGTTAATCAAACTCTAATCATCTAAACCTAACAATCATATCCTAAATTCCTAGTCCTTCGACACAGGCAAATATCATTTTTTTTTAATTAAGCACGAGGATAATTAAGAAAGCTCGTTAGATGATATAGATTTGAAAACATTCTCCCCTCAATCAATGACTTATTTTCTAAAAAGTTTAAAAGCGCTGAAGTCATTGATTGAGTTTTCAATTTTACAAAAGTTCTAAAACTGATTGATTTTGCAACTCATTAACCACCATTTAGTTGAAACAAATATTTTTCTGAAGAATTTTAGACGGAAAAACATTTGTGTAGGAACAGCAGTCCTTCGACATACTTTCCTCAAATTGTTTTAGGATAAGTGCACGAAATATTTTGAAAATAGGTTTAGCGCAGCACTTTCCTTCCTTTAAAAGACCGGGTTGCTATCTGAAATAATAGCAAGCCATAGTTTGAAGCACGGGTTACAGTCAGAAGTAACTGCAAGCCATATATTGAAGCGCGGGTTACAGTCTGAAATAACTGTAAGCCATTATTTGAAGCGCGGGTTACAGTCTGAAATAACTATAAGCCATTTTATGAGACATGTTTAGAAAGGAATATTTACACCTCCTGCTCGAACTTCATCTAAAGTCCCGTGCCATTATTGAATGACATTTCTAAGACCGTAGATGTTATCGATACCAGAAGACATGTCTTGAGAAAACATATTTTTGGTATTTTTGAAATTTTTCTGATTTTTATGGGCTTTTAGAAGGTTTTATATTTTTCTATTTTCTTTTTCTTGGTTTTATATTTTTGTATTTGGTTTTTTGATAAATATTTACAAGGATAGATTAGATGATATAGTTAAAGAAGATGATGATACGAGTACCGAGATAAGGATATCGAGCAGCACGTCATAGAAGATAGAAGTCATCAACTCTTAAACATTCACCACCAAAGCTTCCGGGGCTCTTGAATCGAAGAAAGAAATTGAACCATCCGAAAGTGAGACTTTGGCAGCTTCCCCCAAACCGAAAATCCTTTAGCTGAGCAGATTCGAAGCTCTATTTCAAGCTTGCCTTAGCCAAGTGCACAGAGAAGCACACCATTATCATAAATCCCGCTGCTCCTTTCAAGAATAATCACCGTGATTCTTCGTTCGAGGTTACATCATCAACAAGAAGAACGACCGTATCATCCCACACATAAATAATCTTCTCAAATTTCATAACCACTGAAGTCTGACGCAATCCATTCCAAAAGGTTGTCAAGAGACCACTTACCCCGTGTAGTTGAAATGATGCAGTCCGTCTCTTAGTATAATGCTCAAGAACTCTCTCGAATACACTTCATGAGGGGAATGAAGAACACCTTCCCATGTTCACATTTTTCTTCCCCGATGAACGTGTATGAAGCTCAAGAACCCGAAGTACACCAATACCCAAGAGCTCTCCCGAATACACATCATGAAGGGAATGAAAACACCTCCCCATGTTCACATTTTTCTTCCCTGATGAATGTGTATGAAGCTCAAGTATCCGAAGTATACCAATACCCAAGGAAGGAATAAATGATAACATTGAAGAAGCGAGGCCAAGTCACGATTATCTCTGCGGATGTCAACTCCGAATAAGTGATTATATCTCTCGAATCATCGATTAAGCACTCAAGTGAAACAGTGAGCATCCCCAATGTACACACTCTCTCCCCCCTGATCATTGCGATACCATCGAAATCACCACACACTAGTGTACCTCTTTTATCTTCAGAAACTTTCTCTAACATCACTTCCCCCACGTGGTTGAAATACAAACACTAAACGCCTTGATGAGTAAAACCTTGAGTTTCTCTGCGGTCATGACATTTGTTTTCCCAGGATATCTTCAATCACTTAGAAGAATTAAGTTCATCAAGTTTACTAGTCATGAGTCAAACCTTGAGTTTCTCTGCGGTAATAACATTTTTCTTCCCGGGGTATCTTCAATTACTTAGAAGTATTAAGTTCATCAAGTTTACTCGCGTTTTGGTGCTTGTCTCCTTACTTTGGTTTTGACACTTGAATCAGCAACTCTTTGTAAGTCCGTATACTAGAAATATTTTGAGAAGAACATCATTAGCTCAGATGTATCTGTGAGAATCAACTTGTTGAAGAATAACGTGAGCAAGTCTAATTAGGGATTAAATTTGGCATTTCAATCTCCCCCAATTAGTGCTCTCCCCTAAACTGACAATTTGTTAGATAAATGCCCAGAATAAGAAGAAGTCTTTTGATAATCACATGCAACTTGTCTTTTAGTCTTCTATCATACAGCAGAAAATGTAGAACCGACTGAAGACTCGACCTTCTTCTAGATTGTCCAGTTGGGGAATAGATAGTTAACATCTTCGACTCACCAAAACACAAGAAAATCACCAAAAAAAGCATCCCAATCAACTTACATCTTGCAAATCCCCTTAACTAAAATCTCTCCCAATCAAACAAGAACAGAAAGATGTTCATCAAGGAAATCAGCAATCAGGCCGCAACGAACACACGAAATGGTAACACCAAGCAAACAATCACATCAAACAAGAACAGAAGGTTGTTCGGAATCATCATGTTGATGTGCACGTGAAGCATTAACCGGAAGCATTTTGTCAATAACCTCATATCAGCTTGTGAAGATGTCAACTAACGGCTCTTAAGAAGAAACTCCATGTAAAGATGATCCGATAAGAAGAAGCTCGGTTCTTACATGATTTAGGAGCCGTTTGACCATATATTCTCAAATAATAATCAATCAGCAATGCAAAAAATTCACACTTCTTCTCCCCCTCAAGAATTGCATACGGAGATGCCATTCTTGACTTAATAAGTGAAAATCATCCGAATGTTCTATTCACACTTCTCTCCCGCAAAATCAGCACATGATGTCGCCATCTTCATTATAATCGAGCAAGTGGAATGAGAAAACAATCAGTGGTAGCCCGGTTCACTTGATGACTGAAGCGCATGGAAAAAGTATGAAGCATGTTGATGAGAATGGTCATAATTGAGAAGATTTCTCTTCTTCCGAAGATAATGCGCACTGAAGCGTACACATTTCTTTTCTTTAGAGTACGAGGCCTGAACTGAAGTGTTCAAACGTCATAAGAAGATTTCTCTTCTTTCAAAGATAATGCGCACTGAAACGTACACATTTCTTTTCTTTAGAGAACGAGGCATGAACTGATGTGTTCATACGTCATAATCTCTCTCTTTACAATCTCTTTAGCAAAACATGTAATCATCCCCATTATCATTATGTAGGCTCTTTGTCGTGACAGCTGATGGAGAAAACCCAATATGATGAATTTGACCCTGAAGTAAACTAACCCGAACTCGTGACTTAAACTTGCACATATGTAACAAAGAGCGGTGCCGAGACTTCATGCCCATTTGAATCTCTAAGTACTCTATACTCTTCAACCAACCAACCATCGAGTATAAGACGTATATCACCTCTTGAAAATCCACAATCGAATGTGACACTGAGCACTACAACGTAACTCCTTAAAGTGATAGTTATTTTGTGGTTATACGAGCCCAATTCCCCCAAGTGGTAAAAGAAAAGGTAAAAGACACCCAACAATAACTAGATTTCCAAGTCTTCGTTTTTGATAATAAGCTCGAACAAGGATCTTGAAGAATCTTCATCCAACCATCCCCGATACCTTCAGATACTAAGTACACTCGCCCGTGATATTTCACTTTAACCTCAAATAAATAATAGTGAATTAACTCCGTTGTCACATCTTGTTAAAAGCTCAACTCTAGCCTCCTTTGACGTTTTAAGTGAACTATGATAATGGTTTTCATCCCGACCATGGTTAAAAGCACGTAACCCCATAAAACCACGTAATAACCAAACTGCCATGAAGACAACCCAAACACATACCCAATTCATGAAGTACACCCTTTTATCCCTTCTTCGAAGCAGAAAACGTAGCACCATCATCAAATAAGATCCAGAATTACACTTTCTCTTCTCCAAGATGGTTCCATCAATACGGGATTTTACTACTCTATGGTTTAAACCGAGAAATGATTTCTTTCGCGGGATTTTACAAAACCAAGAATAAACCGTAAGATAGATCCGGAAATGCACTTTACTAATACCAGGATGTTTCCATTATCACGGGATTTTACAGGTCTATGATTTAAACCGAGAAATAGGTTCTTTCAAAGGATTTTACAAAATCAAGACAAAACCGTAGACAATGTTAGCTTGAATGTGTTATGACAACTTTGGTTTCGGTGAATATCTGTTTTTAGGGGAACATGCAGTGGTTCATCAACGGTACATTATCCAACATCAACAACATCATCAATCATCCAATCAACACATTGGTAAACACATCAATCACGCGTTCTATCGGCTGTTGCTGTGACCACATGGAGAAGTAAACCCGATATGTCAAACTTGATCATGAAGAGAACTTCCCCTGATTTGTTACTTAAACTTGTACTAATCCTTGTGAAGAAGAAACGGTGTACCCAATGTACAAGACCTCTTGACGTATCCTCAACTGCGTAAGACACCGAAGTGATAGTTGCGTTGTGGGTAAATCGAGAAAGAATCACAACCATAACTAAATAGCCAAGTCTTTATCACACTCTTTAAATGCCCAAACAAGTCATCTTCGCGGAAGGGTAGAAAGAAAGAAGACAAAAATTAAGTGACCGCACCCGGAAAACCTCACTTCAAATCCAAATAAGAAATACCAAACAAACAACCCCGAAGTCCACTTTGTTCAACCATTAACTCAAGCCGAGACATAATATTTTCTGCGAAAATGTGTATTCCAAATTGCCAACCCTTATAATGAATCTCAGTAGTTTATCAACTCACATCATCAAATCACATTATCACATCATATAACCAATCAAATCTCATAACACACCATATCACATCATCAGATTGCCTCATCAAATTACCCCACTCATTTAAAAAAATATGATCATCAACCTGGTACAGTAGTCCATGAAAACCCACGATCCAATATTGACAACCCGAAATTCGGAAGACACATTAGCCCATTCATAATCGCATAAAGCACACATATCAAATCCGACACGTTGTTAGTCCAAGCCCACATACTCTCAAGTACAAAACTACATTAATATTTTGGTTAACGTTAATATTAATGTTACTATTACTATTTTGCTCGAACTAAATCACACAACGTGTAAGCGAATGTCATGTTAGATATGGTCACATATTGCAACAGCTCATGATAGTCTTAAACCCAAGTTTTCGGTCCAAAAGAATAATAGGCAGCTCAAGTGAATATCATGCAACTCTCGTGAGGCACCTTACTCACGTTCAGCCCAAGAAAGCCCATCTCAATATTAGAACGGTCAGCCCATCAGATCCAAAAACCAACACAGACCCTAATTTTTAGGGAGTATAAATCATTCACTTATCACAACTCCGCTTAACCCTAATCCCTCACAAAAACTCACGCCTCTTTTCCTGACTTTTCTCATTCTTAACCCTAAAACTTCTCTATCAAATATTCAGCCACCATCACATCCTTCACAAATAATTTCTGCTCCTCATTCAGTACTTCACTTAACCAAATCTCATCACAAATCCAGATAATACTCAAAAACTGTATGCCTCCCTTTTATTTCATCATACCAACGGCATCAAGGAGTGCACACATCAAAGAATATCGTCAAGACTGAGCTCTTTAATCCTAGAAACGGATTATCCTTAACGGCATAAGCCATAGGGATGGTAGCGGGTATGAATCATTTTGAGCCACAAGGATGGCTTGAATCATGATAAGGCTTTGAAATCGATCAATTGAGTCAAGGTAAGGCTTAAATATGTGTTGGTAGTTGATTATAATAACACGAAACAAAGAGGCAAGGTATAACGAGATTGTTATAAACTTGAGTCTTTATATTCGTACATCATCAAACTACTTTGATCAATGAAGAGTTGTTATCTCGTGTCTTTATACGTTTGATATTGTCTTTGAAAGTCACGAGATTATAAGCTGAGATCAAAACCTTAAGTACGAGTCATGTATAAGTGGCTTAGGATCTGTGATGGTAAAGTCTTTTCGTGTATAGATCTTTGAGATCTATGGTAGTAGTTGCACACGAAAAAGACAAGAACTGAGATCATATGAGTCTTTCACTTAATAACGAGTCTTGATTTTGTTTGTTGAGGATCGATGATGTGTTTAAGGTTCAAACAAACTTGGTGAATCTTTTAAAGATTTGGAACGAGTAGAACCCAACTGAGATCTGATTGCAAGAATAAGCGTCGATGATGATGCTTGATGATCTGAGATATCGATTGATGTCCTTGTTTTATTTTATCCGATTCTAGTTTAGGTTAAGAGTTGAGGTCGATTTATGTAGATTGGTATATGAGACCGATGATGTAAAAAGGAGCTGAGGTCTTGATGATATTTTGGTAAATGGTTGCTTGTGGTCGTGGTCTAGTTGTATTGTTGTTGTCACGGTATTTCAAGTCTTAACATCTTCTTCTTCATCCTTTATGTGTAAGTCGCTAGGTCTCATATATGAGCCAAGTCGCTAGCCAATTCGCTAAGCCAATTCGCTTAGCCAAGTCGCTAGCCAATTCGCTAAGCCAAGTCGCTAGCCAATTCGCTAAGCCAAGTCGCTAGCCAAGTCGCTAAGCCAACTCGCTACGTCTTGTTCAATAACAAGTCGCTACCGTTTTAAAGAGTCAAGTCGCTAGCAGTTTTCCAAAGCAAGTCGCTAGTTAGCTTTTGATATAACTCGCTGTTGACTTTCAAAAAAGTCAACGATATCCAAGTCGCTACAGAGAAACAGTGAATCTGGACATGATACATTGACAAGTCGCTAGCAAGAAACACATGACCAACTCGCTAGCATGAATATCAAAAAGTTTTCCGACCATGTTCAAGTTTACCCAGAAAACTGCACAAAGGATGCACCTTTTGACCCATTAAGACCACATAAACAAACAGTTGCTTTTTGGACAAGACTTACACAAACAGATTCAATACTAACTTGGACAAAACTACTCACTTGGACAAAAAAATACAGACTTGTACACATGTTAAAAACAGTTTAGACCATGTCATATAGACCAAAAGAAGCATACCAAAACATGACCAAAAGAAGAATACCAAAACATGTAAAAAACAGTTTTACCCATAAAGAATATACCGACCACAAGAGTACCAAAACTGTTATAAAACCATGTATCAAAACCACAAGAAATCATCAAAACAAAAAAACCTTGGCTCTGGTACCAATTGTTAGGATCTAAATATTATTGTGTTGATGATTCGGGTGGTCTTGGATGATCAAAATACATGTTTGCCATAGTTAGAGAGTTAGTAGAGAGAGAGGGTGTTCTTGCTAGAGGTTTACACAAAGTATGGAATATTAGATTAAAAGAGAAGCACCACCCCTTCCATGGATGGAAGGGGTATTTATAGTTACATGAAATACGACCTCCTATCGGCCTGTGGATCAGGTATACAGTGGGTAAAGACCCGTCCTTCCTCCACGGTGTTACACTACGCTAAACTAAACTAATAACTAACTAATAAACTGATAAATAATGTAAACAACGACAAATCTACGAGCTAACATATGCTAGACCATTATTGGGGTGACCGACTCTTTAACATGGAATTTCCAATTCCTAACATACAGAAATATACAAGGATGATAAAGAGAGTTTAGATGAGAAGAGAATCTTAACACAAATTACGTGTGTGTGATGCCTAATTTATAATACTTCGTTTCTTGGCGAATACGAGCGTTCTTCTCTTACACTTAGAGGTAGAAGATAGCAGGTAGCGGGATCACTTATAAACATATAGTAACAAGTTATAGTGATCAAAGAAGATAGGCTTAGAAATAAGAAAGTTTTTGTGCTAAGAGGACTGCATCTGTTATGTGGAATAGTGTAGTATTTGTAGTCACCAGGAGGATCGGAGGACGGTCCCTTAAACCTTGGACAGTCCCACATATATAAGGGACCGTCGCCATGTTTACGGGACCGTCCCGACATACACTCCTATTTTTTTCTAGAAGTGATGAAAAATTATCTAGTGAAAATTTTATCTGGTTTGGGCGAGAAAAAATATTTGTTGGATAATTTCGAAATTCAAATCTATTTTTCTTATTAAAACATTTCTTTATAATTACAAAAATACTTTGTAAAAATGTTTTGTCACATAAAAATGTGAGGTTTGAAGAAAAATAAATTTTTTGATCACTTAACAAAGTTGGTAAATTATTTGTTCATACCTTAAGTGATGTTGTAGTCGAAACGAGTTTTCTCGATTAAAAACTTATCAAGTATAGTTTTACGTAACATGTCTTTATATTTTGTGATCATCAAAACGTATAGGGATCGAAAAATGCAAATGAAGTTTTTGACATTATTTGTATTAACAACTTGGCTTCTTTATTTGTCTACAACCACTCAAGATCAACACTTCCATGTGCCAAACTATCTTGCCTTATTAGGCAATGTACATTTGCTATGTATCTACTCCCACTTAATCCTTGCAATACTAGGAATTCTTCCCATAGATCTTCAGGATCTACAATTCCTTGTCTTGCTTTTGTACATTATTAGTTAAATGATCTAAATTAATTTTCCATGCTTTTGCTTCCGTTGCTCAATTCTAAGTTGAACTCCTCTAATTGGGTCCGGTAAAGTACTTTCGGCTTGAGCACATATATTTGATCATATTTAACTGTTGCTAATCCGGTTATTTGTCCCCCCCCCCCGCGGAAATCATCTATTAGCTTTACCTGCACATTCCAAAGCATAACGAGATTTTACTCATGATTTATAAACCCATGCCCTTTCGGGTTTGACTTACATATCTAAAATGCTGCCCGCCAGCATATGAGCTTTATTCAATCTCTATGTTTTTGGAAATACCATCACTCAAGTATTTCTTTTTTACAAGAAATCTTACTTATCAAATATCCAATGTATCTGATTGTATTGCATGTGGGACACACGCCTTGACTCCATCAAGACTCGAGATATAAGGCATTATCTTCAAGTACTAGGAATCCTATATTATTTAAATTTTGGCACAAATGTTTTTTAAGTCATTTCATGACTTTAACTTCTTTGTTTCATCTATCATAGATAGTTGTTACCAACCAAAGATTCTTGTTCTCTTTGAACTTTCATTATAGATGGATTGTATCAAAGTTCATGATTATCTTTGAACTTTTATCTCATATAAATTGCATCAAAGTATATCATATTGAGCTTAGGAGCTCATTTGAACTTTTTTTTTACTTCACCGGTTCTTTATAAAGAACCCATAAAATATGATCTCCTCTTGATCAAATCAAATAAATTGTTACAATTCACATATATGTATTTGGGATATTTTCAAGCCTTTAATAATTTATTAGTCACAGGTTTTTAAAATAGAAAATGCCAAATATATTAAATTTCAATTTAAATGTTTTTAAACATAAAAAAATAAAATAAGTTTTTAAAACAAGTCCTAAAGCGAGCAACAACCAGTTTTAAAATTACAAAAATTTAAACAGTCTCGCAAGACTCTCGTTATTTATTAAAGCGGTATCAAGTTAGTTGAAATGAAAGTATACTCGGACCTCTGTAATCGTGAGTGATCTTAGCTTCAAAATTATTTTCAAATACATTTAGTCCAAAAAAAAATATTTGTAGGAAAAAATAAACTAACATTTTATAAAATTCTTGTTTAACTCAACTAATATGTTAAAAAAAATTCAATTTTTATTCAACTGAATCATATTAATAAAAGCGTACTTTTTCTTTTCAATTTTTCCCTTTTCTTTTTTTTAAACACCAAATTTATTAAAGTAAAACTTGCAAAATACTAGAGGATACAAAAAACACATAACAAACCATAATTTCGCAAAATGCAATAAGACACCAAAACACGACCACACCTGTATAACCTTTGAAAGCCAAATAACACCAACCAACGTCTAAAAATAAATAACTAACCCTAAAACAACACCCAACATAAAAAAAAAATACATATATATATATATATATATATATATATATATATATATATATATATATATATATATATATATATATATATATATATATATATATATATATATATATATATATATATATATATATAATATATATATATATATATATATATATATATATATATATATATATACACACACACACACACACACACAAATATCACCTTAAAAACAAGGTAGCCCCGACATCACAAACTAATAAATTAGAATGCTAATTGACAAAGAAACTTGAGTGCTTTAGCATAAGGCTAAGCATAATAGGCCATGGACTGGACTGAACCATACTAACTGAACCGGACTGACCATAATTTGGTTCGGTCCTCGGTCCACCTTTTTTCTCATATTTGGTCATCGGTCCGATCCTGTTCGGTCTTACACACAACTGGCCAAAATGCTTTGTTGGATCGAACAATTCGGTCCGGTCCTTGATCCGGTGTTTTGTGCCAGATCGGTTTTTTGCCCGATCCATTTTTAGTTGGTTTGATCCGGTTTTCAGACCGTCATCAACCTTACTTTAGCAGACCTCAGTCTTGGAGAGCCTTTTTCATTTCATTAATCACATAATATGATTATGTAATAATGTTTATTCTGGGTTACAAGATATCGGGTGCTCGTTTCTCAAAGATATCGATACTCAAAAGATAGAGCTTGAAATGTTATAGCAAATGTGATGTATCAAAATCTTTAATATTGTAAGTTTGTAACGACCAATTAATTTGAAATAACACAATATAGGAATTGAGGAAGTATTTTTTTTGTTGAGGATATTATTAATTGTTACATAAAATTAGCATAGCAATAATAGATAGATTTAACATACATGTCTAATTTATTAACAATTTAATACATCATGCATGCATTTTTCACGCAAAATTTTAATTTTTTTTTCACTTGTCATCATTTTATTCTTAGGTATGTTTTTTGTTATGCATGACAATCATTTTTCAAATTAGTATGAGGAGAGTTATTTTAAATACCAAACTTTTCTCACATACCAAGGTGTTGGGTTCAGTAAATACCCAAACCCCTTAATCTAGGATTTGAATAGAAAATAGCCCAAGTGTTTAGTCCATTAAACACTAACAGGTCACTGAGAGCATAGTCTCTCAGTGAGTCATCTTCAGGATACTCAGTACGAGGCGAAGAAGAAGTCTCTCCACTCAGTAAGGCGGAACTTAAAGGGTGAAGACTGAGTCAAGAAGAAGATGATGGATTTAGTGAGTGATGACAATAACTCACTGAATCCCCAAGACTCCTCTCCAACTGCTTACAGAAGACAAACAAGTAGAAGACTGAAGGATGAAAAGACTAAAGAAAGAGCGGGACAAGGCGGGATAAGTTTGAATCAGATAAGACAATGTCCTTATCAACCAAAGTCAACTTTCCCTGAATGGCAAAAGATCAGGCTCAGTGTCATCACTGAACTTAGGAAAGTAGTCTTGTCTCTTACCTAAAATAGTCTTTGTAAACAAAGACAAAATACATCAGGTTTTGTCTTCGTATGATGTCAGTTTGTCACTTAGGAAAGAGTTAAAACTCATACATGTATAAATAGCATAAGAGATGGAGTGAAAAGGTCAAGCTTGTGAATTGTAAAAACACACATACACGCAAGCCATCTTTTCACTCCTCCAAATACAACTTAGTTCCTGAGATAGCTCAGTGAGCTCTAAGAGTTGTGCTCGGACTTAGCCTGAGCTTAGAGAGGAGTCACTCAACTTTGTCATTTCAATCCCAAGTACAATTCCGCAAGTACTTGGGTAACGTATTCTTTGTTGATTTATTTCTAATAAGAATATGATGTTGAAAATTACTTTGTGTGTTTTACTTATGTTAATTTCAGTCTTAGTTCACTATTAACTTGTTTTATATACTTAAACTGTTTTAAACGATAGTGAACGGGGAACAACAAGTGGTATCAGAGCAAGGCTAATTATAAAACTCGTTTTTTGGCGCTTCTAAAATTTTAAATTAGGATCCTAAATGGTGAAATTGATGTACCCCAACCGTCGATAAAACGGGTGGAGCTTATTTAGGTGTTGCCCCTAGACTTGAAGTTGGCAAATTCAACAAATGGAAAAAGGGAATGCTTTGCTATTTGATTGGGATGGAACCTTATTATATCAAGTGTATAAATGAATGTCCATTTGTCCCAAAGACTGGCGAAGGGTTTCCCAAACACAAGCTCGGTGGACCCAGGATGAAAGGAGAGTGGTAAACCATGACCAAAGACTCAAAAGTATCATAATATCTTGTCTTCCTGACGATATTATGGAGTCTGTTATAAGTTGTAGTACAGCTAAGCAAACCTGAGATGACCTAGTTCATAGTCATGAAGGACCATCTGATACCAAGGAAAACAGGATAATGGAACTGAAACTTGAGTATAACACCTTCAGGGCTAAGGACTCAGAAACTCTGTCTCAAACTTACACCGGTACAAAACTCTTTTAAATGAACTATCAAATGATGGTGTTAAGTTGTCCAAACATGAAATCAATGTTGGTTTTGTCAACAGTCTCCCTCAGAAGTGGTTGAATTTCTCTCAGGGACTTAGGAATGCTAATCATATCCAAAATCTTGAGCTTCCTGAAGTTTATGGGAAATTTGTCTATGAGGAAAACCTCATCAACAGACGATACCCCGACTTAAAGAAGTCTCAGGAAGTCAAGAAGTCCCTGACCACCACCTCATCACCAATATCAACCGCTTTCTATTCTAACAATGTTGTTCAAGATTTTCAGGAAAATTCTGATGATGAGCCCGATGAGAGATCAAGTGAGGAGTACCTAAATGACCTGAACACTGAATTCCAGGAAAGGGCACTCCTTGCTAACTCTCGAAGGTTTATAAAAAGAAACAAAGGTTTTTCAAATGCCAAAGCAAATGAGGACACTGAATGCTTTAAGTGTCACAAAAGAGGTCATTTTGCAAAAGACTGTTTTTCAAAAACAATTTATGAACCCTCTTATAAACCATCAGGGTCAAATAAGTCATCAGGCTTTAGCAAATTTCAACCAAAAATCTATCAGTCTCATCAAAACTTTCAAAACAAATCTGATCAAAACAAAATTGTTGATTTTGAAGCTAAGTATAAGAAAGTCAAAGCTAAGCGTGCATTGCTCGAGGCCAGTCCCTCGGAAACAACAAAAAGTGTTCAATCTGCGGGGTAAAAACAAAGGCCTTGTTCTTTGAGACCTTCGACTGGGATGAAGAGCCGTGTCATCGATGATGAAATGGTGCATGTCAGTGCACTGATGGCCCTCTCAGAAGAGGACAAGCTAGCTGTTGGAAAGAATCATGCCAGAACGGGGAATGGGTCAACATCACTATGAAGAAGGTAAACATCTTACATTCTATGGATGATGACTCGATTGGCGTCTTATATGAATTATCTTAATGTTGACCTTAAGTTCGTAGAGGAGCAAAGATTAAATCTCTTTTCAAAATACAACAAGCTAAGTTTTGAATTAAACAAGTGTAGAGATGAACTGCTTATATTAAAACAAACCAAGCTTGAGGCTGTCACTTTGCAAATTCAAAACACTGAACTAGTTAAGAGAAATCAGGCTCTTCAAGATGAACTTAAAAGGAACAAGATATTCTTGATAGTTGGACTGCTAAGAATCCCAGGGTCTTTGATGTTGTGGGTGCCCCTAGTAGCAAAAAGAGAGTCATAGGTGAAGATCATCTCCCTGACTCTCGCAACAAAGACCAAAGTTCAAAACCATTTGTGTCTGGTGGTATGATTACCAATATGCTGACAACTCCAAATTCCAGTGATTGGATTGAATGGGTTAATCCTGAAAGTAAGCTTCCAATTTTCGATTCTGGAAGGATTCTTGAACCTAAGAGCCAAGCTCTTAAGAGCATGCTAGGACTCCTTGATGTGCCTAGTAGTACTGAACACATCTCTAAGTCTGAAGCAGAATCTCAAACACCGCTTCCATCCCTGAAACCTCTTCGTGGTCTTTGATCCAAGCTCGAGCTTACTCTCTAAAATTCAATCCTCACTCACCAAAAGAAAGGTCTGGACTTGGTAGAACCATCCTGCAAAGACAAACAAAACAAATCCAACAAGAGTCTACTCCTACCGAGACTTCAACATCCTCTGTCCCCACCGTGACCAAATTCGAACTTCGAGCTTGTGAGGAAGTGACGAAAAGATGGATTCCATCTAAAAATCCCCTGAATCAATCAAGGAAACTAAGTCGACTCATCTAGCTCATTAAAGTCAAAATCCACCAACAAACCCAAGCGAAGTGTGAGCGTGTCATTACACTAGTCATACCACCGACAATCGCTATAGAATCCTTTATTGCATGATCTCGCAATAAGGATGATCACAGAACTTCGCACCACTTACAGATGTAAGCTGTCACAAGAAAAGCAAACTATACCAAAGTTGGTCATCAGTATGCTTCATCCTCCAAAACAGCTCTCAAGAATAGAGCAAAACCTTTTCCTCTTTGCCCTCACTGTGGGTTTAATGATCATCAGGATGACTGTCTCATGAACACATGCTGTGACATATGTGGAAATACAGCCCATGAGACATACCAACATGACAGTATCATTCATGCAAGGAGAAGTACAAAACAACCCAAAATCACTGAGTCTTCCTCAGTCTCTAAATGCAAAACATGTGGTAGCACAATGCACTCAACCACTGACCATGAGTCGATTGCAAAATTCAAAGAGACCTTGAGACCCAAGCCCACTAGCAAGTGGGTCACTAAGAGAAACTAATTCAGTTTACTACTTGTGCAGAGACACGTCAGGGAGCCTATTTGGCATCTAGACAGTGGTTGCTCAAGAAGCATGAATGGTGTGAAGGAGTATCTACACAAGTATGTACAGGAACCAGGACCCAAGGTAGTATTTGGTGATAACTCATCATGTCCACTGAAGGTTATGGTTCAATAAACTGCAATGGAATAGTTTTTTCTAGAATTGCTTATGTCAATGGTCTCAAATACAATCTCATCAGTGTCAGTCAACTATGTGATGCTAAGTACATTGTGCAATTTAATGACAAACAAGGTACCATCTTCAATGCCAACAAGGAAGTGGTGTTGATAGCTCCAAGGAGAGATGATGTTTATGTGTTAGACATGTCAACACTCTCCCAAGATGGAACTTGTCTCTTTGCTAAAGCCACTGAAACTATCAATTGGCCGTGGCATAAGAGACTCTCACACTTAAACTTCAAAAACCTCAACAACTTGGCAAAACAAAACAAGGTCCTTGGCTTACCATCACTAGTTTTTGCAAAAGACAAACCATGCTCTGCCTGTGAAAAAGGTAAACACCACCGAGCATCATTCAAAACCAAACAAAATTTCTCCATCAAAAGCTGCCTTCACCTCCTGCACATGGATCTCTTTGGACCAGTCAGTCCTAGATCAATCCGGCATGAGAAGTATACACTTGTCATTGTTGATGAGTTCTCAAGATACACTTGGGTATACTTCTTTTCCAAAAAGAGTCATGCTGATACAATAATGTCATTCATCGGAAGATTGAAAACCGAATGACATTACTTGTTAAACAAATCGAACCGAAAATGGTACTGAGTTCATAAATCAAGAGCTTGAGAGTTTCTGTGATGAAAAAGGAATTTCTCAAAATTTCTCATCTCCATATACCCCTAAACAAAATGGGGTTGAAAGGAAAAAGAACCCTCATTGAGGCTGCTAGAACCATGCTAAATGGCTCAGCCCTCTCCAAGCATTTCTGGACTGAAGCAGTCAAAAGCCGCACATTACACTCGAACAGGTCAATCATTGTCAAAAGACATAATAAAACCCCATATGAGATCTTCAAAGGTAGACTTCCTAACATCAGCTATTTTCATGTGTTTGGATGTCCTGTGTTCATTCATAACCACAAGGATCATCTAAGAAAGTTTGATGCAAAAGCGATGATGGATATGGATACTTAGGCTACTCACCGATCTCCAAAGCCTTCGGGTTTTTAACACAAGGAGACAACAAGTTGAGGAAACCTTTCATGTCACCTTTGATGAAAGTGCGAAAGCATCGTTCACCAACACCTCGATGGAGGAAATAGGAATTGATAACTCATCAAGATATCCTCCTCGATGAGTACAACATCAATTTAATTCCTCATATCAAGCGATGCGACATCTCATATTATGTCTTACCTCACAACCTACCCCAACCAACCATGAGTGAGTTCATTGATAATCATCCCTGCTGGGATAGGAAACACCGATCCAAATGATCGGAACCGTAACTCATGAAACTCAACCTGAACTAGACATCTCTATAGATGATCTAAATGATTATGTGACTCTCGCACTTTTGAACTCACATCTCAACTCCTAGTGACATCATCAAGCTCGGATCCCACCACAAAGTAAGTGGACAAGAACTCGGGACATTGAGCTTGTAAACATCATTGGTGAACCCACTGAGGGCATGCTCACTAGAAGCATGGCTGCTAATCTAACTGCAGCTTCAGCCAATGAATGTCTATATGCTGATTACTTATCAGATATAGAACCCAAAAGTGTCACAGAGGCTCTAAAACACCCAAGCTGGGTTCAGGCTATGCAAGAAGAACTGCAGCAGTTTGATAAAAACAAGGTCATGACCTTGATCAAATGTCCTCGGGATGTAGTAGTCATAGGAATGAAGTGGGTTTTCAGAAACAAAACTGATGAAAACGGCACCGTCATTAAAAACAAAGCCAGACTTGTAGCCAAAGGTTATAGTCAACAAGAAGGCATTGACTATGATGAGACATTTGCTCCTGTTGCAAGAATGGAAGCCATCGGGATCTTCCTTGCATATGCAACATACATGAACTTCCGGGTCTACCAAATGGATGTTAAAAGTGCATTCTTAAATGGTGATCTCAAGTAAGATGTGTATGTTCAAGAACCCCCGGCTTTGAGAGTAGTGAATTCCCTGACTATGTCTACAAGCTTGACAAAGCCCTTTATAGACTTAAACAAGCTCCAAGGGCATGGTATGAAACTCTCTCGGCATTCCGATACAAAACAAGTTTGTCAGAGGAAAGATAGACAACACACTGTTTGTCTATAGAACTCAACAAGATGTGATACTAGTCCAAGTGTATGTTGATGACATCATCTTTGGCTCAACAAACTACAAACTTTGCAAACAGTTTGAAAAATTGATGACAAAGAAGTTTGAAATGAGCATGATGGGGGAACTCACATACTTTCTTGGACTACAAATCAGCAAACCGATAAAGGAATATCCATCGGTCAAGAGAAATACATCATAAATCTCTTGAAGAAATATGAGATATCGATGTGCCTCGGTGAAGACTCCAATGGTCCCACCTAACAACCTTGGACCTGATCTCACTGGAAAATCAGTCAATCAAACTCATTTCAGAGGGATAGTAGGCTCACTGATGTATCTAAGCGCTTCTAGACCGGACATCCATTCTCAGTCGTCTAATAGCAAGATATCAGTCCAATCCTAAAGAATCCCATCTCACTGCAGCCAACAGAATACTCAGGTACTGAAGGGACCCCAAACCTTGGACTCTATTATCCAAAATGCTCGGTTTGATCTCAAGGGTTACTCGATTCTGATTATCTGGTGCAACATGGACATAAAAAGTACCTCGGGTCCTGTCAATTTCTTGGAGGAAAACTGGTTTGTTGGAGTGCTAAAAAGCAACAATTAGTGGCTATGTTCTCAGCTGAAGCTGAATATGTAGCTACTGGCAGGATGTTGTGCCAATGTATTATGGATGAAAAGTCAACTCGGTGACTATGACATCCATTACAAAATGGTGCCCATCTTCTGTGATAACACCAGTGCTATTGCAATCTACAACAACCCCTGTCCTCCACCAAAGAACCAAACACATTGATATCAGATATCACTTCATCGGGGATCACATAATGAAAGGAGACATAGAACTTCATTTCATCCCTACTGAATATCAACTGGCTGATATCTTCACCAAACCCTTGGATGAACCTACCTTCGGAGAGAAAGCTGAATTGGGAATGCTTGACATTGAAAGTCAGGTATCCGAAAACCAATCTCAGTAAGTTCTCTGAAATGGTTCGTCCTCCCTGAACATCCAAAACAAACCACTCACTGAATGAGTAAGACTCATTCGGGGTCCCCTGACATTTGACATAGAGCATTGAATGAGTAACTAAATGATCCAAGTATCAGTTACTTAAATGTCCTAGGTTGGTAACCACACTAATTTAATAAAGGAATATATGTCTCTTTGTCTTACTGACATCCCACTTGGCATTTAATGCCTCCTCTCACAAAAATATCAAATTGATATTTTATCTCTCACAAAGTGCACTTTTACTGTAATCGCAACTGTTCCCTTGAAAACGGGATTTTACTGCGAGTAATGGAGTGGTAGCATTAAATGTGGAAATTCAAACGTTTTTCAAAAACCAACTCTTAATATTCCCATTTATGCACAAATCACCCTTCTCACCACTCTATAAATACCCTCTTCCAAAACAAACAAACACACATAAACTATTTTCTGCAACAAAACTCTGTCAAAATCATTTCTAAAACTCAGAAATATTTGTGTGTGCTCAAAAACTCTTCAAACCTCTTTTGGAAAAACCTTCTTGTGAACATTTACAAAAGTTTTTCATCACAAACTTGAGAGATCAAAAAATAAACTTTGATTATTCTAGTCAATATATTTTCAAAACCCTAAAATCTTTTAAATGGAAATGGCTAGAACTCAATCTCTCTAGTTTGCTTCTCAGTGGGTAGGGGATCTTACAAATGTTGAATTTAAAACTAATAATGTCATAGGCAACTTTGAATACCCTGAAACTGTCCCAGCCTACAAAGACATTATGAAATTTTTGTTTAATTGCCCACTGAAAACGGCCTTTGTTTAGTGTCCCTCCATTGTTTACCAAAATCTCCTCAGGGAGTTTTGGGCAACAGCCAAGGTCTTTGACCCGACACCCTCATACGATGAGAACAACCTCAGGACCTCTCAGTGGAATATCTCATCAGATTCAGTCTTCACGGGGGGCAACAACAATTCACCCTAGATTATAAAACGTTTTGCACTTTAACAGGGTTGGATTATAACAAAGGAGTTTATGTCGCCAATCCTGAACCCTCCACAGTGAAGGATGGGTTAAAACAAATCGTTTTAGATCCAACGTTTTTGGAAAGGACCCCAGTCACCAAAAGCTCATTTCCCGTGACTTGGAGGATCCTATTCACTTTTGTGATTCAGGTCCTCGGCAGGAACCACTCATCCACTAAACAAGTTAACTCTATTCAGTTGATGATGGCATACTGCTAAATGAATGGGGTCACTGTCGACATAGGGAGATCATTTACGGTGATTCGTAACCAAGCTACAGAGCAAAACTAGGACGAAATACGTTTCGTATCCTAGGTTTGTCTCTTGCGCTTTGCAAGTGTTACTGGGTTCAAATTATCCTTAGGAAGAAAAATTTTGTGCTTTACCAGGCATCCCGAGCCAATCAAATTTTCAAAAAGACCCATCCCTTGTCACTCCTATTGAATTGACGGCCCATATGGTTGTTATAAACAACCAGGAGGGATCGTGTCTCCAAACCCCTGCTCCTAAAAGAGAAAGGGGAAGTCTCAAACTGGGACTAAGACTAAACCCAAGTCCTAGGGCCCTGAGGCTTCAGGAACACAGCCTTAAAAGGCATAAAGGTCCGAGACTAAAAAGACACCCACTGATGACCGGCAACATCCACCCCGTGACAACGAAGGACATTGATACATCACGGTCAGTTGCCCTTGGTCACAACCACTACTCCCCAACATCTAGAGGGAAACATACAACCCTGGTAGGGGCGCCTTCCACAACGCCCAAGGATGACATTAGAAAATCACAGCCTTTGTGCGAGGGCACACCGACGATCCCAAAGACTCGAGGGAATCAAACAACCCACCGATAGGGATACAACTATCACGACTCTGCTAAAGGCACGGGAAACGCCCACCGTGTCTTCGGGGTCACGGGGACAAAGACTCGGAGGAAAGGAACAACCCGCCGATACGGAACCCACAACCAATCCGACTCAGCGAAGGCACGGGAAATGCCCACCGGTGTCCGAGGGGTCAACTGGGACAAAGACTCGAGAGGAAACATACCACCGGCCGATATGGAACCCATCACCAACCCCGGTTAATCGCTGTTCGATGTTCTGGCATACTCTTTTTCGAAGATGAGCTTGCAAACCGATGATGAAATTTTATCACCGGAGAAGAAATGGACGCCGAGGTTCAAGTGAACAAGAGCCTCACTGATCCACAGGAGCATCTTGAATCACCATTCCAGCATGAAAATGATGACTCCTCCTCCTCCATTGATGAATTTGAAAGATTTGATAATGTTCTCCCACTTCATCTGAAAGGCGCTTGTTCAGTGAATCACCAAAGCTTCAAGAAGATTATACTATGGGGTCCTTTGAAACAACGTGGGAACAACACACTGAGGCTGCTGCGAGTTATGCTGATCTAAAGGTTGAGGTACATGGCTTTGATGAAAATGTTCATGAGCACAGGATCTGATGTATGACAACCTTCACCGACTGGATGACAACATGGCTAAATTCCTTAGGCATCTTCAAGGTGTAGGTACAAAGATAGATGAAATCAAGGAATTTGTCAAAGAAGACCCATCACTCAACACTAAAGTGCTAGAGGCGGCGAGGCGTACTTGAAACAATCCTCAAGCCTCACCGAAGCTCGATATGCTCAAGTCTGCAAATGTTCGGGTCTTCCATCCTCATCCATCTCTTCAAGCTACATTGGACTCTTTGAATACGCATGTGGCTACTTTGACTCGAGGCATCCTCATCTCGGCCTGGAATCTTGGGCCCAAATGATCGCTCCGGAAGTTTCTCAGGCTAATTTGGAGGCAAAGGTCACTGGTATTCAAACCGACACATTAGACATTAAGGCTATGATATCTGAAATTTATCAGGCCTTCAAGGGTCAAGCGGCTCCGTCCCCCTCAGCACCAACTCCAACTCTTGCCCTCACTGAAGCTCCGGCAACAGTTGAGGGGGAGAATATTATTGAAGAACCTCCTTCACACTGAGGGGAGCCAACACCATCAACATCGTGGCTCAAATCTCATCATCACCACCACAGAACACCTATCTCATCAATCCCACCAACAACATCAACAACAACAACATTGACAAGAATCACACCAATAACAACAACACCACCACCGGTAGCAACTTCATCTTCCTCAGGCCGGGACAAAGGAAAAGGCAAAATGACAACTCCACGAGCCGAGAAGATTCCCTACAAAATCGGCGACACTGAATACCTTCTCACACCTCAACAACTTAGTAAATATCTTGCTAAAGAAGAACAGAGATTGAAACAATTTGAAGAAGATAAGAAGAATAGAGAAGCACGCAAAGGTAGTCAGAAGAAGCTGCGAACATGGGAATTGATCCTAAGAAACTCCAAAAGGTCGAGGCAGGACAAAAAGTTCAAGGAAGCTCAGTCGCTCGGATGGTGAAATGAGAAAATAGTTGGAAGAAAAGAAGAAGAAAATGAAGCCATCGGGCAAAGGAGAATTGAACATTACAATTGGACAATGACAAGCCGAAGGCTTCCTGAAAAGATCACAGATGTCAGAATCATCCCCAATACCAAACCACTGGCCATGAACGTTTACAGAGGGTTGATAAAGACACTTCGAGGTTCATGATCCCTCAAATTCACGACTTTGGGATCATTGAACTCGATGAGCTTGGTCCAATTATTGAAAAGAAGAAGAATGCGGTGGTTAAGGACACGATGAAGATGCTCGAAAAGATATGAAAGGACGAGGGATTGTCCACCCAACTGGGAATTCAGCCCGCCTTAATCTGCACCTCAAGGATCTCAACCACAATCATCCACGGCAAAGGAAGAGAGTAGAGTTCCAACTCGAGATTAAAGTGCACGGACTGGAGTGTAATAGGGAGCTTTCTGAAGGAGTGAAGTTTGTGAACTGTCTTGTGATTGAAAAGCCTGAAAGAGAGCTATTTTTCATTGATGTCTATGGAAACCCAGAATTCCAAAGGTGGAGTGATATTGATCAGGCTGGAGTGGCTACAATGATCAGCTATATTCCAATGGCCTCTCAAATTCAGACTCGAGAATATCGTTCTGCCGACTTAAACGCAAAGATAAGAGACCATCCCGACAGGAAACACTCATCACCAAAAAGGTCAAGCTTGAAGCACTAGGAATCCATCTGGACTGACATCATTTTGTTTTATCTTTTGTACTAGTGATAGGAACTATGTAATCGATCAATAAAAGATGTATGTTTTGTTAATTTACTCAGTATTCCTTATTGTATTCATTAGTACATTCAGTGTAAGAAGAAGCCATTTGCTCACTTACACTGATCAACCACTTAGGCTAGTTGTATATCCAAATGGGAGAGGCTGTTGGGTTCGTAAATACCCAAACCCCTTAATCTAGGATTTAAATAGAAAATAGCCCAAGTGTTTAGTCCGTTAAACACTAACAGGTCACCGAGTGCATAGTCTCTCAGTGAGTCATCTTCAGGATACTTAGTGCGAGGCGAAGAAGAAGTCTCTCCACTCAGAAAGGCGGAACTTAAAGGGTGAAGACTGAGTCAAGAAGAAGATGATGGATTCGGTGAGTGATGACAATAACTCACTGAATCCCCAAGACTCCTCTCCAACTGCTTACATTGAAGACAAACTGAAGTAGAATACTGAAGGATGAAAAGATGAAGAAAGAGCGGGACAAGGCGGGATAAGTTTGAATCAGATAAGACAATGTCCTTATCAACCAAAGTCAACTTTCCCTGAATGGCAAAAGATCGGGCTCAGTGTCATCACTGAACTTAGGAAAGTAGTCTTGTCTCTTACCTAAAATAGTCTTTGTAAACAGAGACAAAATACATCAGTATTTTGTCTTATGTATGATGTCAGTTTGTCACTTAGGAAAGAGTTAAAACTCATACATGTATAAATAGCATAAGAGATGGAGTGAAAAGGTCAAGCTTGTGAATTGTAAAAACACACATACACGCAAGCCATCTTTTCACTCCTCCAAATACAACTTAGTTCCTGAGATAGCTCTAAGAGTTGTGCTCAGACTTATCCTGAGCTTAGAGAGGAGTCACTCAACTTTGTCATTTCAATCCCAAGTACTATTCCGCAAGTACTTGGGTAACGTATTCTTTGTTGATTTATTTCTAATAAGAATATGATGTTGAAAATTACTTTGTGTGTTTTACTTATGTTAATTTCAGTCTTAGTTCACTATTAACTTGTTTTATATACTTAAACTGTTTTAAACGATAGTGAACGGGGAACAACACAAGGGACTCATCTCCACCATTCATTTAAAAAGAAATCAATTGATGAGATTGAAAGCATTTTATTATTTCACATATTTTTTATAATTTAAATATCTCTTAAACCGTTAATCGTTAAGCGAAAATATTTACACCGTCGCGACGAGCATTTAATTATCTTTCTATAGATGGGCACTTTGATATACTTTCGAAAAAAGAAAAAATTTCGTTTTTTCACGTTTTTTTTTGTCTTATTTTCGTTTTTTTTACGTTACTAAAATTTGAATGAAAAAAATCAGATATGATAAAACACTAAATTGAATATCAAATGTGATATCAGTGTTAAATCATATATGATATGTAATATCATATGTGATATCATATGTATATCATACTAGACGAGTACCCGCGCCTAGCGGCAGCGATGTCTAGTTTTCTGCAAAGTTCCGACGACCCATAAGTTTCTTTCAACAAACTGTATTTGTAGCATTAGAGAATGGTTTTTGAATAACTACAATTCTGATGCGTGGTTGCATAGCAGCATAAATATATAGTTTTTAAAAAAATTATGTGGAGTTGATCTAAGTGTGTGAGTATATTTTCTAATAGGATTGTTTTAAGTTATTAAGATTTTTAGTAATAATAGATTCAAGCATTACAAAAAGCAACGGTATTATGTAGTTGGCAATATTATATTGCAGTTTAGAGGTATAGCCAACATGTGTGACCGCTTTTCTTGTTTTGTCATTAATTTAGGCAGTGATAACTATTTTTTTTACATGTGTAGCGTTTATCATTTGGTGTGTGGCTTTTAAAATTGTAACTTTTCAAATTGGATATCACCATATAAGATTATTTTGTACTATCAATTTGTATAGATATTTATGCATTGTTCAAAGCTATTTGTTTGAGGTACAAATAATTATCGCTAAATATAACAATACTATTTATTTTTTGTGATTTTAATAAACTTACATAACATTATTGATACACTTGACAAAGGGCTATACAATATATATTAACTTTTAAACGACGATTCATATATGCTAGTCACTTAAATGGTGCAAGAGCAACATTTTTTAAAATAAATTACATGTGTCAAAGCAAAATAAACCAAAAACTACAATTACTTGGTCTCTCATTTAAAAAAATTGTCACGGGTTCCACAACTACTTCATCATTTCTCATATAATTTTGTCAAATTTGAAACCCGATTTCACCGGGTGGTTCAACTGGTTGAACCGTTCCGATAAAAAACAGTCGATTTTCAAACCGATAGGTTGGGTCAAAAATGTCAAATTAAACCGTCAGCCCGCCCGGGTTTTGGCGTCCGGTCAACCCGTGCTCGGTTTCAACGGGTCAACCCGGTATCGGTTTCAATTGATTGTTTTTAATTTGGTAGATGTGTTTTTAATTGGGTGTACAATGTGAATAAATTATTGTACTTTTAGGTAATGGGGTGTTTTAATAAGAGTATTAATTATATTATTTATTTCTCTCTCCATTGACCATGTTTTCAACATTCAACTTTCAACATTTTTCACTTTTTCCACTTTGACCATTTTTCCATTTTATATAGTATAGATATGATTTTACACTAATATCACATGTGATATTACATATCATATATGATTTAACACTAATTAGTGTTTTATCATATATGATTTATTAATACAAATTTCAATAACGTAAAAAAAATGAAAAAACGAAAAAAAAAACGTGAAAAATATGGGAAAAAAATTGTCGAAAGTATATCAAAGTGCCTATCTATAGAAAGATAATTAAATGCTCGTCGCAATGATATATTTTTTTTCGCTTAACGATTAACGGTTTGAAAGATATTAATATTTGAAAAAAAATGATGAAAGTGGGTTTTTTAAATTGTTGGGATTAATTTCCTCCATTAGATCAAATAAAAATGGATGGTGGAGATTGATCCATTGGTATGTAAAGAATCTTTGGTCCTCAAATGATGTTAAATCTATATAATTATATAAAATAGTTATCAAATAAAACACTATACTACTATAGATATATCCTAAAAGGAATATACTTTCAGTCTTTGAGCGAAAAAAAAAAATAGATAGGCCAATTATTACAAGTTATGTGGAGTGAGTGTTTGCCAATAGGAGTTTATTGAAGAGCATGCAGGAGTGAAAGATAATGGAAACCGAATAATAAGGTCCTTATGAATGTGTTTGCTTGTAAAATAAGTTACCATCATTTGGTCACAAATAACCATGTGATTTCCTAAATTTTGGTCGTTTATTTTCACACTAGAGCAAATTAAAGAATGGCCATTTATGGACCCCTGTGGTGGTAATTATCATATTTGATAACTTTGAAAGGTTATTCTATTACTAGTAATACATTAGGTTATTGTTAAAGCTAGCCTTATAGTTCGGTATT
The DNA here is from genome assembly GCA_910596185.1 of Chrysanthemum makinoi. Classification (NCBI taxonomy): domain Eukaryota; kingdom Viridiplantae; phylum Streptophyta; class Magnoliopsida; order Asterales; family Asteraceae; genus Chrysanthemum; species Chrysanthemum makinoi. The sequence goes on along the minus strand of OU343220.1, from coordinate 71,036,850 downwards.
AAGTTCAGTATTGTTATCACATTAGCGTTATATGAGTTTTATTTCTTAATTGTTTTTTTCCTTAATGGTAAATTTTATTAAGGATGCGCCCAAAAGGGCAAAAGAAAAAACAAAACAAGCACAAAACAAAAAGGCTGTTAGCAACAGAAACACAAAGTTTAAGACAACATCATATTCTATTTGTATGTTGCTATCTTTGCTATCTTTTTTGTTTTGATTGGCTGTTCTTTGTGTTTCCAACATACAAACAGAAACACAAAGAAGAAATACAAACAATAGAAATACTAAGAACAACCAATCAGAACAAAAAAGATAGCAACAGAAACAGACTAAGTATACAAGACAGCATACTTTTGAATCATTGGGACAGAAAGAGACCAATCTAACTGCCCCAAACCATCACAATACACTGCCTTAAACACAAGCCTGAAGTCTGAGTTGAGACCAGCATAAGCCAAGAGCATAATCATCATCATGAGACCTTCCTTTGAAGCAGAGATGGCTAACCAGCAGCAATGCAATCCTCAAAGAAACATTCCAGACCAACCAATAATAAAAGGAGTGCCAGTGTAGCAGTCCAAGGGAGATCACCTAACGACTTGCCTAATTGTTGTACGATTAGTTTTACATCATTGTAGTTCAGAATTACCACTAACGACTTGCTTTTATCACAATATATAATTAACACAGACATAGTGCTTGCTCTTATTATGAGATGAGACCTTTTATTTTGTTTTGATGTATACTTCGGTTTACTAACTTGAATATAATTAGTCGGCAAAAATGTCAAAAACCAAAGTTTAAAAATAAAATAAAATAAGCGATGCATATGATTAGCACAAACTGAAATACTGAATTGAATAAACTTGACAACAAATCCATATTTTCAAACTTAAATGGTTAAATCAAGATTGTAAGATATATTGTGCCCGACTCTTTAATTAACTTGTCTACCTCTAGCATTCCAAGCCCTAGTTATTAGTTCGGTCCCTTCTGGTAACATTTTTCGTACCTAACAAGTAGAGGTGGTAAATTTAGACCCAATGGTTAAATTTGAGTCTAGTTGGGTAATTTTTTTTTAATGAGATGGGTCTAAATGGGTTTAGTTTATTTTAATAGATGTGGTTAGGTTTATTTTAATTAATTAATATTGATGGGTCTAGTTGGGTCTAATAATATACCCACATGGGACTAGTACAATATTTACATGGTTTAAGTTGGTTGTTAACTAAAATTATAAAAATCACTCCTAGTCTATTTTTATACGTTTTCATACGTATTTTAATCAATATTTCCATACATTTTTATCATTTTCGTCCGTTTTTATACGTTTTCGTCCGTATTTTAACGGTTTTTTTACGTTTTTGTTCGTTTTGGTACGTTTTCGTCTTTTTTAACGTTTTTGTCTTTTTTTTTACGTTTTTGTTCATTTTCGTCTGTATTTTTACGTTTTTTCACGTTTTCGTCTGTTTTTTTACGTTTTCGTCCGTTTTTTGACAATTTTTACGTTTTTGCACGTTTTCGTCAGGTTTTTTTTAGGTTTTTGTCCGTTTTACACATTTTCATCCCGTTTTTTCTGTTTTTCTCCGTTTTTACACGTTTTTGTAGGTTTTTTTACGCTTTTTGTCCGTTTTCGTCAGTTTTTAAACGTTTTTTCACGTTTCCGTATGTTTTTTTACGTTTTTGTCCGTTTTTACACATTTTCGTCCATTTTTTTACGTTTTCGTCTGTTTTTTTTGTCAGTTTTTACGTTTTTGCATGTTTTGTCAGGGATTTTTTTTACATTTTTGTCCCTTTTACACTTTTTTGTCCGTTTTTTTTTACGTTTTTGTCCGTTTTTACATGTTTCCGTCCATTTTTTTACGTTTTCGTCTGTTTTTTGCGCTTTTATCCGTTGTTTTACGTTTTCGCCCGTTTTTTCACGTTTTCGTACGCTTTTTTACGTTTTCGTACGTTTTTACACGTTTTCGTACTTTTTTTACGTTTTCGCTCGTTTTTTCAATTTTTTTGTCCGCTTTTTTACGTTTTTGTCCGTTTTTACACGTTTTCGTCTGTTTTTTTAGGTTTTAGTCCTGCTTTAACATTTTTTTTAACGTTTTTGTCTGTTTTTTGCACGTTTTCGTCAGGTTTTTTAACGTTTTGTCCGTTTTACACGTTGTCGTCCGATTTGTTATGTTTCTATCCGTTTTTACACGTTTTCGTCCGTTTTTTTATTTTTTTGTCCATTTTTACATGTTTCCGTTCATTCTTTTTATGTTTTCGTCCGTTTTTTACGTTTTCGTCCTTCTTTTTACGTTTTCGCCCATTTTTCCAAGCGTTTTAACGCTTTTGCGTTTTTATGCGTTTTACACTTTTTTTCGTATGTTTTTTACGTTTCCGTCCGTTTTTTTTTACGTTTTTGTCTGTTTTTGCACGATTTTGTCAGGTATTTTTTACGTTTTTCTCCGTTTTACATGTTTTCGTCCGGACGAAAACGTGTAAAACTTGCTAAAAACAAAAAAAAAAACCGGACGAAAACATGTAAAACGGACGAAAACGTGTAAAATGGACAAAAACGTAAAAAATCCTGTCGAAAACGTGCAAAAACAGACAAAAACGTTAAAAACGGATGAGCGTGCGCGAAAAGCGGCGGCGTGTAGCGGTCAAACGTAAAAATCTGACGAAAACGCAACGTGAAAATGGGCGAAGAAAAACTTATAAAGCGGGGACAAACGTAAAAACGGACGAAAAAAGCGTGAAAAACGGACAAAAACGTAAAAAATCTGACGAAAACGTGAAAAATGGCGGCGATAAAAACGGCAACGTAAAAAAAAAAAACGGGACGAAAACGTAAAAAAACGGACGGAAACGTGTAAAAATAGACAAAAACGTAAAAAAAAACGGACGAAAATGTGTAAAAACGAATAAAAACATAAAAACCGGACGAAAACGTGTAAAACGGACAAAAATGTAGAATAACCTGATGAAAACGTGCAAAAACGGACAAAAACGTTAAAATAGGACGAAAACGTAAAATAACAGACGAAAACGTAAAAAAGCGGACTAAAAACTTGAAAACGCTAGCGTAAAACGTAGTAAGCGAAAGCGTAAAGTAAAAAAAAGCGGCGTACGGGCGAAACGTAAAAAAAATGGACAAAAACGTAAAAAACAGACGAAAACGTAAAAAAATGGACGGAACTGTGTAAAAACAGACAAAAACGTAATAAAAATGACGAAAACGTGTAAAAACGGATAAAGACATAAAAAAAAAAGGGGACAAAAACGTGTAAAACGGACAAAAACGTAAAAAAACAGACGAAAACCTGTAAAACGGACAAAAACGTGAAAAAATGTACGAAAACGTAAAAAAACAGAAGAAAACGTGTAAAAACGGGCGAAAAAGTAAAAAAAATGACGAAAACGTATATAAAACGTAAAAAACGGATGAAAATATATAAAAACGTAAAAATACAGACGAAAACGGATGAAAACGTATAAAAACTGACAAAAACGTAAAAAAATGGATATTGAATACTTTTTGTCTTTGTTTACAGTAATTAATTATTATGTTCCATAATGAAATAAAAAAAACTAGCAAAACCCAAAAAAACCCGACCCGACCCGACTCATACCCATTTATACCCATGCCCATCTAGACCCATCCTTCCAAGTGACTCATCTATACCCATACCCATATAGACCCATACCCATCTAAGACCCAATACCCAACCCAACCATTTTGCCACCTCTACTAACAAGACTTTACAGGTCCATTAATAGTAAGATTTATCCTCACGATACCATAGTACGTTTTTACATGTCATAATTGGGAACTAGGGATGTGAAAAACGGACAAACGCTAAAATTCCATTCAAAACATGGTTAGAGTGGGAAACAAGATTAGTATTTGAAATGTGAATTATAACTGGTCATGTAAAACTAGCCGTATTAAGCTAAACCGTCTACATTTTTGTGTCCATTTTTATAAAGAAACTTAACGAAACAATATACTGTATATTTAGAAAACAAGTAAAAGGAACAAGACATAATACCAAGATCAAGCGAAAGCCAATTGCTACCAAAATATGGTTTTCAACTTCATACCTTTGATGCTTTCAGCATACAAAGAAGATCACCCTATACTTTTTAGTTTTTACCCACAGGAACAATGATTAATCTAAGCTCAAATCACGACCCAATTCTCCAACTACAGAAAAACTAATTAATTACCCAGAACCCAATCTCCTTTGAACAATTAAGTTAAAATCCTAACCCCCAAAATTCTCAAATCACCATCATGTAGATAACAGCTGCTAATGTCAACAGCAGCTTAAAGTTCAGCTTCATCAATTCTTGGATGCTCAAATCAGCTGCAGATCTTTGTGGCCTGATATGCAGAATACACAGATTAATCAATGGGGTCTTTAAATCTGTCCTATTTTACATACGCATATGAAGAGGTACATTGGCATGTAATCGGTTTAAAGCCGCCCAACGTAATAAACTAAAAAAAATTCGAAAGTTTTGTTTTTTAAGTCCAAAAAAATAATTTTACCAATAAAAATTCAATAATTTGTCTTCCAAGACGGGATTTTTTAAATCGTTCGGTAACATGACTAAATGGGCCATTTTTTAACCATTTAGGCATGTTACCAAACCTGCGCAGCACACCATGTATGTTAGCCAGCTGTAACAAATATAAAAATAGTGTTTGAGAGGTTATACTTTTGAAGATGAGCAAGATCACCACAGAAAAAGACATTATCAGGTGGCGGCTGTTCTGTTTTCTGGCCATCATCTTCAGGATTAACGATTCTCATATAAGTTTCTTGGCCTAGATACCATCTATCAAGATTTACTGTCCTAAGGTTCCATGCTCCAACATTATCAAGATACACAAGTATTGCTGTCCATCCTCCGGGGAAAACCTATAAATATTCAACAGTTAATTTAACAAGACATTAGCGTATCCCACAAATGTAAACCGCTATCCATGAAAATGGGGCAGCAAACTCGACCATTTTGTACAATGTTAATGATCATTAGTGAGAACTGTGAAATTACTAATCTACCCCTACTCCTTATTCGTTCTGATATTATACATCCACTTTCCTTCCATGACTGCTTTTATCCATATATACTTTCCCTCCATATACTTTACATTCATACACGAAACACCTAACCACAATTTCGCAACTAAAATTATTTGCCGCCCAAAATTTTCACTACTATGCCCGGGTGCTCACCTAGTAGAACGAATAAAAAAATGGGAGACTGAAAAAGTGAGACGGTCAATGAGGTCAAAAGTTATCCAAAGTGTATTCTTTATAGATACAAGTATAGGACCTCTAACATCTGTCATTAACAAAGTTACATTACTATTGTTCTTTGAGAAAAGGCCGAGACATTATAAAAGCCTCTAGGGCGGAAAAAATAAAAAACTACATTATTATTGTCAATATAGTTATTCTACTAATTTACCGAACAAATTTATAATTAAAACTTTTACAGTTTTGGACAGCAGGTGTGTTGGGCCAACACATTTTGACCCAAACTTTTCTGACCTGTTACTCGGCGCCCTCATTTTGAAACCTCAACATATCATGTTAATAAAGAAGGAACCTAGTTACCTGAGTGGTGGAGCGTGCTATGGCATCCCATCGGTTATAAGACCCCCTGCTGTTTTCTGTCCATTCCCCATATGCCATCCTAATACAAAAATTGCATTTCACAATTAGCATACACAACATAAAAATCACAGGTCACTTGAAGAAAAAAAGTTAAGTGCGGATACAGGATGATCGAAACATACCCGACAACAAAAAACGAATAACCATCCATATGAAAGCTCTGAACTACCGTATCATTGTTCTCCAATACAATTTCAACGAACGCCTTATAGGTAGCATTGATAAGTGATCTGTCCATGGTAGGAGGTCTATTTAATGGTTTACTAGGGAAGTCCAATTTGTAAGATCCCTTCAGTTTATAATTGTCTGCAAGTCTCACTGGTGTATTGGGGTTCATGAATGAAATCCCATTATATGTAGCTCGCAGTTTACCGTCAATTGTGGTTGGTGGAATATTTCTTAATGTGTACACATCGGTCACATTAATAGAACCATAACGAAAAGAACCTTGGGGGTTTGGGCGAGCTCCACTTGCTGTGTTGTTCATCCTGATAAAGAAACAAATTGCTACTGGTTTATTGAATAGCAAATTAAGAAGGGGTGTTTGGATTTGCATTATAAAACTGATTATTGCGAATTGTAGTCATAGTAATCAGTTTCTAGTGTTTGGAAGGTTAAATATTCAGTTTATAACTAGGGCAGTAAACCTGACTATTAGAATAACATACAATGTTTTTTTCAAAATAGATGGAGTAATAAATAGTTTTAAAACAGAATCTAGTTGATAATAACGAAATTGACATATCAAAAATACAATATTTAAAAGGTAAAAATAATAGGTGTTTAAAAATTATAATATGCATAAAGGTATATGTTTATTCAATACTCAAATTTGTCAACAACTGAAACAACTGACTATCTGGATATTACAACTCCAACAACAGAAGAACATTGGAACAGCTTATATGTTATTATAACAACAATTCTATATCACATATTCATATGTTTAACAGAACTCGAAATACCCTTAAAAGAAAAAAAGAAAAGAAACAAACCTGATAGACATAGCTTGATTTACTGCATAAGAATTGTCGTTTCCATCACTTGGAGGATCAGGAAGAGGACCAGATGCCTTTCCTTTAGAGTTTGAATAGTGCAAAACAGCAACGCCTGTAACTCGCTGCCATTCTGATTGATTCACAAATCTGGCACTTGCAACAACATAATAGTCACTACTTGCATTCTGATCCATTGTGACTAAAAAGGAGTACGACTGCCCAACATGGATATCCAAGCTAGTATAGTTTTGTTGGGATGTATAATGTCCCTCTGCTTCTGCTAGAAGTAGATTGTGGTTCTGAATCCTGAAATTCAAACAAGTTGATACTCCAACATTGACCACGCGAACTCGATAAGTTTTCCCTGCAGAACACAGGCACATCAATCCTCATGGATATAAAAGAATAATCAGATCTTCAGGTTCAAAAAAATGAAAAGAAGAAACGTATAGCCTATGAAATGACTGCCCAAAATGAACAATAAACTGTAGTAATTAGATGTTCACCCAAAGGTGGAAGACACCTCATACACATGAATAATAAACTGTAGTGATCAGATGTTTCTATGTAACCGAGTCAAATTGCCACCACTAGAAGAAACATAATAGTCCCAGCCAAGATTCATAGTTGATAACTTTATTTTCGAAAATGTTACAATCTGTGAGTCATAAATGGTATCTTTGTGTGATTTTTATTTTTTAGCTTTAGAAAATGGTTAAGTTGAGCAAATATATCTACATTAATAGTTTCTTGCAGCGAACTTAATCTTCAATGGACAAAACACATATATCAAAACATATATTAATATTGAATCAAAACTAATGATATAATTATTCAATACAATAGTAGTACTGCATTGAGTTTTCTCTTCAAGAAGCAAATCTTGCACGTTATAAGTGACATGATGATATTGAAAAAACAAATATTAAATCTACCTGGATCAACATTAAGTGTTGCATGCTCAATGCCGTCTGGTACAGAGGAGTTATACTGAAAAGGACCCTTGCCATTAATGAGAACTCCATCTGGCATACCAAGTTCCTTCCCATCATCAAGTGCAGCTCTCAGATCCTAAATTTAATAATATATTAAACACAGACAATATATTAGATATATAAAATTATCAGCATTCGTAATGACTTTTGAAATAAAAATTAAGACGCATACCTTGTGACTTCGAGTATACCAGTCACCAATAGTAATGACAATATCTCCATCAGGCATATTGAAAGGAAGCGAGATAACTTTGCGGTTTGTGATTACAAAACCACCAAAGCCGCCAGCTGCCCGCTGAAAGTTAATGGACGGAACATAATAATAGCTACCAATCTGATCTTTGACTTGAAACTGGTAAGTCCAGTTCCATTTTGCGGGAATAGGACAGTTGGTGCCTAGAACTCCATCTTGCCACGAAGATCGCCTCATTTCTATTCCAGGCCTGTCAATAGACAATTTTCCGTATTTAAAACCATACACTAATATACTAAAAAGAGACGATTTGTATTCATATTAAACAAAATGAAACAGCAAATGAATGAAGTGGCTAAACAATACCATGTAACAAGGAGGCTTTCGTCCAATTGGTTCCTGACGTTGACAACTACATTGTAATTGGTTGTAACATTTAGTACTGGGCCTGGAAACTTTCCGTTCACTGCGATGACCTGTGGTTTCAGTTCATCAGAAAATAAAATTGATAAGCGGTAAATCTTGCAAAAAAATTCTGTATTTAAATTCACATAATATTTTCCGATTCTTCAACATTTATTGATAGATTCAGATTCATTCAGTTAGACGTTAAAAGTTATAAAACCATTTAGTTCCATAGATTCTATCAGCAAAAATCACATTTCTACTTCTAATTCAGAATCTTCAAGGATAGAGTAAAAAAGATTCTATAAAATGTTATGTAAATGAAGATGTAATAGATTTTCTATTTGCCTAAACAATATACACATTCATGATTTCTAATAGATCTATCTACACCTAGTTATTTTATCCAAAAAAATATTTAACTGCATTTAACTAATAGAAAACTTATCTTTTATAAATAAGTAGTCAAATTCTTTCATTAAGGTGATCCATATAACCACTTTATAAACGTTCGCCTAGTATATACCCAGTTTTGTTTATATCTTGTCAAAAACAAGGTTCCTAATAAAAACCATCCCTGCCCAAATTAACCGGGTTGGCAGTCGACCCATTTACCTATCACAAACTGTAAATTTTTAAACTTCAGAAAACTTAAAAACTTCAGGAAAAAAAAAATCAGTTTTTTATAAAGGCACCAGGTCTTTATAAAAAATTGCCACCTTAGAAACATTATAAGAAACATAACAATAAAAACCCTATAAAAACAGAGGCATTTCATCAAACAGTTAAGAAGCATCCCAAAACAAATACTAAAAAACAGAGCACATAAAAAAAAAACAGAGAGAGACCTGTTGAGGAACACCAAGTGGAGAAGCAGTAACATAACCAAACTCAAGATCAAAATTAGCAAATGGGTCTCCACCGTAACAAACCCCACTCAACACCAATCCAACAAACACTAAACTGTAAAACCTTAACCCAAACAACCCCATTTAGTTATTTTTTATTAAAAAAAAATGACTTTCAATGCTATTTATCAAATGGGTTTTTATTACATAACAAATGATACTTATAGAAGTTGGGATTTGAGTGTGTGTGTTTTTAAGGGGAATGAAAGAGCGGCATATGAAAGAGTTTTGGTTGCCCTATAATTGTTTGTTTAAATGGGGGGGAGGGTGCGTTTTTGTGACTTGCTACTGGCTCAGCCCGTCCGTTAATGGGTTCTAAATTATTAAATGGGTTTTAATAGTTTGATGTAATAAAATACTAACACTCTATTTTCATACCGTGTACATGTGGGCAAAACATCAAAATTCCTAACAAACAATAAACCACTTTTTATATACTTGACGAAAACTGGTTTTTTTGTCTAAACAAAGAATTTCAAAAGAAATGCTTCATTTACCGTTTTCTATACTTAAAATAATAATAATAATAATAATAATAATAATAATAATAATAAATAAAAAAATAACAACAACAACAACTATGAAACCTCATTTACATGTTTCGCAACTAAACGCTCCTAATCATCTCATATGATGTTTCAACCATAATTGGTTAAAATACCTAAATATATGTCTAATCTTGTGACTAATAATTAATTAGACACAAGATTATTGTGTGTTGTATTTATTTTTTTGATGTCCTTTAACATAAATTTATTATTCTAAGTATCAGCTATGACTCATATCATTTCATCCCGACAAGATTGAGTATGTTATTATTGTTGTAAGTATCAACTAAAAGTATTTGGTCATGTATGTTTGAAAATATATTATTACTTTTTAGGTGACACTAAGGGTGCGTTTAGTTGAGGGAAAACACCCTTGTTTTCCACAAAATGTTTTGTGGAAAACAAGGAAAACAGAGATCGCGTTCAAATTAGTGTTTTTCAATAAAATTCTCTACAAAACACAAAATTCCTATTTCCAACTTTAATACACAAAAGTGGAAAACACTTTTTTTTGTTTTCACCTATTTTCCTTTAAAATACCCCTAATTAGTTTTCGTCCGTTTTTATACGTTTTTGTCGGTTTTTATCCGTTTTTAAACGTTTTTATCCGTTTTTTTTCGTTTTTGTCCGTTTTCATCTATTTTTTACGTTTTCGTCCGATTTTATACGTTTTGTCTGTTTTTTTACGTTTTCGTCCTTTCGTTAACGTTTTCGTCCGTTTTTTTACGTTTTCGTCTGTTCTTTTACGTTTTAGTCTGTTTCCTTACGTTGTCGTCCGTTTTCGTCCATTTTTTTTACGTTTTCATCTGTTTTTGTACGTTTTCGTCTGTTTTTTTAAGCTTTCGCCCGATTTTTTACGTTTTCGTTCGATTTATTTACGTTTTCGTCCGTTTTTTAACCTTTCCGTCCACTTTTTTACGTTTTTGTCTGATTTTTTATGTTTTAACCGTTTTTTACGTTTTCGACCCTTTTTTACGTCTTCGTCCGTTTTTTTACGTTTTCGTTTCTTATTTTACGTTTTCGTCTATTTTTTTACGTTTTCGTCTGATTTTTTATGTTTTCATCCGATTCTTTACTTTTTCGTCTGAATTTTTACGTTTTCATCTTTTTTTACGTTTTCGTCCGTTTTTAGGTTTTTTAAGGTTTCGTCTGATGAAAGCGTAAAAAGACGGGCGAAAACGTAAAAATCATACGAAAACGTTAAAAAGGGGCGAAAACGTAAGAAAATTGATGAAAACGTAAAAAACTGACGAAAATGTAAATAAACCGACGAAAACGTAAAAAAGACGAAAACATAACAAACAGACGAAAACGGACGAACAAAAAAGCGGACGAAAACGTAAGAAACAAACGAAAGAGTAAAAACATAAACAAAAAAAACGACGAAAACGTAAAAAAAACGGATGAAAACACTAATTTAGTAGGTCGACCCGACTCAAATCATCTGTCCCATGACCTGCTAGACCCATTTTAAAACATGACATATATGACCCATGACCTAAGCCGACCCAACCCGACCCGTTTACCACCTCTAATAAAACGTATAAAATTGTTCAAAAACATATAAAACGTAAAAAAGTGGATAAAACATACAGAAACGGATAAAAACGTATAAAACGGATGAAATAGGGAATTTTGCTTTATGTCAAATTTAATGTTTTTATGTCGAATTGTAGTCGCTTGAAGATTTTTTCATGTTATTTGATGTTATATTTTACTTTTTTTAATTCTTTATTTTCTCGTATTAGATTTTTTTAGTTAATTTATAATTTAGTTTGTTAGTTTATAATATTTGTTTTTGTGTTTTGAAGATGTTTTTATGATATTACAAAGGTGAATAGAGAATTGAGATAGAAAACAACAACACTTAAAGCATGTTTTTTAGTTTTGCAAAATGGAAAACATAAACACATGTTTCTTAAACTAAACGCGTTTTCTAAATTTTTCATTGTTTTGTGGAAATAAAACTCCCCTACCTTTTCCTACAAAACAAGAAATAGGAAATGAAAGAAAATGTTTTCCAACTAAACGCACCCTAAACACTTGACACTATCAAAATTAATGTGAACACCATATGACCGTATGTGTATTATGATATGTGCATCACTTATTTTGTGTGCATAGCAAGTGCTTTTTTCTTTTTACATTTTACTCCTTCCGTCTCAAAATAATTGTTACCTGACAAAAACATTGTTAGTACAAAAGTGTGACGAGTTAAGATTGTCAGAGAATATTAAAGTGTGTGTATTAATTTGTGTGAGAAAGTCGTACCTTGTAAGAGAATTAGAGTTCCTTTTATAGGCGAGCCCAATGCTAGGATTTCCTAGCATTTCGCTTATAAGAGCATTAAGTACCCTGGAGCCGTCATGTTGGTGCCGTAGGAAAAAGTGTTGCCACATCAACACATTTTCTCATAACACCAAAATTCACCACAACACCAAAAACACATCTCCCTCATATAACACCAGTTTCTGGTGCCGTCATGCATCCTTGAACCCTACATATTTTCTTTCTTTTTTTCATTTATCTAAAGAAACATTCACATTTAACAAAAATTAATTCACTAATAAAAAAATACATTAAAAAAAAAGAAAACATACCAATAAAAACAACGCATATTAGTTATTTTCTTGTTTAATAGGCCTTCAAAAGAATAGAAAAATAAAATAATTATAGAAAGTAGGCGTTGTCAAAATTTAATGTCATAAAAATTAATGGGCTTAAAGATTGGTTTAATGTTTTAATACCTATTCAAACCCTAATATCACACACAAAAAACGCACGCCACCCTTTTCTTATCTCATCTTGTAGTCAACAAAACATATCATCACCTACCTTTTCTTATTTCATCTTCTTAAAAGTGTAAAATCCTCTCTTCAAATTACACAGCCATAACAAACAAATTCATCCATTTTCTTATGTCATCTTCATAGCAAAGCACCTTATATTCTCATACAAACTGAAAAAACGGGATAACACCAAAAACAAAAAAGGGGATACGCGAGGCTCGGTACCGTGCTTGCGCCGTCACGTCGCGTTTTCCGGGACCATTTGGGCTGGTCGTGATGGCTCAGGACGCGAAAACGCGAGCCATGGTATGGAGCTCGCGCCTTCCGGTTGTGTTTTGCCGAAAAACACCAGCCATTGCGCAGGGTACCCAAGGCTCTAAGAGTTAGTGGTCGGAGTGGGACCATTGTCAAGTAAGGTTCCGCAGTAATCATAGTTGCGGACACATATCACCTTCCGCGGTCATGAGTCTGATCCGCTAGGTGCTCTACGTGCGTCTTTATGTCCGGACCGTAGCCAATTTGTTATTGGGCTTACTAAAGATCTAGTGCTTATGGTGGTTTTACTTTGTTAGGCCTGGGCCCAAAGTGCGTATAGCACAAGCTGAGCCCAATAGACCCGATGTACGTGTTATACGTCATCAAGTCCCCCAGTCTAGTTTATACATTGTGTGCGGTTCATATGTCGCGTGAGATGAATGTTACTAGACTTAAGGTAACTAAGCGGTTTTTCTTCCGCGCTTCCGAAGCGTCTTTGCGATGGTTCCTTTCTTGGTAGGTGAATCATGAGACGTGGGCACTTATGGGCTTTTCAACTTCTGACTGATTTGAACGGGTGGCCCACTTATCTTGCTGTCATCTTTATCTTTTACTTTCCATCTTAACCGTTTAATCGAATCATCGCTGACACGTGCCGTCATCTAGGGTTTTATTGAAATAAATATTCCGTGGGTATAAATACTTAATGTGGTTTCTACTATTCCATATTTTCCTTCTACTGCTCTTCACACCATTGTTGAAATTTCTTTGAGTTTTAATCTGTCCATCTTGTATCGCCCCTTTCTTCCAAAGATTCCTTAGTTTTTCCATGTTAGAATTTAATACTTTTTCTTCCGCTATGGGTACCATTATGCATGCTAAGTCTATTCTTTCTCAAAGAGCGCTTGACCTTTTTTGCGATAAATTTTCTGTTCCGGTGAGGGTTCATCCGGAATTGCCTGGTCCCAACCAAGCCATTCGTGAGCCACCGACCGGAAAGATTGGGGTTTATACAAGATTTTTTGAATTTGCCAATTTTCGGCTTCCTTTATCCGTTTTTCTTGTCGACATCCTTAGACATTATCGTATAAATATATATCAACTTTCCGTCATTGGAGCGGCTAAGATTTCTCATTTTGAGATTTTGTGTCGTGTTTTTAGCATCACGCCAACAGTTGGTTTGTTTCGGTGTTTTTATGTTCAGTCTAAGAACAAAGGCTGGTTGTCATTTAGTAAACGGTCAGATAGTGTTGGTGTTTGTTATACCAAACCTCTTGATTCTCTTAAGAGTTGGAATGACCATTTTTTTGGGTTGATGTCGTTGCTTGTGCTATTATCTATCCATGGCATACCGCTATAAGTGTTTCTAAAGATCCTTTTCCCAAGGCCAGTGAATTCAGCGCTGACCATTATGCTACCCTTGTTGCTAATCCTTCCCCGTTCGGCAAGTTTCCGGAACCCTTTATTTGCTTGGTTGGGCTAAGTCGTAACTATACTTTAGATGAAGAGACTTATCCCTTATTTCTTGATGACAACGAACAGGGTGGGTATTTGTGATAAGGATTTAAAAGGTACACTTTTGAGGGGCCATTTAAGCCCTTAATCGACCACTTTTATATCTGTTACTGCTTAATTTCGTTCCTTTTTACTTTTTAGGTCTCTTGAAGGCAAATTGCTGGAATGACACTTATTCTGACGAAAAGGCGTGAATATATGAAGAAAATGGCCAAGTCAAGATCGTGACACTCAAGTTGCTGGAATTGAAGGCGACGGCGTCACAGTTAGATGGCGACGCCGTCGCATCATGCTCCAAAATTGTGAAGGCTCAGTAGCGAAATTGCTATTTTGTACCCGACGGCGTCAGGCTTTAAAGAGTAGGGCGTCACAACTTAGACGGCCTAGATTCAGATCCCGACGGCGTCAGAAGATGAAGCCGACGGCGTCACAACCATAAGGTGACACCGTCACAAGGTTGACCTGGTCAAGACGAAACCCTAATGGCGGCAATCCGACGGCGTCACATTTAAAGAGTGACGTCGTCGCAAGTTGTAACTCTATATATAGAATTTGAATTTTCAGACTTTTAGAGAGGTAGTTTTGTGGAGTAAAACCTAATAACGATTTTTGGTTGTCTTGGGCAGTATCTTAGGGTTCTCATACCCTATTTTATAACAAGGTAAGTAATTTACTTCATTGATTCAATTATGTCTTCAATTGTATGTGTGTATGCTTGCATGTTTTCCATGTCCGGCTAATTACTTGTGTGTTTGCTTAGATCTATGAAACCTAGGTATTGAATATTGATTGGTTGCCTCTTATCTTAATTGTAATTGGCCTAGGATTGCGATAGGTCATCGTTGTGTTTTTAATGCTTGAGTAGTCTTTGTGAACATTAGTTTATAATCACCTAGAGTTGTTGTAGGCTAAAAATCCAAAGATAACCTTAGAGTTAGTTTATGAATCCTAGAGATTTTGTAGGCAATAACCTTAATGTAGTCTCAAAGAGTTAGGGAAGAAAGCATACCCTACGACCTTAGAAGACACAACGCGTTAAGAATAAGGACGTGACAATTCAACCATCAATAGGAGATAACTAGGGAGTAATAGCATCTAGGTAAACACATCTTTAATCATCATACGAGCACACATCAATTAGACATAGACTACCCCTTAGCTTAGTTAATTAGAATAGATAATAGTAGAGTAATCGGTAGAAATACCAACCCCCAAATCCAATACCCCGAGATTCGTACCTTTCAATTTCCTAAAAAATATAAAAAAGATAAAAAAAATAACCTTCCTCAACCCCAACCTTAGCATAGTAACTTCTCACTAGCATTCCTATTACCCTAGAGAACGATATCAATCCCGAGGCTTACCCTAATACTACACTACAACAATTAGGTTCACTGCCTAGGTGGTTGAAAAACTTGCTCGAAGAAAAGGAAGTTTCCTTTGACCCCGAACGTGCGTTGTACGCGTATCAATTTGCTACTATATATGTGTCCCTTAGTTTGTTGTTTTTTATATATGTTTTTAAATTGTTTTCTTCTTTTTTATAGGAATGGACTTGATTTCTTTTATCAAAGTTGGGGATCCTATGAAGGTGAAGATTGGCGCGAGGAGGCGAGGTGAGGGGGAACCAAAGCTGCTAGAGCTTACTGCAGAGCGGGTTGTTTCGCTTCCTCCTTCTGACCCTCCCCATTCAGATAATGAGTTGGAAATTAGCGTTAATAGATAGATAGGTGTTAAGGGCGGTAATTTGCACCAAGATGATACTTCTGGTGGTATTGGGTAATGTGGAGCCGGTTGGTTCTACTGCTGGTGGTGATGATGTTTTTGGGGTAGAAATAATTCTTGAGACTGTGGCTGCGTCGGTTGGTGATGTTGTTGCTTTGAGATCCATACAAAGGAAAAGGAGAGATATTGTTGAGCCGAATCATCCCCCAAAGAAGTTAAGGGGTGATTACGAAGACTCTAGCAGACCTACCGTTGGTGCTAAGTCTAAATATGCCATTGAAAGGTTGTTGAGGGGGAGCGTATTGAACTCAGAATTTAGTATTAAAGCTTTGCCCACCCAGCCCTTCATTACTCCCTCCGTGTTAGTCACTCCTGAACATGAAACAGGAACCCTATCTGACTGCTGGATCTCAACTTCGTTCTAATGATCCTCCTGTCAGGTTTGCTATTTCTTTAGGTTCTCTGCATCATGATAGTGTTTGATATGTCACAGTTGGTTGATTGATCATTATATTAGATATTTTTTACCAGACCTCTTATTCCAGTTATGACGGATGCCACCACTACTACTGTTTCTATTGCCATTGCTTTAGCTACAACCAAGAAAGGCAAGGGTAAAGTATCTAATCCTTCTTCATTTCTTGACGTTTCCCAGCCTGCTAGTGGTATACATCCTGATGTTAGTGGTTTTTCCGGCTTCTCTGGTAGTGATTTTTTAATTGGAGATATCCGTGTTTCTACTGGTGTGGATTCCAGCCATTTGTCTGATACCTATGTTCCGAGGTGGAGCGTGACCAAAGTCTCCCTTCATGACAAATATATCGAGTGTCATGAAATGGTTGATGAGTTTGCTCCTCCTGCCTTTTTCTCTTCATTTCGTAGTATGGACTATGACCAATTGTTTGCGAAATTTAACATTGGGTCCGCCCGCCAGGTGTGTCTAGGCGCTGAGGTTAGGATGCATGTTGAGTACAATATTAAGGAGAATAGGTGTTTATATGTAAAGTGTAATCATCAGGCTATTTTGTTGAAGGAGAAAGATGGAGAGATTGCAGAGCTGAAGGTTGAGGCCACAAAGACAATTCGCCTTCGAGGTCGAGTTTCCACTTTGGAGGCTTCTGAGGTTTCCCGTACCGCTGAAGTACAATATTTGAAGGAGCTAAACTCTACTCTTGAAAGATAACGGTATTCTATTAAAGCGGAGTTAGCGGCGCTTCGATCTTCTGCGGAGGGTAAGGATCGTGAACTTTCAGATTTGAAAGCTGAGGTCGTTGCAGTCAAGTCTCAGAATGATGGTCGTGTGGGTCAGGTATGCATTGTGGGTGTTTTGGTCATTTGTTTTCTTCCCCCTTCTTTTATCTTATTTGTTGCATTCTCTCTTTTTTGCTGTAGATACATACACTGGAGGCTTCGTGTTTTGAGCTCCGTAGCAAAGTCCCAACTTTCGAGGATTTGAAGGAACAGTTTTACAGAATTCAAGATGCTCAGATGGATGAATTTATGGGCAAAGTGGCCAAGCTGGATGCCGACCTTACGAAGTTGGCCCTTCATCTTGATGATGAGTTATATCCTCGCCTCCTTACAGTTATATTTGGTCGCCGATGGTTGCTGACATACAATATGAAGCTTGTCATTGTCAAATGTTTGAAGTCTCTGGAGTATGTTACGGCTTTGGGGACAGCTATTAGTCATGCCATTGAGCAAGGGATGCAGGAAGGTTTAGTGGCTGGCATTCATCTTGGTAGGGAAAATAGGGAACTTGAGGATATTGATGTGCACAACCCCTTCGCGGAGGCA
Source organism: Chrysanthemum makinoi (assembly GCA_910596185.1). NCBI lineage: Eukaryota > Viridiplantae > Streptophyta > Magnoliopsida > Asterales > Asteraceae > Chrysanthemum > Chrysanthemum makinoi. Next base: position 71,019,053 of record OU343220.1, on the reverse strand, counting down.
AATTATCATTCTACGTTGCGAGCTCTTAGAGACATGGGGTTCCCTTTGATAGTTGCTCTTAAAGCTCACAAAGATGCCAGTATTATAGATATTATGAATCTTCTTTGCCTTGAAGGTCCTCTTGCGGAGGTTCCTGGGATGGCTGAGTTGCAGCCTGATGTGGAGCAACTTGTTATTCCTATTCATGATGATAAGAGTAACACTATTATTGGCGATACCTCATTATCCTTTTCTCTAGATGTTGAACTACAGAGAATTGAGAGGCTTAAGGGGTATCTAGTTGCACATCGGTCTGCTCTTGTGGATGTTTATAATCCTTTGGTAGATCCCTTGTCTGTCCAAAACCTGACGAGTGTGGAAACTCTTCCGAGTAATGAGGTAGCCGTCACCACTACTACTACTTTTTCGACAACTGTTGTTTCCACTGTGCCTGCGGAACTTATTTCGACCGATGATTATGAAATAGCGGATATCGTTGTTCCAGATAGCAGCGGAGCCAACCAGGGCCCGGAGGGGTGGAGCTTCTTCTATTATGTTTGATAAAGAAGAAATTGAGACCACTCCGGAACAAGATCCTTTACATTAGTTTTCGACCATGTAGGTCTTCTTTATGATGGTAGTTTGTAATTGAACAATAATTATTTTGTGTAGACGTGTCTTGGAATTTTTTCGTGGTTGCGTGCAACCTTTTTTGGTACGGCTTTTTGCACTTATTTTTTGACTTGTGCTCTGCTATTATTTTAAGTTCATACTGGTATGTCTATTATAATAGTCTTTGTTGAATATTTGAAGGATATTCTCCCTGTACCGGGCTTGCAATACCTCTTATGTACCGTGGGTAAATTGTTTGATTATTCACCCTTCTGTTATGTGGAATAACGTTTTTTTTTGTTTTACGGAATAACGTTCTTTGGGTCATGCCCAGTTGTGTGCACGTCTTTTCCACATATGTAAAATAAGAAAGTAAAGAATTGTTAAAGTAAAATGGTGAAGGTAGCTAGTCTTCACCTTCTTATTTTTTTATTAATACTTTTAAAAGGCATTACAAAATAGATAAAGTAAGATAAATTGTACATTCGCCGCGTAATTTACATGGGCGGTTGTTTTCGTTTTATGCACATAATGCTTCTTGTGGCTACAAATATTCCATGCCTGCAGAAGTTGTACTTTTTCCTGAAGGGCTTCCGTGAAAAAAGGCAGTACCTGCGGAAGTTGTACTTTTTCCTGAAGGGCTTCCATGACAAAAGGTCGTGCATGAAGAAGTTGTACTTTTTCCTGAAGGGCTTCCATGACAAAAGGTCGTGTCTGCGGAAGTTGTACTTTTTCCTAAGGGGCTTCCATGACAAAAGGTCGTTCCTGTGGACTTTTTCCTAAAGGGCTTCCATGACAAAAGGTCGTGCCTGCGGAAGTTGTACTTTTTTCCTGAAGGGCTTCCATGACAAAAGGCAGTGCCTGCGGAAGTTGTACTTTTTCCTTTAGGGCTTCCATGACAAAAGGTCATGCCTGCGGTAGTTGTACTTTCTCCTGAAGGGCTTCCATGACAAAAGGTCGTGCTTGCGGAAGTTTTACTTTTTCTTGAACTCTTGACTTGGATGTGTCTTTATCAGTTTATCTAGCATATTCGATTCACTTCTTGATCTTTGAAATGAACAAGCTGATTCCTTTTGCCAGAGCGGGTCCAACAGATGAACAGAGCTATTCAGAGAATCGAGATCACGGATCGTCTTTGGCACTTAGTGATGGGGAGGCCTAGTGGGGTAGCCTTTCCGATCACTAAGTAATCAATTTTAACCCAGGCTTGTGAGACCATCTTTATGGGTTGCTATACCGTCTTCTTGCTCACAAGCTGGGCAACAACAAGAAACGAATGAAGGCATCATTTTATCTTTTGTTGCTTGACGTTGTAAGGGAAGCTTCTTATTAATTAGGGGCCGCTTTATGCAATGCATTGCCCCTAATGTACATTGTATCCTTCCCTAAGGACCCATCCTTTTTCACATTCTATCCCTCCTTTCAGTGTCCCAGATTGTCCTCTTTCTTGCTTCCACTGGTTGTTACTGAGGTTAACCAGGGAATATTTGTAATGGTTATCTTTTCCAATGAATAATGGGAGCCTAATTGTAAATAAGACTCCTGTCATGGAATTCACCATATTGCTCAAAGAGATGCTCAAGGATGTTATGGAAGGGGATTTAGATGAAGGGGATTCATGTGGGATTGTGGTTGCGGGTTATTAGTCGCCATTTAAGAGCGACTAATTGTTATTAGCAGTCATTTAAGAGCAGCTCCGGACCATGAGAGGATCCACATGACTCTTGTACCATCTTTTGGTTCTTTTGGTATGGTAGCAGGTGCTTGAGTAAGTCATGAATTTGTGAAAAACGATCATAGATGAATGACGTTTTGTCATTAAATAAAGGCTACAATTGTTATGCATGATGCACAACCTTGCTCCGTTTTTCAAGAACTCTTCTTGATGAATGAATAACATCTTCAAATTCTTTCAAGGTGATTTTTGTACTTTCCGTGAGTAATTACTGATGAGTGTCTAAATACTCATCATTTTTGTACAAAATAAACTGCAAAATCATCTGAAAACACTCAGAAATACATCAAAATGATCAAAATATCACAAATCAGTGTTTTATGTGTTTCAAATACAAAAATATCAAAATCAGATGAAAAACATATCAAATTTGCAAAAATTGCAGTTTTAGTCCCCCAAGTTTATAAAATTGTCAAAAATAGTCCCTGAGCCCGAATTTCAGAAGAAAAGTCACCAAAGGTCTTTTTAAAATCACAAATTGTCATATTTAGTCCTTTGGTGGAAAATCTAAAAGTTTTGAGAAAATTACAATTCAGTCCCTGAAAATCCAAAATGTTCAAAACTAGTCCTTGGGAATTTCAAAAATGTCAAAAATCAACCCTTGGATTAGTAAAGTTGGCAATACCAACCCTTGACTACTCTTCATAAGTTACATGTTTGGTCCCTGGGAATTTCAGTTTTACAAGTTTGGTCCTTTGGTTTTGGAATGTTACATTTTTTTGGTCCTTTGTATTAATAATCCAACAAATCCAATCCGGACCCTAATTTAATCCCCAAGCCCAATGCTAACAACCCTTGGCCCAAATACTTTACCCGGTCCAATTCCTTGACCCGACAACCCACCCAACAGTTTAAAATAAACAAAAACCGCCCCTAAAAGCCTTTCCCTGTCCCCCCGACACCTCCTGCAACCCCCCACCTCTACCCACCTAAAACCACCCTACTTCACCCATTGTCCCCCCCCCCCACCTCACCTAACATCCAACCACATTTAATGCTTCCCTTTTTCCTGTCTAAAGTATCAAACCCATTTTGGCGCCAAAAATACATATGTGGCCAAGATCATTTCAAGGCCATCCAATGGCTAGAAATTGTTGGGAAACATTCAGAGAAGAGAGATAAAGACATTGGATTATAAAAAGGAGCAAAAGGAAGCAAGAGGGGTAGTCTTCTAGTTTTTAGTTTTATTTTCAATGTCGTTTTTATCTTAGATTTCTTAAATTAGTATAAAACTTGTAATATTTTGTTAAATGTTATCAATTTGAAGTTTTTAAGTGTTTCAAGACTCATTTTAATCATCAATCTCAGTTTATGAATACAATTCAAGTTTAAGGTCCACTGTCTCAATTTGAAATTTCAAGTACTTAAATACAAGTGTTTAGAAGGTTATTTTAAAGCTCATAAAAGCTTGTATAAGCTATTCATAGCTTTTAACAAGCTTATAATCAAGTTCCAATTCATTTTGTAACTGGGTCAACAAAAGTCAACTGGATGTTCAAATGGCAATGCAGTTGGAATTGGGGTGATGCAGTGATAGCATTGGGTTGGTTCTGATTCATTTGGGTTGAAGTTTAGGTTAGTGGTTCTCTGGTTTATAGTTTGCAAGCTATAGTAGCTTTGGACCCTTGTAAGTGACTTTCAAGTTCTTATGCAATATCTGCAATTGTAGTTTAAACATGTTAAAGCCTGTTCAAACAGTGGTAATTTAGTTATAGTAAGTTAATGTGATCATATTTACAGATTGGTTCTGTGTTTGGATCTGTTTTAGTTACATATTAAGTTATAAAGGGGTGTTTGGAATTACTAATATATCTGTCTTGTTGGCTTAGTCAGTGGTTAGAATATAGTGGATAATGCTTGTTTAGTTTATTGGAGTTCATATCAACTTTACTTTGGGGTCTGCAAGCACCAAAAGTCAAAAATGTTCCTTAATCCATTCATCTGTCTTACTGTTATGATTTTGGGATAGCAGACCATCAATTTGTGTTTGGAAATCATCAATCTCACTTGCATTAGGTTTATAACATCATAGAATATCAATTTCAGTTGAGAATATTGGATCAAACTTCACTTAAGTCAACTGTGTCTCCATTTTTTAAAAAGTCAAATCTTGTCAAAATTGGATTTGTGCAGAACTATCAGCAGTCACATAGGTTTTATTAAAGCTTTTCAAGGTCTGAAATTTTGTCTATAAGTAGTTTTCTTGGTTGTCTTTAAGACCTCATATCCACTTTTGGCTTAAGCTCTCTGGTTGAGCTTGTGCATAAGCTCAAAACAGGCCTCATGTGCCCTGCTCACTGAACTCAGTGAATACTGAGTTTTACTCAGTTTTTGTGCAAAGTGCACAGAGCTTATTAAAGCTTCTCATGGCCTGAATTTTGGTACACATAATCTCACCCAGGTCTTTTCCAATTCCCAATTGGTAGGTTTCAATTTGAGCTTATTTTTAAGCTTGTGCAAGAGTCCAAAGTAAGCACTCAGAACCTGTTTCTCAACTTTTAGCTCAAACATCAATTCTGTTCTAAATTGTGAATCAGAGGTTCAAGCCTGTTGATTTTTGTTGCATTGTAGTTCAATTAGCTTGTTAGAGCTTCATTATCAGTTTGGTAGCCTTTGGTACTCATTTGCTTATTCTAGTGCTTATTTCAATAAGCACTTGAAAAGCAGTTGCATAATTCCCCACATAAGCACCTATTTTTCTATTTTTCATTTATTCCTTATAATATTTTAGACTTTTCCTGAAATTTTCAGATTTTTCCAAGTTGTTTTGCTATTTTTCTTAATTTAAATTAGTTTTTAAGTACTTTTAAATAGCATTTAATACAAAAAATTAAGAAAAAGCTTCAAAAAAATAAGTTTTCATTTTTCTTAGACTTAGATAAATATAAAAAGTAGAAAAATTAATTTTCTAGATTTTTCATAGTCCATTTGGTAATTTTTAGTAATTTAATTAGTTTTTAATAGTTTAAAATTCCTAGAAAATAGATAAATAGTCATAAAAATATAAAAATAGTTTTGAAAAGTCTATTTTGATATTTTAGACTTTTCCAAGTGTTAATCTTATTTTTCTAGCTTAATTTCATATTTTCTTATATTTTAGGTAATTAATTATTAGTTAAAAATAGTTTTTAATTAGATAATTAGTCTTAAAAATAATTTTCTTTTTCCGTAAATTTTCTTTTATCATTAGGATTGTAAAAACATCATTTTCATATTTTTAGGGTTAATATTGATTTAGTTTCACTTTTTATTTTGTACGTCGCGTAGATTTTAATTTTAACGTACGTTTTAGGTTTTAAACGTTCATCACTTTAATTATAGTGATAGCGTTTATTTAATAGGTTTTATCTTTTTAATTTTCTTTAATTTGCATTTAAGGCGTTTTTAATTTGTTTGATATTTCTGTAGTCATAATATTCACAATTCCCTTTATCATTCAAATTTCTCGATCACTAGACGTTGATTGATCCATTGCATAGCTCGCTGGGACATAACGACCCGGGGAGACTCTATACTCCTCTGATCTTAATTGCATTAGTGTTTGAGCAGTTTTTAGTCTTTTAGACTTGACTGTTTAGCACCGATCAAATTTTGGCGCCGCTGCCGGGGAGCTGTGCGTGCTGATTGTCTTACGTCTAGCAGATTAGTTGTTTGAGCCTCACTCTTTGTTCATACCATCCATCTGTATATGTTTATATTTTCTTATCTAAAAAACACAAAAATATTCTTCTCATTCCTCTTATTCGTTGATTCTATTTCTCTTACCCTCTTTTGTCGTTTAATTCTATTCTTCGTATCCTCTCAATCATTTGATTCTCTTCTTAATCCTCTATATGTTTAATTCTTATGTCAACAATCGTCAACTTCATCGTCAGAAATGTATGTGAGCGGTGTGGAGGGTCTAGTTCAAGCGAATTTTGCAAATCGTGCGAATTATCCATCAAAAATGCTTTTCAAAGTTATTTCGACCACCCGCCACAACCTGAAATACATTCTAATCTTGACAAACCAGTTCAAACGTCGGAGCTACCCCAAGCACCCACCGAGGATTACGAGAACACTTTCTTTGAAGATAGAGCCCGTAATCTAATCGAACAAATTCAAACCGATGAAAAAAGGTCGAGAATTAGAATTGATTACGATGAACCCGTTCAAACACCGATGACTAGCAAGAATGACTTGCCTAATCTTCACGTTTCTCAAGAACCAGAACCGGAGACCATAACGGAAGTGGTGGAAATTGCTAGCTCTCAGAGCACACCACTTGTCCCACCTCCTGATTTTTCTGAATGTTCTTCGAGACTTGATAGTCATTCGGATCACCATGTTGGTTTTGATGATTCTTTGAATAAACCGATTCCTCTTCATAACTCTCAAATGCAATCGTTTATTCCTTGTGTCGGTTGTGGTGAGCCTCTTTATGGTTCACCCTGGTCGTTGGTACTTGTGTACAATGTGGTAATGATATCCATAACGGGAGTTGTTTGTTTTGTGGTTCAAGGAATTCATTTGATTATGATCCTAATCAGAACTCATTTAACGACTCCTCTAACTTTTCCAATTACCCACCACAGCCCGACTTATCTTCATATAACCAACAGTTTTACTGTTGTGAATTTTGTGGAGGTCCTCACCAAGGATTTGAGTGTCAATCCGGAAACACGTTTGTCTATGAACAGTTTTCCAGTGATGCTCAGAGTTTTGGTTATGACCAATATCCATATAGTTCACCTGTCCAGACTCAACAGTTTTACTGTTGTGAGTACTGTGGAGGTCCCCATTTCAGCTCTGATTGTCAAACAGGGAATCCATTTCCTTGTAACAATCATGACTCTCACATGTTTGATACTTTCCAACCTCCACAGCACTATACGGTTCAAACTCCACCTGAGCCGTTGTCTCATGAAATCTCCCAGGATCTTGAAACCGCAATGAAAACACTTGAGGATATGATTAGTAACTTTAAGAATCAAGTGAGTGGTGAAAAGACCATAGGAGAATTGTTAGCCGAAGAGCGAGAGGCCCGCCAATCAAGGGAAGAATTATTAGCCCTAGAGCATGCAGCTCTAAGGCGTTCCCAATTTCTTAAGGCAGCTCTATATGATGATGACGAGGAGGGTTTTTATCCTTTTAGAAATAATATTTCCCAACCTCCTCAGTCAGTGATATCCCAGCAGTTGAGATTCCATCTCAAACAACTGCTATCACACCCGATATTCCCACTCACTCTCTGAACATGGGGACGAGCATCTTGACACTGTTCCTGAAAAGGAATCGGACGAATTCATAAAGTCTAGTGATGAGAACCTTGTCCCAATTCCGAGAGAGTCACAGGGAATTTCTGATCATATGTGTGATTCTTCTTCCCCTCTTGAGTGTTCAAATGATCATTTGGAAACTTTCTCCGATTTTAGCGATGATTGTGCTTCCCATGGAAACATCGAGTATGTTGAGGCATCACTCCCACAGTCTGATCCTCTTCTTGAGGAGTTCTCCGGTGAACTCACTCACATCAATCCACTCTTTGATTTCGAAGCCGATCTAGGAGAAACTGAAAGTCTCCTTGATAATGATCGTTCACTCACTTCTTATCCCAACAGTCCAATAGAGAATGTTGATCACTTTGTTCCCGAAACATTCAAAGCTACTTTCACCAATCCTCTATTTGAATTCGACTCTGAATTCACTTCAATTTCTGAGAATCCACTCTTTGATGCTCAGATTGAGGATAGTGATGAGCCCACAATGGAACAAGAATTCACAAATTCACATCATGTGAATGATTCTCTTCATGAGGAGTTCGCCGGTGAACTCACTCATATCATATCTCCGCTGGAGTATGATTGCTTGGAGGGCAAAAATCATGATCGGGGGGAAAAGTTCTCAATCATGAGAGTTTGTATTTTTATGACAAATTTTCCAACCCTCCCACCCGAGATGCCTTCCAACCCAAAGAGCTCAACCAATAAAATCCAAATAAGTGCAACTGCACTTAATCTCGAGGAAGAAGATCTAGTTATGATTGTTATCATGATCTTCCTTCTTTTCTTCACCTACTTGGTGACTTCCTCTCTTCTTCACTCCTTCGGGAATGAAGACACTATTTTTGACCCCGGCATTTTCAATTATCATCTGTAAGCCGGGTCTTTCTCTGTATATCTCGTCGGTGTGGAACTTTCGCGTGCTTCAAATGTTTGTCCAAACATCTTGAATGAAAGTCCGATGGAGATTGTTTCTTCCACTTTGCTTCCCCATGAACCAATTAATTCGGGGTCGAGTCAAGCTAGCGACTCGGAAATCAAAAACAGTAGCACACACTGTATGGGTTTTCACCCATATTTCTGACTTCTTTCTATTTTCTACCACCCTAGTGTGGGGGGGATGCCCACATGTTTAAAACAAAAAAAAAAAAAAAAAAAAAAAAAAAAAAAAAAAAAAAAAAAAAAAATCTTCTTTCTAAATAATGGCCGTAGTATTTCCCTTTTACGTTCTTTGTTTCGGCATAACCGCCGGTACTTTGAATATTGAGGGCAATATTCATTTCTAAGTGTGGGGGGGAATTCTCACGAATTTCATATATTATCTACCCAATTCCCCCGTTTTTGGCCAAAAATTTTTTTGGAGTAAGTGTTCTACACTTACTCATTTGGTTATCAGTCCGCCATGTCTGTAAGACAAAAGGATTGGCTAATCCAGGAGCAAACGGCTCTTGGTAAAGATATATCAAATCCGTTTATATGGCTTGCAATTTGCCCAAAATTGTATGGTTCTCAACTCACCATATCCTAAAAAGTGAAGAGTTGGCTAGCCCGCAAGATTATGGCTTGTGGTAAAGGCAGTGGAAAATCCATAATTGGTAATCAGCTCACCAAAGATAATATTGATAATTTATCTAAGAGTTGGCTAGTCCAGAAGGGTACGGCTTCTGGTAAAGACAAAAATCAAATCCGTTGAAAGCTGGTGGTTTGCTCAAAATCACATGGTTATCGGTGTACCATGGTTCTTGCTTGAACTGAAACATTTGGCTACTCCAGAAGTAATGGCTTTTGGTAAAGAGACGCAAATCCATTATGTTTTCTCAAATCATTGCTAGGGACTAGCAATATCTCAGTGTGGGGGATTGATGAGTGTCTAAATACTCATCATTTTTGTACAAAATAAACTGCAAAATCATCTGAAAACACTCAGAAATACATCAAAATGATCAAAATATCACAAATCAGTGTTTTATGTGTTTCAAATACAAAAATATCAAAATCAGATGAAAAACATATCAAATTTGCAAAAATTGCAGTTTTAGTCCCCCAAGTTTATAAAATTGTCAAAAATAGTCCCTGAGCCCGAATTTCAGAAGAAAAGTCACCAAAGGTCTTTTTAAATCACAAATTGTCATATTTAGTCCTTTGGTGAAAAATCTAAAAGTTTTGAGAAAATTACATTTTAGTCCCTAAAAATCCAAAATGTTCAAAACTAGTCCTTGGGAATTTCAAAAATGTCAAAAATCAACCCTTGGATTAGTAAAGTTGGCAATACCAACCCTTGACTACTCTTCATAAGTTACATGTTTGGTCCCTGGGAATTTCAGTTTTACAAGTTTGGTCCTTTGGTTTTGGAATGTTACATTTTTTTGGTCCTTTGTATTAATAATCCAACAAATCCAATCCGGACCCTAATTTAATCCCCAAGCCCAATGCTAACAACCCTTGGCCCAAATACTTTACCCGGTCCAATTCCTTGACCCGACAACCCACCCAACAGTTTAAAATAAACAAAAACCGCCCCTAAAAGCCTTTCCCTGTCCCCCCGACACCTCCTGCAACCCCCCACCTCTACCCACCTAAAACCACCCTACTTCACCCATTGTCCCCCCCCCCCACCTCACCTAACATCCAACCACATTTAATGCTTCCCTTTTTCCTGTCTAAAGTATCAAACCCATTTTGGCGCCAAAAATACATATGTGGCCAAGATCATTTCAAGGCCATCCAATGGCTAGAAATTGTTGGGAAACATTCAGAGAAGAGAGATAAAGACATTGGATTATAAAAAGGAGCAAAAGGAAGCAAGAGGGGTAGTCTTCTAGTTTTTAGTTTTATTTTCAATGTCGTTTTTATCTTAGATTTCTTAAATTAGTATAAAACTTGTAATATTTTGTTAAATGTTATCAATTTGAAGTTTTTAAGTGTTTCAAGACTCATTTTAATCATCAATCTCAGTTTATGAATACAATTCAAGTTTAAGGTCCACTGTCTCAATTTGAAATTTCAAGTACTTAAATACAAGTGTTTAGAAGGTTATTTTAAAGCTCATAAAAGCTTGTATAAGCTATTCATAGCTTTTAACAAGCTTATAATCAAGTTCCAATTCATTTTGTAACTGGGTCAACAAAAGTCAACTGGATGTTCAAATGGCAATGCAGTTGGAATTGGGGTGATGCAGTGATAGCATTGGGTTGGTTCTGATTCATTTGGGTTGAAGTTTAGGTTAGTGGTTCTCTGGTTTATAGTTTGCAAGCTATAGTAGCTTTGGACCCTTGTAAGTGACTTTCAAGTTCTTATGCAATATCTGCAATTGTAGTTTAAACATGTTAAAGCCTGTTCAAACAGTGGTAATTTAGTTATAGTAAGTTAATGTGATCATATTTACAGATTGGTTCTGTGTTTGGATCTGTTTTAGTTACATATTAAGTTATAAAGGGGTGTTTGGAATTACTAATATATCTGTCTTGTTGGCTTAGTCAGTGGTTAGAATATAGTGGATAATGCTTGTTTAGTTTATTGGAGTTCATATCAACTTTACTTTGGGGTCTGCAAGCACCAAAAGTCAAAAATGTTCCTTAATCCATTCATCTGTCTTACTGTTATGATTTTGGGATAGCAGACCATCAATTTGTGTTTGGAAATCATCAATCTCACTTGCATTAGGTTTATAACATCATAGAATATCAATTTCAGTTGAGAATATTGGATCAAACTTCACTTAAGTCAACTGTGTCTCCATTTTTTAAAAAGTCAAATCTTGTCAAAATTGGATTTGTGCAGAACTATCAGCAGTCACATAGGTTTTATTAAAGCTTTTCAAGGTCTGAAATTTTGTCTATAAGTAGTTTTCTTGGTTGTCTTTAAGACCTCATATCCACTTTTGGCTTAAGCTCTCTGGTTGAGCTTGTGCATAAGCTCAAAACAGGCCTCATGTGCCCTGCTCACTGAACTCAGTGAAAACTGAGTTTTACTCAGTTTTTGTGCAAAGTGCACAGAGCTTATTAAAGCTTCTCATGGCCTGAATTTTGGTACACATAATCTCACCCAGGTCTTTTCCAATTCCCAATTGGTAGGTTTCAATTGAGCTTATTTTAAGCTTGTGCAAGAGTCCAAAGTAAGCACTCAGAACCTGTTTCTCAACTTTTAGCTCAAACATCAATTCTGTTCTAAATTGTGAATCAGAGGTTCAAGCCTGTTGATTTTTGTTGCATTGTAGTTCAATTAGCTTGTTAGAGCTTCATTATCAGTTTGGTAGCCTTTGGTACTCATTTGCTTATTCTAGTGCTTATTTCAATAAGCACTTGAAAAGCAGTTGCATAATTCCCCACATAAGCACCTATTTTTCTATTTTTCATTTATTCCTTATAATATTTTAGACTTTTCCTGAAATTTTCAGATTTTTCCAAGTTGTTTTGCTATTTTTCTTAATTTAAATTAGTTTTTAAGTACTTTTAAATAGCATTTAATACAAAAAATTAAGAAAAAGCTTCAAAAAAATAAGTTTTCATTTTTCTTAGACTTAGATAAATATAAAAAGTAGAAAAATTAATTTTCTAGATTTTTCATAGTCCATTTGGTAATTTTTAGTAATTTAATTAGTTTTTAATAGTTTAAAATTCATAGAAAATAGATAAATAGTCATAAAAATATAAAAATAGTTTTGAAAAGTCTATTTTGATATTTTTAGACTTTTCCAAGTGTTAATCTTATTTTTCTAGCTTAATTTCATATTTTCTTATATTTTAGGTAATTAATTATTAGTTAAAAATAGTTTTTAATTAGATAATTAGTCTTAAAAATAATTTTCTTTTTCCGTAATTTTCTTTTATCATTAGGATTGTAAAAACATCATTTTCATATTTTTAGGGTTAATATTGATTTAGTTTCACTTTTTATTTTGTACGTCGCGTAGATTTAATTTTAACGTACGTTTTTAGGTTTTAAAGTTCTCACTTTAATTATAGTGATAGCGTTTATTTAATAGGTTTTATCTTTTTAATTTTCTTTAATTTGCATTTAAGGCGTTTTTAATTTGTTTGATATTTCTGTAGTCATAATATTCACAATGCCCTTTATCATTTTCAAATTTCTCGATCACAGACGTTGATTGATCCATTGATACTGGGACATAACGACCGGGGAGACTCTATACTCCTCTGATCTTAATTGCATTAGTGTTTGAGCAGTTTTTAGTCTTTTAGACTTGACTGTTTAGCACCGATCAATTACCTAAATTTTTTCAAAATTTCAAGTTGTGCTCAAATTGTGATCTTCGTGAATTTAGTTACTGTGACACTTGGTGTTTATTTGTAGTATCTTTTTGATTTTTCTGCTTTTCCCATCTTTTGTTGCGGGTATTTATAGTGGAAATTTCACTGTTCCTGCATGCGTGAATAGTGACCTTGACATAGTGTTTAGTATGTAGGCACGTGCCTAGGCTCTTAGCCTGAGCGTTCGCTTGCCCTGTTAGATTCGACATAAAATGTCTTGAGAAGGAACGCAAATTTATACTTTCCATAATTTTCCTGTTTGAGTCTTTGGCTAGGACTTATCCTTTAAGTTGTTTCCTGGATAGCACGTCCTTAAATGATCTTGACAGAGACTTGATTTTTATGAAGTCGTTTTCATGCTCATATTGATTATGTTGTTGGTTTACCCTTTTAATAATGATGAAGCGTTACGGTTTATTTCTAGTTCCTTCAAAGTCGGACTTTAAGGTGTGAGTATGCTTCGGTCTACCTTAGTAGGTATTGGTTCGGTCCTGTAATCATTTTTCTCAAAAATGACTTATTCATGGGTCGGCTTCACCATTCCGGGCATATTCTCTATTATTTCGTTGGATCTCTCACGAACTTTCTTACCTAGGCACTCCGATCACCGGGTCTGCTGACATTTGAACTTTTACTATTTCTGCTAGTGATAGTCTTTGCGTGATTACTCCCATGCGATTGTTATTTTTGAGAATGTTCCTTGTATTCGGTTTTTGTTTTTGCTTAATGAAGAGTCTTCTTCTTCCATTTTTGATATGGCTTCCACTGTTTCATTTCAAAACTTAGTTTTGCTTCAGTTGTCTTTCTGCGGGTGTACCTTCCGTATGCACCTATGTAGTGTTCCATTTGTGTGTTGCGGAATTCTTATCGCTTTCTGTCGGATTTCCGCACATTTTCTTCTAGTCTTTTGCTTTTAAGGTGTGGACGCGATACTAGGTCATTGCTGAATCGTTATCTCGATTTGTCCTTATGCCAGTTAGCAAATATTTGCGCTTCTTATTTCTAGGATATGTTTTGTTTTAGCCGAACTTCCTCATTGTTTTAGAGTATCCCCACTCCTTTTTCTACTAAGAATCTAATCATACTGCAGGCTCTCTGTTGTGTCGGTCGTGCTTTTTCGAGCCTTTGGTCTTTCCATAACTCCATTGTGTGGAGATTGCAATCCTACTGCTAGGGGCGTCACCTTCCCTATTTGTTGTACATCTTCGTTATCGAATCCGATGGGAGATACTGTGGTCAGGACCATGTGGCCTTTTCACATAGGTCTGCATGACAGCAGATACTCCGTTATGCATTTGTTGTGTGAGGTGCTCCCCGTCTTTAGTAACCATTGGATATTTGGTTTCTATTTTCGCTTTTGAGGGTAGAAATTGAAATTGAAAGGAGCTTGTGTGGTTCCCTACAAGGGATTTTTTTTATTACCAATGTTTGGCTTTCCCCGATGTTTCTTTTTTGTCGACCATTTTGGATTCATTTTTTTCCTCCTTTTCCTTCTTCAGATGTATACACTCATCTGTGTTATGCCTTGCTCTTCCACGGAATTCGCAGAACTCTTGCTATTCCTTTTTTCAGCTAGGGTCGTCGTTGGGGGTGAGTTTGGAAATTTTGTTTTTTTCAGAGTCAAAACCTCCTTTGGGGTTTAGAGAGAAAGCTATTTTACTTTCCTTATGTCCTATATTTGTTCTTGAATCCCTTCTTGAAATTTTGTTTTTGTTCGGTTGTACGCTGCTTTCGTAGCACTTGCAACAACGGTTTTCTCTTTTCCTGATTTCCAGCTGCCACTTCCCCCCGTAAGAAAGATGTGGTTATACTCATTACTTCATTCATTGACCTTGGAACTTTGTCATGCAGCCGTTTGATCAATTATGGATAAGTTATTCCGTGCATGAATCCTGAGATTTTCATGACTTTCGGCGCTCCTTTTACATCCCTGCTTTCTTCCTTGAATCTTTGTACGAAGTATTTTGTGAATTCCACTTCCTTCTGTTTGATATGATGAAGCTCTACGGGATCCTTAATGCATTTCTTCTCCTGAAGAAAGTTTGCTATAAATGTTTCTTAGTAATTGTCTATGGATCATGGAGGAAGGTCATCAAACCAAACCCTAGCGGATCTGATAAGCATAGAATTGAACATATGGCACCACGTCGGCATGGCTCAGTGTTCCACTTTTGCTGATGTTTGAAAAATCTTTAGGTGATATTCGGGGTCTTCACTTCCATCATATGTCTTGACATTATTTGGCATACGGGTCTTTTGGGGTAGGTCAAAGTAACGCATGCGAGGAGTGAACGGATCGACCTCCTTGCATACCTATGGCTTTTCTAAGTAATCATCCTCAATGGTTGACTTTTGTTTCTTCGATCTTAACTCCCAATGTCCGCCTCTGCTATCCTTACTCCCAGAGAGCTCACATGTTCTCAGCGAGAATGTTTTGTCATTTCCGTGCCTTCTGGGAGTGGGCTATGTTCTTCGTGAGTAAGAGCTCTGGTAGCAGCTTTCCTCCCTTATTTGGGCACTACGGTGGGTTGGGTGTTTGGAATCTCCGGAGTATACTGACACGCTTCTTTCCTTATCTTCAACCTATGGAACACGCCCTTTCTAATATTTTAAACACCATTTCTCTTTCCGCGTTCTTTCTCCTTGGTGACCTAGATCGGTCGTTTCTTCTGTCGGAATCTTCGTATGTACTTCGATATCTCTTAAATTCGAGTTTTTTCCTCAAATCTTTCTTCGCCCCTGCTCGACGGAATGTCGAAGCTTCCTGGAAGTCAAGTCGGGCTTTCATTGCTTCTAATGCCTTGAGCTTCTCCTGCTGCTTCTTTTCTTGACGAACTTTCTCAGACATGATTGGTAAAACATGGTGGTAATACTTGCCACAATATTCTCTCGAGAGTCAAGGTGTATTACCTGCCCTTCGTTTTCAAGAATGCATCTTTTCCTTTTTCCTCGTGTTCGCACATGGACGGGGCGTAAGGAGGTTCGGAATGAGTACTCTTAGTGAGTATTTTTAAGAACGCAGTTGTGTACTGGTCCCACGGATGGCGCCAACTTGTTAGTACAAAAAGTGTGACGGGTTAAGATATTTGTAGAGAACGTATGTTGGGCCGAGCCAACAGGTTATCAATGGGTTGAATCTGTACTAAACCAAGTAATGGATTGAATCCATGTACAAATGGAAGTAAACCGTTAGCTTTCCCGTGGGGACGGACCCCACGATTAAGCTCCGGCGTGAGAGTAAGTACTCATGTTTGTCAGAGAATATTGAAGTGTGTGTATTAATATGTGTGAGAAAGTCGTACCTTGTAAGAGGATTAGAGTTCGTTTTATAGGCGAGCCAAATGCTAGGGTTTTCTAGCATTTCGATAAGAAGCAATACCAGTGAAACCTTTATCGTAATTGCATTCACCGAAGTTGGCGACACGATCATCTACGGCCGTCCGATCCGCTAGGTGTTGATCCAACCATTTAAATTAAAGATGATAAGACGAAATGGTTTCAATACTCATCAGACGTAAGTATATCGCCATCAAACACACCATATATATATATATATATATATATATATATATATATATATATATATACACACACACATATATATATATATTAATGATAGTTTTTTACACTTAACTAATTAATTATTATTTTCTTTAAAGTTTGTAATATTAATTTCAACTAAAAGTAATATAATAAACTTAATAAGACATCTTTATATATTTTTATTAATGAATAATTAAATTAAAACATCTCAGAAAAGAAACGTTGATAATTAATTTGGAACAAAACCAACAAACGTGGATGATTAATTTGGGACGGAAAAAGCGTTGTTTTACTCAGAAATTAAAATGAAAGGGAAATAATTTGCACACTTTATCAAATGATTGGGATACTCCAATTAATTATGTTTGAACATTTATTCCTTCATAGTTATCCTACAATTTCACCCATGTGAGGACATACATGTCCAAACACAATTAATTAGAGTGTCCCAATCATTTTATTAAGTGTGGAAATCAACTCCCAAAATGAAAGGGCCTATTTTACTGGTCATCACCGGTAACCAAAAGAGTGACCTGTGCAGGCTTGATATCAGCCGGTATTTCGGTAGTCTGTTTCATATCTTTGTCGTATCCTAACGGATATATTCTTTTCTTCCTCTCACGTGAGGATTACCACCCATCTTTGTTCCCCAGGTTCCATATATGGATAACACGCAATAATATATTTGCCCATTTTATTTGGTGGTGGGGTACAAGAACTTCGCGTGCTATTTGGAACCTTGTGAAGATTATTTTGTTTTTCTTTAAGAGCTCTGTGTATAAAATGTTGCAAAGTATGAATTTATTATTGTAAAAAAGAGGGATTGGTAACGGATAAAATGGCAAGTTTCGATGTGTGTGAAAGATATCGAGACGACTTTTGACCAGTATCTGCTTCTTCTTATTTGTCGTTAATCATTTTTCAACATTTTAATATGGGGTCATCTAAATACACCAACATAATTAGTTAATCATTGACTTTATTATAAAATAAAGACATTCAATATACATTAACCATTATAGGACATGATTACTTTTGCCAATGCATATGAATGATACACCCTTTATCACCTTTTCTCATTTTTAAATTTATTTATTACTTTTGTCATATTCATATACATATAATTATTTTTTACTTTCATATACTATATACGCATTTCTATATATAAATGAACAAATAATATAAATTTTATTGAAAATGAATAATTAAAAATACAACATAAATAAGCTACATAATTACTTTATTGAGGTAATATTTTCCTAATACGATAATAATGTTCGCGGAAACACATTTTGACACTAACATATGTGTCCTCCCATCCGTGCATTTACACTTTTATAATGTCCAAAGTTGATGAGTTAATCCGGTAATGGACAACCTTTCAATCTGCATTTTACATTCTAGTAGTAGTTATTGTTTGTTTGTTCTAGTATAGTATATAGTGTTCATATTGCAATCTAGTGTCGCTTTAATATAACGGGTTACACGTATTACGCATATCCTGAGAGTGGTTTTTAATACATTAATATACATTGTAAAATTATCTTGCGCCCATCAGTTGTTGATTGTTTTAGTATTGGTTTCAGAAAAATTAAAAGCGAAAATGTAAAATATAAGCTAGAAAGAAAAAACTGTGAATTAAATAAATTACTCCGTAATAAATAGAAACACCTATATTAAATGTCTCACTTATTTAATTATGTTTAATTAGTAAAAGAGATTACCACAATCATCTTGTTGCAAAGTACGAGTAAAATAAGCTCTTGACCAGAAAGATACTACACGAATTTCTAGGTAACTACCTTTTGACCAAATAAATATTGGTGAGTTTAGTAGTACCCTTTAATATAAGCTATTAGTTTGTTGATTATTACAACGAGAGGATCTTAATCCTACAAAGTTTATTTTTAGTAGTGCAAAAAAATGTTTTTTTTTTTGTTTTTTTTTTTATTTTTTTATTTTAAAGTAACTAAAAGATATACCAAATAGTGCACACCCTTTAAAATACTAGAAATTTTCGAGTGCATACTTTCTATGACACACAAAAAAGAAAATGGGAGGAATTTCATCTACATTTTTAAAAGCTTTATAATTACATTAATATCTTTGTTAAAATTTGAAATTACATCAATATTTTTTGAAAACTCTAAAATCCTCATATTTGTCCTAATATATAATTTAATCAAAATTAAATGATTTTAAAATATAAGAATTTATTTTAAATATGACTTAATAATTGTTTGACCTTTTTACCCTTAAATAAAATAAATAATGGATCCAATTTTCTCCAATCTTTAAGCTTACCTCTTGTTACTTTAATGATTTGTTTGCAATATTCCCAACAGATCCATCCTTCATGTTTTTCATATTTGCCAGAAATTAATATTCCCATTACTCGTGCAAATTAACAAGATTTTATTGTAGCACATAATTATATTATGATATATTTTGGTTATTTGTTTCGTATAACGTTTATTCATACAACGTAAAAAAATTAAAATGTAACTGTAAGTTATTGTAACATATAATGATTTTAAGTAAAAAACAAATTTTAACAGCTAATTTAAATGTTTCATAAATTACTTCCATTTAGGTAAAATAACAAATTAATTTTCTATTTATTTTTAAGTTTTCACTTTTTACTTTTTACCTCTTGGTTTGTTCTTTATATATACTGCTATTAGCCTCGCCGTAATACGGCTTCATGATATTTCTTGATAATATAAATTTGTGTAACAAAGGAAATCGTGAATTATAACAATGTGGAATGATATGTACTGAGAAACACAAAAAAGTTAAGTATTCATAACATACCACATAGTTAAAAACTTAAATATTCAAAGCCTTTGAAGCACTTATTTATAAATAATATTGGTTGTGCAGGTCGTCGTATCCCTCGCTATCATAGCAAAAAAAAATGTAACTAAATATCAAATAAGAAACCTAAAACAACATTTCATCTAATATAGCAAACTTCTTCATATAGCTCCAATGACACGTCAGTTAACAAACAAAAATAAAGTGTAGAAATTAATATCCGTGATGAAGGCAACAAAGAACATATATGTTAGTAATAATCGTTATTTTAGCCAAAAGCTAAAGATCAAATTAATACCCAAGCTAAAGACATAGTGTTCGAGGAAGCTATGTGTGAATAACACTCTATGACTACATTTGACTAATCAGAAACTAATAAATTAGAAATATGGTGGTGATTTCAATCTGAGAAAAGTCTTGCATATGCTCCAATAATATGGTGGTTACCTTGGTCATGCTAACATATGCAATAATTGCCACTTGCAACCAAACTTGTGCTTTTCTTTCATCGAAAAGCAAGTGCTTTTCTTGGTGTTATTTGTGAATGGATTCAACTAAGCTTGATGCCATGGCACATTGTTTGCTCCTCACCGACGCCTGGCTCTCAATTTTGCCACATCAAATGATAGTCATAACATCATTGGTTTAAAATTTTCCTTACAACATCACAAACAATCTGGTATAGGTTCTCGAGAGAAGCAATTTTGAAAACACAATCGCCCTAATGTCGCCATGGAATGGTGCATTGATGTTCTTGACATTGTAGCCTTGGCCACTAATTGTGCCAAACTGAAGAGACGTAAGATTTTTAGGCATATATTGTTCCATCATGTAAAGAGGAATATAGATTAGAGGTGGCTAAATGAACAAGTCAAATCGGTTGTTTTTTTTTACAGAGGTCAACACAGTAAACAAAAATGAATTGAATAATTACAAAGGTCAAGACAAACCCAATGGAACCATTTTGACCCACAACTTCTTAAGGACTTTCTTTTTTCTAATTTGTTTGGGCATGTTATTTTGCCAAGATTGCCCTTTCAAGTATGAAAAATAGCAATGTACAAATGAGAGGTAGGAGATATATATACACAATCTACATAGAAGACATGTTCTCAACCAACTCCCTCGTTCAACTCATCATATTAGTTGTGGAAGCATATGCTTTTCGGATGTCGCGATCTTAAGTAGTAGCCATGAGAACAAAACTACACTAAGAAAGCCAAAATCTTATCAAAGATGTTATACACTTGTGAATACCTTAGTTATAACTACTAACTAATGAGCTCTATCATGCATATAAATGAGTCTTACACCTATATTAGAAGCAAATATTGTGATTACTTGTGTCATACATATTAGTATGTTATCAACATATTTCATTAAGGAAAATGTGCGTTTAATTAGTTATTATGATCAATTGAAAAATATGGGTAATTGAAAAACAGAGTCAACTTATAGCTAATGCGTTAGTAATTTTCAACAAACTTCTAATCTTATTCATGTGTATAAACTCATTTTCTAAGAAAAAGAAAATAAATGAATACAAAAAAAAGAAACTTACACCTCCCAATGCTTACAAAGTACTATGAATTTATCGTAACCATGAATGCTCTCACATAAACTATTGTACATCTTTGTAATTATTCTTTTGCCTACAGACAATAAAAGAAATGAGTTATCATAATACATCTACTTACACTGATGACTTGTATTAAAAACTAAAAGCATTACTCTGTTTTAGTTAGAAAATTATAAGTGAAGAATTCATCCATTATTGATTTGAAGTAACCATCAATAAACCACAATTATCTAATATGCTAAAACTAATATATCTATCATAGCATAAAGCATGTACGTACATTCTTTTTATGGATTTAGTGTTTACTGATTAAAGTTTATAACGGTTATTTATATATGGAAAGAGCTGTGTTTAGTTGCTGTCAACTGCAAAGGTGAGGGTGCAAAATTATATAAGCGGGGGAATTTAAGAGAGCCACTTAATACTGAAATTTTTGAATTGATATCTTTGATATTTGCTTCATCACCCATAACATGGTTCTTAATGGTGTTTAAAGCTCATCAATGTTTTTAGAATTCCTATCGAACAACTATAAACTAAGTTATATGACCATGTAAACCTTTTATTATCAGTATTTAATGACAAGAAGGCAACCTAATAACTTTTATGAGATCACGCAATTAAAATTGTTGCCACTTTCATAAACCAAGAGCGCCACAAAAATCTTACAACAATATTATACGCCTATAATATGTTGGTGTGAATATTCAATAACTTTTTTGGTTCATGAGTAGTTTCAAACAATGTATAACATTAGATTATACTAAAATGAAAATGATATAAGGCATAGGCAACTTATAAAAACATAAAAAAGAACTTAGAGTGTTCATGATTTGCCTAACTTCGGTTTCAGTAAGCTTGGAGTAAGATGTTACCGGTTGGAGGTGATTTAAGAATAAAATCTAGTGAGTCCAACTGAAAATCACCCTCCTGAAATAAATGTAAAGCTTAGTATCGGCACGTGAAATTTGAATAATTTTTTGTGTTTTAAATACATACCATAAGGTGATTGCAACTGAAATGAGCTTGAGTTCGGTCCCATCCAAGACCAAAGAATCAGTATCACCGGTCCAACTACACGCGCCATAGATTTTATTAGTAATTTCGCTATGTTGTTCAAGATTTTATTTCAAAAGAGTTTGACAGTTGAGTATAGTACCTTGATACCAACTCAATGCTATTAGCCCATGATTTTTGATAGATGACTTGGCCGGATCTACAACAATAAAAATTAGCATATACATGTAAAAATCATCAGCATATTGAGGACATTTTATATTTGTCAAACTATCAACCGCATTCGATCTCTTATCACTAAGAATTTGACTCTATTTTTTTAATTAACTCTTTATGGAGATATCCGAAAGGTTAATTGACTCGATATGTTATGGTTCCGCAATTATAAAAGTTCATTCATACGTTTAAAAGTACAATGATAAAATGTCTTAAAAAACAACAATATATCATCATGAATCACGTACAGAAAATGATAGAAATAAAAATGGACCCGATCTTCAGAAAATCATTGCTTACCATATCTTTGCTAGAACACTCTTGGGTGGTTTTATCTTCTATTTGATGACATCTTCTTTGATAGCTTTAAAAAAATACGCTTGACATTGAATCATAGATTGTAAGTTTAACTTCAAATCACCACAAAAATAAAACATAAAAATCGTTTAAATGCAAATCAAACACAATCATTCCATAAAAAAGTAAAACAATCAAAATAACCAAAAATAATAATTATTATTTTTGTTTTATCCAAGATACCTGGTGAACTTCGATTGAAATCGCTATTTCGAGGTTATGGGGAATGAACAAAGTATTGAAATAACATTTTGAAAATCAAACAATTATACCCAAAAAATAATCGACTTAAACATGGTAGAGATTGAGGAAATATGACTGTTTTTTAGGGAATGCATTTTGATATTTGTGGGGATTTGAATTTGGAAATGCCGAGTGAAATGGGGGAGGATGAGATATTGTTTGAATGGCATTGAAGCATAAATTAATTTAGGAGCCGAATGAGTAGGGGTTCTGTTATGGTTATTTGATAACATTGAAGATGGTAATGTTTTGCAACGAATACCAGTTTGGAAAGAAGACTTTGTAACACAAAATACGGATTGCTCAACTGGTTGAGGCGCTTGTACTTGGACCTATAGACCCGAGTTCGATTCTGGCTGGTTACAATTTTTTTACGTTATTTACTTGAAATAGTGCCATGTCATTATATCCATGTCATCATTGTTATGCCTATCAAGATTAATGACATACGCTAGTCTCATATATATGTATAGATTTGATCCAATTATGTAATTAAATTTCTGCTGAATTAAAAATCTATTATTAACATCATAAAATTGATTTTTTTTTCCTTTGCATTTTAAATGTTTTGTTGTTACCTTGTTTTTTTTTGTCAAGTGCACAAGCTTTAATTTTGCCATTGTTGAAGGATCTGCCGTCTTCACAAGAAACATTTTAATAGAATACAAAGCCTTTTAACCATTTCGCTTAACAATTGATAAAATTGTATTAAATATTGCATCTGCAAAAGCCATTTAATAATGAGATGATTTGCATTAATATCATAGATTGATACCAAAAGATCGCATTTTGACATTTATACCCTTGAATGGGTGAATATGAGTAAAATGATCTAAAGGGTATATATGTCAGTGTACAATACTTTTGAGTGTCCCAATTAATTCATGGAGTGTACATATCACTTCCCTTTAATAATGCAACGAAAAATCATAAAGCTTACAATTTCATGATTTAAAACTACTGAGAGGATGGCAAGCGATAAAGGTGAATATACATAAAATATGATGATTTTTAATTAGGGGAATAAAGGTAAAAAGGGTAATATCCTTGCTAAGTCATGTTTAGAATTGATTCTTTGTGTTATGAATCATTTAATTATGATTAAAATTGAACATTTGGACAAATACGGGGATTTAGAAGTTTTAAAAAGATATTAATGTAAATATAAAATTTACAAGGATATTGATATAATTATGAAGTTTACCGAAGATATTGACGTAAATACTTTTAAAGAGACTAGATTTAGCATCTCGCACAATGGCAGTGGGCTAGGCCACATAATTAATGATTTTTGATATTATGAATTTTGCATAGAATAAAAATAGAAAGGAACCGATGAAAATGCCTATTGCATACGGTTGTACTATACGATAACTAAAGTCTATACAAAATTTTAACATCTATCAAACAACATATAAAAACATTTAATGAAAATGAAAGTAAACATTACATTAGTTATGAGATAAAAAATAACAACACACGTTACTTGTCGCCAGAAAAACTAATAAGGATGTGATTAATGCCATTGAAAGAAAAAAACGCAAGTACCAAAATTAGATGAATGTGACGTACCAAAATAAAATTAAAAAGCCTAACTTTGGCTATTTTGTAAAAGATTTGGCACATTTAGGCCATTTTTTTAAATGAGCGATTTAATTTATTGAAAGAATGTGCACTAACGGGCACATATTTTCTCTTAATTGTAAAACATTATAATCGCTTTTGAAAAAAAACTTATATATATAATATATTTATATAACCAGATCGCTTTTGTTAAAAAAGTTTATGGGTTCTAAACGAAAAATAATAAAAGTTTGAAGATTTGGGGATTAAACATAATGTTTGAAACCCGCTGACCGGGTGGTTCAACCGGTTGAACCGCTCTCGTGAAAAATGGGTCGATTTAAATCGAGTCAACTTGACGCGGTTGGGTCAAAACGGGTCAAATTAAACAGTGGTCAACCCACCGGTTTAAAGCCCCGTCAACCCGGTTTGATATGTATTAATAGTTTCAAATTTTCACTTTTTACTTTTTGGTTTTTCCTTTATATATAGTATGCGGTACCCTGTGACGATTAACCTGAGAAATAGATTGATGAGACTGATTCACCAGCTTGTATTCGCTTCAACGGGTCATCCGTAGTTCGCGGATGGTCAAGTTATTGGTTAGCGAACCGGTGGCGACACCGGTTCCCGGTTGAACCCGTTGTTCCGGCCTGATTTTCAAAACTATATGTACCATCAACTTGTTAGCTTGTATGAAGATTTGTGTGTTTTATTAATTTGTATAATGTGTATAATAACATGTACTTTTCATTTTAGGGTGTTTTAAAAATAACATTAATTTGTGTGTTTAATTATTTTATATTTAGGATTATGTTGTAGCTTGTTTAAATTGTACATTGTGGAAATTTTATTGTACTTTTTAGTAAGAGATATTTTAATTGGTTGTTTTTAATTTTGTAGATATGCTTTAATTGGTTGTACAATGCGAATAAATTATTGTACTTTTAAGTAATGGGGTGTTTTAATAAGAGTATTAATTACACAATACATTTATCTCACCTTTGATTTTTAATTTTTCACTTTTCAATGTTTGACCGTTTTTCTATTATATGTAGTATAGATAACTTACACAATAATAGAATACACTTGCTCCAAATATTAGAGGGTTTTTTCTTCATCTTTATGTTTCTATGTCGAGCTCCATAATAATCTAAAAAGTTAGATTCTCATTTACACTCAATAATTAGAATTTAAGGGGCCGTTTGGTATCCTGGTTTTAAGAGGTTTGGGCTCATTCTTTTCTCAAATTAGTTGTTTGTTGCATACATGTTGTCTGACACAAAGGTTTCATGCTAGATATTTAGCATTCTACAAATCCAGGGTATATGGTCCGGATTTTAGCTAGCTTTCTTTAAATTGTGGGCCCAACTTAATTACAACCACTCATTTATATCATGAGATGGGTCCTTTCATAAGTATTATAAATTTTAAGTATTAATTAATAGATAATTAATTTAAACATCAAATATAAAACAAATATATATTTATAATATTATATTTTCTCTTTCCTACATCAAATCAAAATCCAAACCCAAATCCAAATCCTAATCCTAATCCAAATCCTAATCCTAAACCCGTCTACAAACCAAACGGGCCCTAACATTATAGTTATTACAAAATTGGGATAACATTTTTTATATTTTATCCGAACAACACCAATACCAAACAAATTTTACTTAGAATACTCTATTACGACAAGCCAATTTCATATCAAATAACCCAAACTTTTGACAAAGGAGATCAACTATAATATATATGATTCATAAAAGGAAATAACAACACCTAACCCAATTCCCGAAAACCCACCCGAAAAATCCGACCCAAAAAGAACCTTACTTGGAATATTTTGTTATTAATAACTTTGCTGAAAATTATGCATGCCCTACTCCAAAAATTGAATCCGCCCACCTGAATACTATATTTGTTTTTGCATAAGCACGACCCAAGTGAATTATTGTTTATTTTGTTTGATAATAGATACATGTTGTTACAATCTAAGCTAAGTAAGTCATCCTTCACGATGAAGCCGCCGGCGTTCTCCCATCCCCTTGCCATTTGATTTTTCTTGGTTTGTGATCTTCCTTCATTAGATAATATTTGATAATTGTGTAGATCCTTCAAGATCGATAGATTATTGTCTCTTATTTATTAGAAGGTTTTCATTAGTCCTTTTGTTAATTTTCTTGAACTCCCTTCAATTCAATGGCGGCTGGTCATCTCCATAATGGTTTCAATTCAAGGCGTGCTCTTTCTTCTAATGAAGATCTTACCCAAAAGATTTCTCATTCGATTTTCGTTACCAATTTCCATGATTCGGTGAATTCCCGAGATTTATGGAATAAATGTAGTGTTTATGGTACGGTGGTGGATGTGTTTATCCTTAAAATTGTGCTATCGGTAAGAGATTTTCTTTGTTCGCTTCATCAAGGTTTTTAACCTTGATCGTCTGGTGGAAAACTTGTGTATGTTATGGATTGCTAGTCACCATTTTTTTGCTAATCATGTTCGTTTTGATAGACCCCCTAAACCTTTGGTTAGAAAAGCTGATTTTCCTCCTTTGAATGGAGCGCACAAGCCTCACGGTATTGGGAATAATCAATTCGGGTCCCAAAAGGTTAATAGGTCTGCTGGCTCATTCGTGTCCATGGTTAATGGGGTTGCAAACCCTTTGATCTCCCTCTCATGCCTTAGTTTTAGATGATCGGTGCATCATTGAACATGACTCTTCCAAATGTGTGATGGGAAGAGTTAAAGACCTTAATTCTAATCCAAATTTAAAGGTCATTCTTGCTGATGAAGGATTCGAGGATGTCAAATTATATTATCTCGGGGAAGGTGGGTAATGTTCAATGCATTAAGATTGAAGCTAAGGAACTTGATGAAGCAATAATCGATTTGTTCTTGGTTTCATGAGATTCAAGAGGTTTCCCAAGATTTTGTTAGTGACGAACGTGTTGTCTGGGTGGATATAGAAGGGATTCCGCTTAATGCTTGGAAGTGATACTTCGCAAAAATAGGTAAGAAACGGGGAAACGTTGGACATTGAAGACACTTCTGACTCTTCATTTGGTCGTAAGCGATTGTGTATCATAACTAATCATCCTTCTTCCATTCTTGAGACGTTTAAGGTTATTGTTAAAGGTAGAGTTTTTATGGTCCGCTTAAAGAACTTTTTATGTGGAACCCTTCTTTTCTCGCTGTGAAGGAGAAGGTGTATGTGTCGGATAATGATTCAATCATGATGACAAGATTAATGACATGCAGTTTCATTTGAGTGATGAAGAAGAGGAGGAAGGAGAATTTGATGCTAGTGAAGTAGAAGGAGTAGCTGAGACAGCTGGAGATAATTCCGCCGTCCATGAAACATAAGCCTAATACGGATGATCAATAGTCCGATCCTTTGAGATCTACAAGTTGCTCAACCATAAGAAGACTGTGGAGATGAGGATTCGAGTCAATCTTTGTCTCACCTCCGGTTTACACCATTGGTTTCTGAGGATGGGATGATTCGAATTCAGACTAGTAGAGAGAATGGAGATATTATGTATAACTACTCCTCACCAAAGATCAAGTAAAGTGATGAATAAGTCACAAGAAGTCCAAGAGGAGGTCTCTTACAATTCTAATGGACACAGTAAGGTAAAAGAGGGTGGTTCTATTTTGGGAGTATTAGAAGAGGTAATTAGAGTGGGGCAAGCTATGGGTTATTCCATGGATGGTTGTGAAAAGGATGTCGAGTCTATTATCGGGAATCAAGGAGACGATGTCGGTTTTAGATGAACATTATGTCTATTAATATTCAAGGTCTTGGTCACAAGACTAAAAAGGAGTGGGTGAAAGAGTTATCTTCTAAAAATAAAATTAATTTTATTGTTATTCAAGAGACCAAGATGGAGAATGTTTCTCACATGGATGTAAAGTTTATGTGGGGCAACCCTAATTACTTATTTTGTGTATAGTGATTCCTTAGGAAGCTCAGCGTATTTTATGTATTTGGGAGGAGACATTTTTCTAAAGGAGCATGTTACAATTTCGGATTATTTTGTGGCTATTTATGGGTCATGGATTTCAAATAAAGTCAAGATTTTTCTCGATATATATGCCCGCAGATCCTAAGTAGACTTTCTATGGGATTATATCTCAATTTTGTTAAGTCGTTGGAACGGTGAGGTTATCCTAATGGGCGATTTTAATGAGGTTCGTAGTAGCGATGAACATGGTTCGTGTTTTAATTCTTTTAACGCCAGGATTTTTGATAATTTTATTTCTCATCGAGTCTTGTCGATGTTAAAATGGAGGGCTATTCGTTTACTTGGTCTCATCCTTCGGCGAATAAAATGAGTAAGTTGGACATGTTTCTTGTTTCCGACGGTGTTATCTCCTTATTTCCGTCTGTTACGGCTTTTTGTCTTGATCGGCATTTATCTTATCATCGGTCGATTCTCCTTTGCGAAGTTAGATTGGATTTTGGTCCGGTTCCTTTTCGGATGTATCATTCTTGGTTTTGCTATGTTGGTTTTGATGATATGGTGGTTCAAACATGGGGTTCTCTCTCTTTTTCGGATAGGAATGGTATGATTCGTTTTAAAAAGAAACTTCAGGAGTTAAAAAAGATTATGTGGGTGTGGATCAAAGATAAAAATTCTCAATTAGTTAGTACCAAGCGCTCGTTTCTCATGAGATGAAATGGACACTGATAAACTTTGGATGATGGTAAAGTGTCGATTCTTTGTTACCAAAGCGTAATGATCGAAATGTCAACTTCACGACATTAAGTCTATGGAGGCTATGGATTCGATGCAAAAGGCTAAAGTCAAATGGGCTGTCAAGGGGGACGAGAACACGAATTTTTTTCATGGGATTATTAATAAAAAGCGATCTCAGTTGACTGTTCGGGGTGTTTTTGACAATGGTGTTTGGCTCACCGATCTGGTTTTAGTTAAAAAGGCTTTTCATGATCATTATGAGTCTCGATTCAAAAAACCTTCATCGGCTAGGTTTAAAATTAATTTCCCTTCCCCAACGTGGCGACGCAGATCAAGTTGCTGAATTGGAGCGAGGTGTTACGGGACGAAATTCGATTGGCGTGTGGGATTGTGGAGAAAATAAGTCTCCGGTCCGACGGGTTTACTTTAAGTTTTTAGGAAATACCGACATGGCCCGATTTATGTGTTGTGGAACACTTTTTTGTCAATGGGTCATTCTCCAAAGGTTGTAACTTCTTCAGTAGCTTTAATTCCAAAAGTTACGGATACTAAATTTGTCAACGACTATCGGCCCATTAGTCTCATGTGGAGCGTATACAAAGTAGTCACAAAGATTATGGCTACTCGTTTGGCTATGGTTATTGAGAACATCGCTTCGATACCCAATCCGCTTGTTGCAAGAGACAAATTTTAGATGGCCCTTTTATTCTTAATGAAGTTCTTCATTGGTGTAAAAGAAAGAATATGAAGGAGATGTTTTTCAAGGTTGATTTTGCTAAGGCATATGATTCGGTTCGATGGGATTTTTTGATAGATGTTTTAGAGGCTTTTGGTTTTGGTTCTACGTGGGTTAATTGGGTTCGAGGTACTTTCTGTTTTGCAAAGGGTTCGATTTTAGTTAATGGGAGTCCGTCAAATGAGTTTCAATTTCATTGTGGGCTTAAACAAGGTGATCCTCTATCTCCTTATCTTTTTATTCTTGTGATGGAATCGCTACATCTTTCCGCTTGTAGAGCCGAACGATAGGTTGTTTAATGGAATTCGTCTTCATGGATCCCTCTCCTTATCTCATCTATTTTATGCGGATGATGCATTGTTTATTGGTGAGTGGTCCGATGCTAATTTGCGTGGTATTATTCAAATTCTTAAGTGTTTTCATCTCGCCGGGGTTACATATTAATCTTAATAAAAGTCAACTTTTAAAGGGAGTGCCTCGAACTATCTGCTGAAGCTATGGCGATTTCTATAGGTTGTTCCATTATGAAAAATAAATTCTGGTACCTTGGAGTTATGGTGGGCGATTGTATGTCTCTTGCTTTGGCTTGGGAAGATGTTGTTATTAAGTTGAGAACTCGTCTTTCTAAATGGAAGGCGAAAACTTTGTCGATCGGTGTTAGACTTACCCTCTTGAAGTCGGTTCTTGGTGCGTCTCCTCTTAATACTATGTCAATTTTTAAAGCTCCAAAAGGAGTACTTAAAGAGACTGAGTCTATTCAAAATAAGTTCTTTAAGGGAGCCGAGTTGTCGGAGAAAAAAATCACATGGGTGGCATGGGACAAGGTCCTAGCTTCTAAGAAAAAAGGGGGTCTAGGTGTGTCAAGTTACTATGCTCTTAATCGTGCATTATTACTTAAATGGGTGTGGAGGTTTGTGTCCCAAGATGAGTCTCTCCGGTTTCGAATTATACAGCCATTCATGGGTCTCGAATTGATTCTCACCGACATTCTGTCGTCTTTATGGAGCTCTATTTTAAAGGAAGTGCATGTTCTTGGGACGTGGGCTTTGATTTTTAGAAAAATGGTCTAAACGAGTTGGTAATGGTTCAACACCGCTTTTGGTTGGATAGTTGGAAAGGTGGTACTTCTTTTCAAGAAGCTTTTCCTGTTATTTGCCCTAGAGATGAATCGTTAAATTTCAAGGAAAGACAAACCGTCACTGTTTTGGATTCTTCTTTTCGCAGACCTGTTCGAGGAGGAGTGGAGCAAGATCAACTTACTGGTCTTGTTGCAATCTTGGATACTGTGCCTCTTTCCTCTTCTTTGGATCGTTGGGTGTGTTCGTTATCTTATGATGGTGAATTTTGTGTTAAAGATGCTCGTATTAATATCGATGACATGTTTCTTCCTTCTTATAAATATTCCACAAGGCAATTTGCGTCCTATTAAGATTAACATTTTTGTGTGGAGGGCTCGGCGCGATTGTCTTCCTACTAGACTTAACTTGATACGGAGAGGTGATATTTTGGAGACGGCTTCTTGCCCCATATGTCTCGGAGGGGAGGAAGATGTTTCCCATGTATTCTTTCGATGTCCTTTGGCTCAGCGGTCCTACGCCGAATTTGCATGGTGGGAGGTTGTTTGGCGCCAGTGGACTTCATTTTCGGAACGGCTAGACTTCCAGACATTTGGCTCACATCCAAAGTTAAAAGCTTACTTGAGGGAGTTTTCATGGTTGCTTGGTGGGCTATATGGGGTTTTCTAATCGTTCTATTTTCGAGACCTCCTTCTAACCGCTCGGTGATTTTCATGATATCCTGTCGCATTCTTTTCTTTGGTGCTATAATAGATGTAATAGGTCTTTTACTTGGGATACTTGGCTTAAAAACCCTCATTTGATTTCCTTATAATATTTGCTCTAGTGCTTTGCTAGTAATAAATTTTCGCCGTTCAAAAAAAATAAAAATAAAATAGATACATGTTGTTTCTACAAGATAAGATGAATCTCTTTTGCTAAAACACATTAAAAAACACACCAAGCTAAAAGCGCACAAATGATCGCTATAATATGATTTGATAAAAGGAAAAGTTTATAATTCATAACGCACTTTTAAAAAACTCATTACGCTCTCTACTTCACTTATTGTCATTATACATAATCATTTATTTTATTTGCCTTTTTACTGTTTGTGAATGTCCATTTTATCCGCTTTTAATTTTAATATGTCAGATAAAACAGATAAAACGGATAAAACCGCTTTGACATGGACAATAAAACGGTTTTAACTTTTTATCTGCTTTTATCCGGACGATTAAAATAAAACGGATAAAAATAGACGATTTAATAAAACGGATAAAACGGATAGTAAAATAACCTAATAAAATGAAAACTTATGTATAATGATATCGACCTAAACAACATTAAAGATAATGACAATAAAAAAGTTGAGAAACACAATGAAGATTTTGATAAAGTACATTAAGCATTTATAGCTTTTTTCCTTGATAAAATTACAAAGATATTGCATGTATAAGTTTCAATTTATTTTAGAGTGAATTACATAAATCGTCCTTGTGGTTGGTACGTGATAATCGATTTTGCTCATACTTTTTTCAAGCACGTTTTTCCCTGTGGTTTACAAATCTACGGATTTTGTCCTAGTCCAAAAATGTCCGTTTTATGTCTTAGTCCTTCGTTAGTGCGATCCGTTAAGTGTTTGCACCGTTAGTCCTTATAAAATAGTTTCCAAATTATCCCTCCACATTAGTTATCGCCTCATTTTTACTGCTATCCGTCGAGGGTTATTTATTTTATCCTTCGCCGCGACAAGTTACGTTGTTTTTCGAGATAGCGTTCGCTTTACGCGATCCATTTGACCGGTTTTTCATTATTCGTGATTGCCGCGTTTGTCCGTTTTACCTTTGTCCATAAGAAAACGGACAAACGAAGAATCAACATTAAAAACACAAGACAAAACGGATAAAACGTGAAAACAACGGGCTTAAAACGAAAAAACGGACAAACGTAAAACCGGCGAAACTAATAAAATAAAAGAACTAATGAATCGGATAAAACGTGATAAAACGGATAAAACGGACAAAAGCGTAAAAACCGAGACGCAGCATATAAAACGCAAAAAGGGATAAAACGAAAATGGATCTAAAAACGAAAAACGGATAAAAACGAATAAAAACGGATAAAAACGGACAAAAACGTAAAAAATCGGGCGATAACTATTATTAACGGAGGGACTAATTTGGAAAAACTACATTTAAAAATAAGGACTAACGTAAAAACACTTAACGACTGCACTAACGAAGGACTAACAACAAGAAACACTTAACGGACATTTTGGACGAGGGATAAAATCCAGAAGATTTTAAACCACGGGATTTAAACGCGACTTAAAAAAAGTATATGACAAAATCCTATTTCAACAAAACCACAAGAATCCATTTATGTAATTCACTC
Source organism: Chrysanthemum makinoi (assembly GCA_910596185.1). NCBI lineage: Eukaryota > Viridiplantae > Streptophyta > Magnoliopsida > Asterales > Asteraceae > Chrysanthemum > Chrysanthemum makinoi. The sequence continues at coordinate 70,985,964 of OU343220.1, read as the reverse complement.
TTTATTTTATTTTATTTTATTATTATTTTTTTAAGAAGAATTAATTTAGGATTGTTTAAATAAGAATGTGATATATATAAATAAATGGTATCTAATAAAATCAAAAAGATTGTGTATATAACTAAATTGATTATCATAGAAAATGAAATTATTTTGTTTTAGTTTTTGTACTAACTTAAAAAGGTTAAATGTTCACTTAATTTTAAAATGCATGTCACCGTATTTTTTTCTACTGCCTCAGCCTGTATTTTTTTTTATATTACTATATATATATACACACTTTAATCGACATTGAATTAATTAAATCAATCATTATCATTACCATTCTACATATATAAGTAATATGAGAAGATTTTACCGATTCTGCTCATACAATAAAGCTAACACATGTGTTCATTTCTTAAGCATATTTTTAAAGAGATGATCTTATAATACATAGTGATACGTAAATCCCAATAAAACCATTTTTGTGTGGATAGACTTGAACTATAAGATAGGTTTTGCGAAACTTGTAAACTTCTTAAGTGTTAGCATTTGGCAATATCAGTTTATTTATAAAAGTGTTATACAAGGTATTCGTAATTAAACTATAATGCATAAAATGAAGTAGAATTAGCGTTACAATTTTAAGTATTGTTTTAGTAGCATTATAGAAACTAGTTTTTAATGTTTGCTTTCATCGCTTGTTATCAAATAACTTATTATCCTAAACGTTAACCGTTTTAATTTTGCCAAACACACTCATAAAATATGAGCGTCTAGTATATTTCAAGCTATACATTTACTTTTAGAGTTATCAAATAACGATCCATATTTTGATGTAAAACTTACCAACAGATTTTGTTGTACCTACGAGTCTATGACAACTTAAACATTGTACTAGTTTTCAGCAATTGTATCATCATCTCACACTTATAAGGCATGTCTCAAATTGTTCCATTCAAGTGTTCAATTTCAACAGTCCGGCCCAACAACACCCACAAAATTACAAAATTATCAGCATAGTAACATACTAACATGTTTAATTTTTCATCTATGCTGCAAATAGTGGCAATGAAAGAAAACAATTATGGAGAGATCTTAAAGCTGCAAAGACTATTGTTGATGATAAACCATGGATGCTTTTGGGAGATTTCAATGTTACATTAAAGGTTGAAGAACACTCTTCTGGAAGCTCCTATGTTGATAATGATATGCAAGATTTGATTGACTGTGTCAATGAAGTTGAGATAGAAGATATATGCAGCTCTGGTTTGTACTTTACATGGATTAAATCTCCTCTAAAGGCCAGTGCTAGTGTGATGAAGAAGCTTGATAGAATTATGGTTAATGAGGATTTCATGTCACATATATAATGCTCATGGTCAATTTAAACCATTTGTCACATCGATCATAGCAGCTTATCACCATCCCAAAATGCATTCCCAAGAAAACTAGAGCTTTCAAATTTTCTAATTACATATGTGACAAACCAGAATTTGAAAAGGTGGTTCAAGATGGATGGAAAAAGATCTTTAATGGATGCAATATGTTCAAGGTTGTTATGAAGTTAAAAAGTTTGAAGAGACCCTCAACAAGATTAGTTGGGAAAATGGTAACTTCTTTGATAATGTGAATAAGTGTAGAGAAGAGTTGAAGCAAGCTCAAGTGATGATGGAAAGGAATCCCCATTGTTCTATTACAAAATCCAAGGAAGCAGATTGTTTGGTTAAGTACATGGATGCTATTATGAAGAGAAATGCTATTTCAACAAGCTAAAATCGGTTGGCCAGAATGGTGATAAGAATAGCAAATTCTTTCACAAAGTCATCAAAAGTAGAAAGAACAGAAATAGGATTCTGACCATTAATGATGAAGGGGGGAATATAGTGAAGGGTAATATGATTGCTAAGAAATTTGTTGAGCATTTTGAAAGATTTTTGGGAACTACTGATAGTGTTGCGGATAACTAATCTTTACATTGCTTGTTGTTAATAAGTTAAATGAGGCCGATAATGAGGAAATGATTGCGAGGTTAACAACTCGTAGATAAAAATGCTATATTTGATATTGGCAATGAAAAAGCCCCGGGCCATGGATTTTCACCGCTTTCTTCAAGAAGTCTTGGAATATTGTTGGTGAAGAAGTATGTGATGCTGTGAAAGATTTCTTCAAAATGGAAAGTCGCTTGGAGAGGTTAATACTACTTTGATATCCCTTGTCCCTAAAACCAATCATCCAAGTCAAATTTCTGAATATAGGCCTATTGCATGTTGTAATGTTCTTTACAAATGCATTAGCAAAATTTTAACTAATAGAATCAGAGCCTCATTGAATAAGTTGGTAAACCAAAACCATAGTGCTTTTATTCCGGGGAGATTAATTCAAGACAACCTTCTTCTTACCCAAGAGTTGTTAAAAGGGTATAACTCTAAAAATGGAGTAAAAAGGTGTGCTTTGAAAATGGACATTGCTAAGGCCTATGATACAGTGAGTTGGAGTTTTTTGAATAATATTCTGATCCAGTTTGGCTTTCAAAGTAAGATGGTAAATTGGATTATGAAATGTGTGAGCACATCAACATTTACTTTGTGTATTAATGGTGAAAGACATGGCTACTTCAAAAGTGGTAGAGGTTTAAGGAAAGGGGACCCCATTTCTCCATATCTCTTCACCTTAGTTATAGAGGTGTTCTCATTGATGATGGCTAGAAAGATTAGACAAAGTATTGGTTTTAAGTATCATAAAGGTTGCAAAGAAATTCAACTGACTCACCTCTCATTTGCTGATGATCTTCTAATTCTAAGTCATGGTGACTATTGTTCGCGTGTGATCGAGATACTCTCAATGAATCTGCTTCTTCCGATTAAAACCTAACATAGGTAAAAGTACTATCTTTTTTGGAAGTGTGGATATTGGGGAAAGGCAAAGGATATTAGAAATTCTTCCTTTTAATGTTGGAAAACTCCCAGTGAAATATCTTGGAATCCCTTTGTTAGCAAAGAAAATTGGAATCAATGACGTGTAAAGTTCTTGTGGACAAGGTGAAAAGAAAAGTTAATGACCGGAAGCATTGTCCTATGCAGCAGAAGACTTCAATTAATTGCTTCGCTTTATCCGCTATGCAAACATATTGGGTCACATTGTTATGATGATCCTAAAACAACATCAAAGAAATCAATAGTCTTCTCAAAAGTTTTCTATGGAGTCAGGAAAAGTCAGAAGGAAGAGCTAAGATTGCTTGGACAGTTGTTTGTAGACCAAAGATGGAGGGAGGATTGGGCCTCAAAAGTATTGATATATGGAATGAAGTGCTTCTAATGAAACATATATGGAAGCTGATAATAAATAAAGACAGTTTATGGGTTAAATGGGTCAAATTAAAAGGTAGAAGCTTTTGGGCTGTTGAACCCGGAAGAATGATTGTAGTAACTGAAAGCTTTATTGGACCCGAGAGAAGATCAGCCTTATATTTTCATGAGATTGGGGATGGAAAAGGTACTTTTATGTGGTATGATAAATGGCATATCCTTTGTGTGCATTCATTCCTGATCGTGTTATTCGTGAAGTTAGAATTAAAAGTGAGTGCAAAGTTGCTGAAATGATTGATAACAATAGATGTAATTGGCCTGTGGAATGGTACGTAAACAACCCTATTCTAGCTCAACTTCAAGTTCCTCCAATTCAAGAAAACAAAATTGACTGTGTCAAATGGAAATCTAAAAAAGGACAGTTGGTGAGTTTTTCTACTAAGGAGGCATGGAAAGATATTAAGGAGGAATATCCTATTGCTAAATGGTGGAAGGCTGTATGGTTTTCTTATTGCAACCCAAGATGTGCATTCATTTTGTGGCTGGCTGTTAATAAAAGATTGCAAACCCAAGACAGAATCATGCAGTGGAGTACTGAGCAGATGTTATGTCCTTTATGCAATAAAACAAATGATTCTCACAATCATTTGTTTTTTCAATGTGATTTCTCTAACAAAGTGTGGAATGGCCTCAAGAAGATGATGAAGATCACCAACTTCCGTGAGGTGGGACCAAATTATTAAAATGATGGAAGAGCTCAAATGTAACAACACCATATGGAGTGTATTGAACAGAATTATAATTGCTTTCGCTGTGGTACTACATTTGGAAAGAAAGAAATGAAAGACTTTTCTCTCATAACCCAAAGACTGTTGAAGAGGTGTTGATAAATCTAAAAGATCATGTGAGAATGCAACGATAAGTATGAAAGTCAAGAAATCGCTCGCACATATAAAGTTGAAGAAATTTGGAATATTAAATTCCAATATGCCAACCAAGAAAGTGTTCGAGGTGATTCAATATTATGATTAGAAAGACAAAGATATCTGAATTGATGAGTTGATTAGCAATTCTATTCCTCTGTATGTGACATGTTTGTCTAAGAAATAGTAGTATCTGATATATGTAGTTGCATTAGAGTTCGGATGATTGTTTCTGTTGGTGTTTTAGAAGGTTTTTTTGGGACTTGTCCAAAACAACCTCTTTTCTTTATGATGTAATTCATTTGGAGATTAATATAATTTTCACCATTGCACCAAAAAAACATGTTTAATTTTTTCATGATACCTTTTGCATTTAAATGCATTTCGACAACTTTGGACTCGATTTTCATTTAGTCAAAAATTTTTGAACGAGGAAAATATATTCATCGATTTGCAAATCATCTGTAACCTAATCGTAGTTTTGAATTTATGATCATTACAAAGGACGGAACTGTTGATACAAAAGTTGGGCGCTTTGTTTGGAGCCCTACTCGCATCAACGAGAATCGCTGCAGCACCGCACTGCTGAGATGCAAAACACCGTTAGGTTACCATGGTTTCATTGTCTCCCACGCATTATCCTCATGGAGTAAGTAATCGGTTTAGGTTTAGAGTAGGGTTTGTAGATCGTGACCTTAAACGAGGGATGTGATTCCTTTATACGCACTAATCCTTTGTTGGTTCCGTGGTTCTCAACCTTCTGCTGATTCGCCTAAGTCGTCGCAGGTGATTATCTCAAACATAGGGAGATATCCAAATATTCATTCCGTGAAGGAGCCGCTCAAATGCTTCAAACATCGGCGAGCCCAAATGATCGCGGCCGGGCTTCAAGGTATTCGACTTTAGCGGCCGCGACCCGAATCTAGACTATACGCCATCAGAACCAACGCTTAAAATGACCAAAAACAAGACTAGAAACATGCCGACCTCTAATTACTTTTTATACCTCGGGACGCAGCATCCGCCAGCCCTGCGTAATTATGATCTCCCCGGCGGAAGTGGAGTATATACACGCTCTTCAATTCGCGAATCAACGTGTACCCCTCATTCCGGGCCGCGCGTATTAAATTATTATAACCACATATCCCAGCTTGCACGACGGCGGCTAAAATTACAAACTTTTGAATTGCCGCTATCGGCGATTAACCCAACCATCCACCTATTCCGCCTTTTATCACACACGCATGGGCACATGGGTGGGTATCCTTTGCTAAGCTGTGCGGTAGACTTCTGTCATCGATAAACTAGATTCGCTTAGGAATTTGAGGGAATTCTTTTTCTGGGTAGATGATACATGCTTTCCATGGCATTATGATTTTTATACCCGGGGTACATTAGAGAGGGAAGAGTGCCCCTTGCCTGGATCTTATGTCGCTGAGGATGCGGAACTGATAAATGCTAACCGCATCCCCATTAGTTCCTACCTCGAGGAATTTTTGGTATATGGGCATACCGTAATTTCTTTGGTATGCCTGGGATGAGATGCCAATCTTCGCTTAATGGCTATGGGTACTCATTCTTCCGCACCCCTTTGTAATTAATGTAGCTTTCTTTTTTCCGCATTATATAAGTTGTGTTATTTTTGTCTTGTGTTGCGAGATGGATCTATTCACCGTAGGTTTAGCAAAGCCCGTTGAGGTAAAGACAGGGGTACGGCCCTTGAAAGAGGGTGAAGAGCCAATACTAGATGCTACCGCAGGGCGTACCCTGGATCTGAATTTGAGAGAGGCGGGGACAAGTTCCTCTGTGGCTGTGGAAGCGACGCCGCTACAAAGCGTGCAAGGCCTCGGTGCCTTCCCCAATAGCGCACCACCACCCACTAGCCAGCAAGGCCCATGGATGAGGTGGAGGAGCAAGAGTCGGGCTAAAGCGCAAAGGACACTCGTGATGGCGCTGAGCTCCTCGAGGAAGAAACGCCTGCTGGTCTTCAATGTGGAGTCATCGCTAGTGAGGCCGCGTCATCGCACCCATCGGCATGTATCCGCCCACGTAGTAATCTTGACAATACTTGTTTTCTTGCTTTTTTTCCTTTTTAGCCATGATATGGGAAATTGATAACGACGTCCGTATGCAGTTTGGGAAGCGAGTCGCCTCCATAATAGTCCCTGTGCATTCCTCTCACCGCCAGCCCCAACCGCACGCCCAAAGGATGCGGATATGTCCGCCGGGATGCATGGGGCGCCTGGTAGAAGAGTTGGCGCAGTATCCGCAACAAGCTTCGTTGGTGGAGAAGCTGGGGCTCGATTTCGTGAGGAGCCAAAGCTCGAAGGATCGCTATTGCGCTGCCGAGTCACAGCTTGGCCAGGCTAAGGTCGCAACAGAGATGGGGTCATACTCAAAAGCTCGCTGAAGAGAAAATGGCCCGATGTGCCAAATAAATCAAGAGCGTGCAGGCCGCAGGGTATAAGTCTTCTTGCCACCGCGCAATGAAATATTTGGAGAAAGGCAAAGATGGATGACTTCCCACTTGAAAAGTTTGGCGCCATCGTGGAAAGTGCCCTTGCCGCCAGAGATGAAGTCGCAGTTAAGTCCGGGTATGATGAGGAATTATACCCTCATCTCATGTCTCAGAATCGCCGAGCACAAGGTGGCTCATCAGCCCATGGCTCGCCTTGCTGCCGGAAACTCTTGAGTCCAAGGAAGTGGTTGATGCTTTTGGAGAGGTGGTTCACTGAGCGTGGTAAAGGAGGCTGTGGAGAAGCCGCAGATAAGCTTTTAAAGGTGCCTATTGAAGAGGTACCTAACTATGATACAAAGGCCTATGATAAACCCCGCTATGAATAGGATAAAGGACCTAGAGCTCCCCATGATTGCCGAACGGAACGCGATCGTGATTACCCCATGGACGCCATTACGGGTGACTTTGCACGCCATCATGTGGGGAGGCGTGCCAGCCTGCACGCACCATTACCCAGTTTCGATGAATCCCAACTTCACGCGGCTCAGATTTGAAAGGCCCTAAGGATATCTTGAATCCGCTTGCTTTGGAGAAGGAAGTACCTTTGAAGCAAGTCTTGGAAGCCGCATGCTACTAGGCTTCAAGAAGGAGAGGGCATTAGGCGGCAAGGCGTTTTGTGCGGTGTTGGCGCAGCTCACCGCCTCTGTCCGGACGGGGTGCCGTGTGAGTGTTGCCACCGTGGGCTCGTCGAGATGGATTTGTTGAAGAAGCTAGATGAGATTGGGAATGCCGCGTCGCGGGTAACTCTCTCTTCTTTGAGGCGTAGTCATAGCTTCTAGATTGTAACTTGTGTTGCAAACATCTTTGTGTAATAACTCGTAGTTATGAATAAATCTCCTTAAGTGTGTGTGAATGTTATTGCAATTTGTGATGTGCATACTTATCCGTCTGCCTTTGCGTAAAAGACGATTCGCTGTGGAATGGTCAAATGCATATGCAAGCGAATAATACAGAAATTCATAGTCATGTATGAAGATCATAGGATACTTAAAAAATAATTGCCAAGTATTACCATAGTCGTGTATGTTATGATATGCCAGATCAGAATACCATATTAAGAAATCAAGAGTCTTGGTTTCTAAGTTGTTAAACATGCACCATATGCGATGTTGCGCATCTCGCCGTGGGATGCGCACAAAACTTGTTCCAACGTCTTGAGAACAAGGTGTTTAACAAGGATACGTGATCCTATGGGTTTACGGCAACCCTCTCCAACAAGTTGTTTAGTAGGTTAACTTATCCTTTTACCATCGTGGGTTTATTGCATGCACGCCATGTAGGCAAAAAATAGAAAATTGTTAAGACATACAGTATATGGAAATAACAAATTGAAATATGTCATGGAGTTAGCTAGAAACCGCAACGTTTTATTAATACTTGCAAGTGAGAAAATAAGACATTATACTAAGGAAATAAAAAGTAAATACATAGATGTTTATTGGGTACTCTAGTAAAGTGTCCAGCGGCGTTATGCTGGGCCATAGCCACTCCTATAGGTAGCACCTCTCGAGGTTGCAGAGATGTTCCATGTGCGCGCGGCCTCGACCATCCAAGCCTCAGAACTTTGCACGACTGTTCCTAATGCTTCAAGAACCTCGTAGGGTCCTTCTCACTTTGGTCCAAGTCTTCGTGTCTTACCGTGATCATTAGCGCCGAGACTAAGTCACACGGTCAATGAAACACCGCGCGACTTTAGCGCCATAGTATCCTTTCATCATCGACTTTGATTTTTCCTCCTCCCTTATAGCCGGCGCTGCTCGCTTTCTTCTAGCAGTCTAAGTCGACACGCCTCTCGTCATCATTGGTTGCCACATTGATTTCAAAGAAGGCGGATAGTTGGTATGCCTACCGGTATGACTACCGGCCCCGTAGACTAGAGAGAAAGGAGTGTCTCCTATTGTTTTTATTGAGGTATGCCCATAAGACATGTGATAGCTCTTCCACCCACCTCCTTTGTGCTTATCTAGCGTGCCTTAATTCCTTCACCTAAGCTTCGACCCGACGCTCCACTAAGCCATTGGTTTGTGGGTGTTTAACCGACGCTAAGCGCGTGTGATGTTCAACTTTCACACCAGCCTTTGAAAGGATTGTCGCAGAATTGTTTCCGTTGTTCGAGATGATTTCTCCAAAGTCCGGGATACAACACTTTCCCATACAAAGCGCTTTACCCGGTTGCCCGTGATTGTCACTTCATTTTGCTTTGATCCATTTAGTGAAGTAGTCTATAGCGACTATGAGGAATTTTAAGCCACCACCGCGACCGGAAAGGTCCCGCAATATCGATACCCCACTTCTAGAATGGTCATGGTGATGTAATTGGCGTAGCTCGCGCGGGTTGGCGCAACGGGCCTATGAACTGGCAATTGCACTTCCTTATTAAATCCAAGGCTTTGCGCATGGTTGGCCCAAGTAGTATCCCGATCTCATGGCGTTGTATTCAACCGACCGTGGTCCCGTGCATGCCGCATGAACCTTCATGGATTTCTCGCAAAGACGTAATTTGCTTGTGGGGCCGACATACGGAGCCATGGTTGGAGGAAGGAGCGCTCGGTGAAAGTATGTTGTCTCGGTTCAATCTCCCTCGCGGGTTACATACCAGGCTTCGCGCTTTGGGTAATGTTCCTTTGCTTAGGAATTCCATTATCGGTGTCATCCATGTAGGACCTTCCTCCTCTATTATTGTGGAGACTTCCATCTCCTCGATATGGATTTGCTTTTCTGTTTCCACCAAAGACTTGCTTTGATAGGTGTCTGTAAGCTTGTCGAGGCGATTTTGCTTAGTGCATCCGCCTTCATGCATTTTCTCCTCTAGGAACTTGCTTGATGGTGAATGCCAAAGACTTTGATCGTCTTAGTCTTGTCGAGATACTTTGTTAGAAACATGTTTTATCAAGCTAGGTCATTTCATTTGTAATAGGTCATAATAATTATGGTTTATGTTTGTGTTTCTCACCAAGTCATGTAGTAAGCCCATGAGTCGCTTGATAGAAGGTTCTTTCTAGAACCATAAACCCCTACTTATGTAAATTAAATACCCCTCCCTGGGTGTGAGAGGGTTGCTTGGTTCTAATCAGATTATCATTTTCAACTAATCATTCATTAGTTCCTTCCACTCTCTCTCTATAACTTTCTCTGAAATACATATTGTTGTGATAATATGGTGACCTAACAAGTGGTATCAAGAGCCAAGTGATAGTTTAGGTTAATATTGATTAGATTTAATAGAAATGCACGAAACGCGTGTGCGGGTTTTATTGAAATGGATTTTTGGATCAATACGGGTTTCGCGAAGTTTCTACATTTTGAAGTTTTGGCGAAGTTAGCCATGAATTTCATGAAGTTTCACTTGAAGTTTTAGCGAAGTTTGCAAAATTGGCGAAGTCTCGTTTAATTTCATGAAGTTTGCAAAATGGCAGTTTCGTCAATTTCATGAGTTTGCAAATTGGCGAAGCTCGTTTAATTTCTTGCGAAGTTTGCAAAATTATGAAGTTTCACTCAATTTCGCGAAGCAAAATTGGCACACGTCAATTTTGGCAGTTTGCAAAATTGGCGAAGCTTCGCTCCTGATTTTTTTTGAGTTTGCAAAATTGGCGAAGTTTCGTCAAGGCTTCTTGCGAAGTTTGCAAAAGTGGCGAAGTTTCTCCGCTTTCTTGGCAGTTTGCAAAAGTGGCGAAGTTTCGGCTCAATTCTTTTTTATGAAGTTTGCAAATTGGCGAAGTTCACTCAACTTCAAGTCAAGCTTTGGGCGAAGTTTCTTCCCAAGGCGAGTTTGAAGTTCTCAAGGAAGTTTTGTCTCAAGAAGTTTGTTACGCGAACTTTGTTTCTTCTACTAATCTACTTAAGTCTAAAACAACCTCAACCCTAATTATCCTTAACGATCAACATCACTTCACAAATATGTCTCAACCACCATCATCCAACTATTTTCCTTACACTCATAATCAACCACAACCACAACAACTAAGTCCACAACATCAACAATGGAATCAACAACAAGCAATTTATCAACAACAATTTAATCAACAATATACTCCAAACCATCCTAAACAAGGACCACAACTTAACGCCAATGGTTCCACAAATCCTCAACAACAAACTTGGTTCTCGCATGTGCAAAGCCGCATTAGTCAACAATCGATTCATGAAGCCGGTTCTGATACTCGCCCTCCAATGCTTACACTGAAATTATGTGCAATGGTCAAGTCGATTTCTAAGGTATATGGAACTTAAGAAACCTCATGGTAAGTATCTAAAGAAGGTGATAAGGACCGCTTCAAATGCCAATCAAACCGTTCTCAAGCATCCTACCAGACCGAGACCCGACATCAATTTGTTCTACTTAGTCACCGTAACAACTACTTCATCTTGAAGCCGATGAGCTTGCTATGCAACAAATACTTCTTGGAATTCATAATCCGATTTAAAAAAGTATTGATGCAATGTATAATCGCTAAAAGCTATGTGAACAAATTCATCTTTAAATGGAAGGCACCTAATCAATAAGATCGATATGGAGTCTAAGTTATATCACATCTTTGATGTGTTTACCATTGAGCCCGGAGAATCACTTGAATCATATTATCATCGCTTTCACTAATGTGTCAATGATTTGCATCGACACAAGATTGATCTTCCAACAATTGTTATTAACACCAAGTTTCTGAACTCTTTAGGACCGGATTGGCATAAGTATGTTACGTTTGTTCGACAAGTCAAGGATCTTCATGAAGTCAAGCATGGATTATTGTATGATTATCTAAAACATCATCAATATGAAGTTATCAAAGATAAAGAAGCTCGTGGCACACATGGTTTCCTTACACCACCCATTGCTCGATCAAATTGCTCATGGCACATGGTTATCCAACTCCTTACCCAAAGTCAAATCATGCTTCACAACAACAACGCTACATTCCGCTTATGCTCCACCTACCCTATCAACTTACACCCGCAGTGATTCTAACAATGCATACCGCTCAACTCAATGATGATCAAGTTGATGCCTTTGAAGCATTAAATCATGGAATGGCCTTTATTGCTAAAGCTTTTTCCAAGTTCTCTACTACCAAACAATCGCTCTCATCATCAAATCCCAAAAGTCATGTCAAGTATACAAGGTGAAAAGTCGAGGTTCAAAACGTAATCCAGTGGTCGCCGCTTAATTACAAGGGTATTCCGTAATTCGAAATGGTCAAACATCGCCAGGGATCGCAATACTTTCAAGAGAAATGTTCAAGTGTGGAAATGGGATTCACCTGGCTTTTGATCTAATATTCGCCGCTATAATTGCAAAAAAGGCGACATCTTGCTAATGCTTGCTCCGAACTAACGCAAGCAGGAGGAGATTACTATAAGCAAGTCATGCCGATGGCATACAAGGATGAAGGTGAGGAGAACCTAAGAAACTCGCAAGTTTCGCGGCAGATACTCTCCTATGATGAATATGAAGATCGAAGCAAATGCCGCAGCTATTTTGATGGCAAATATGCAAGAACATCACATCACTAAACAGAATGGACCAGCCTATGACATGTATCTGCCTATCTCGTGTACCGACATCATATTTGTCTCATAAATGCAATTGTGTTCTGATCAGATTCGATGAGTTGCACTGTCATTAACATGAATCATCATCATTTAATCATATCAAGTTGATCAAATTAAACTCTGTTTGATGACTTCTGATGATGAAAATAATGAGCATATTGAACAGAGTGAAGCAATTCATGGTCCAGATTCGTAATATCTCGACTTCATTACTTCCGCCATTCTGCCAAACCGCAAATGTAATGAAATAAATCATAACCTGAAATGAGATTACCTCCTTGATCTGAATCCTTGAGTTGTTCTAAAACTGATAAATGATTTTGAAACCAAAAACACCCGAGAAACAAGTTTTGGTGGCTTTTCAAAATCTTACGCTAACAACAACAAAAATCTTCAACATCAAATGCATGAAATTGTTACAAATAACGGTAAAAAGATTTCTAAAATTGAACGAGAAAGTCTCAACTTCAAATTACATCGACAATCTTCAAACGGAACTTTCAAATACTAAACAAGATTTTTCAAAAAAGTCGGTCAAATTTTTCTCGACCAAGAGGAAATCTAAGAAGATTGATGATCAAATGAGGAAATTCTTCGATTGGAAAGACGGTTAAAAGATTTCGTGCATCATATATAAGATTGGCCACCAGCTTAAATGTGATTGAAATGTCAATCTTTACTTCCGAGTCCCCATGACTAAAACGCTTTGCTTCGGGGTATAATCACCCACGCTCTTAACAAACCTCCTGCTGAAATGCCCAAATTGTATAGTGCTCAATGTCTTTTAGATCCAAACATGCAACTTGTTGTATTTGATTGTGAGGAACAACACCACAAGATGATCAAGTCGCTAAAACATACAAAATGGAATTTTACCTTATGATTACACAAGAGAAAAATGCTTTACAAACTCAATGTCATTTCAACACCAACGATAATCTTTCTCTAAAAACAGAGGCATCTTGTGTGTAAGGTCCCGCTCACGTTGTTGTACAAATTAATGGTCCTTACCTCCCTTCTCAGCAACTCATTGCCAAAACTCCTAAATCTTGTTTAGTATTACGATACTTTCAAACGTTTATGGAAGATATTTCTTTTTAGAACCCGCAATTGAAAAAATTCGAAGTTAAAAGCATCTAAAATCATGCATGAAGAGAAAGAAAAGACAAATGTTTCAAACCCAAATATCACCTCATGTCGCGACATCTCAGCGCCTCAGGTGCAAATACACCGAAAGGAACTTCAACAAGAGGTGACTTGATTGAAGCAACACACTTGAAAACTGGGCCATTGAAGAACAATGCAAAACCAAGATCTTCAAAATGCCCTCGATCGATTGCCAAGAAGATGCTCTTTCCGCTTATATATTGCTTCTGTGTGTTAATATATCATGCACTGCCGCAATCCCACGATTCAGAACGCAAAGTTTTAAAACCGTTCTACATGTCCCAAACCCTCTCTCACTTAAACGTAGACCAATGGTGTCACTAAGACAATTGAACCAACTTGCTTTGCAAAAATCACATGGAAAGGTGTCTTTGATCACACTCTCAAAAAGTAAGTCAATTTTTTGATGATGAAAATGCATCGTTAAAATGTCAAATTTTCAAATATGAACAAGAGATTGCACAAGTAAAAAAGGAATATAAAACGATTTTTGATTCTCTTAAAACTGTTCGTTCTGAAGCTTCAAAAGAACTTGATCACCATGTTGAATACACTCGACAAATGTTGGGTGAACAAGGAAGATTAAATTCCATAATTCAGGATCAAAAACACATCATCATTGAGCTTAAAGAAAAGCTAGATAAACATGAATCTAGCAAGTCTAGTAACACAAAGTGATTGCTCCTGGTATTTATATAATTGATAAACCTCAGGAACTAATTTGCTTTCTTCCACTTCTACAGGAATAGTTGCGTCTACTAATGTTAGAAGATCCGAGCATAAGAGACACCAAGAAAATACTAGGATCTCGCAACATAGGAAGAGCACTCGTCCGACATCAGAAGTAGAAGTTCATCTTAGGAAATCGAATAAAAATCATGTTGCATCTGCTTTAGATTCAAATTTGGCAAATTGTAATTCTAATGTCAGTGTAACGAATGATAGGTCTGTAAACGTTTCAAACGTTAATGCTTCCTGTGTGTTTTGTCGTAAAAGTATGTTGTCTGGTAATCATGATAAATGTGTTGCAAAATCTCTGTTAGCTCGTTCTAAGAAATCTATAATTGGCTCTCCCTCTAGGTCCTCACTAGTTGCAAAATCGAATTTAGGGAAGGTGCACAATGTAGTTTCTGAGAAACTTTCGAGACACACCCATTGCTGCAAAACATCTCCTAAGCTAAGTACTCACCTAGTGACTTCACTAAGACAAAGCGAAAGCGAACATAATTGGTTATGGCAACAATGGTTGCAGCGTACCTCAAGTTTTAAATGGATTCCTAAATGTGTAAATGTATGTAACACTAACATAATGGAACCCACTAACTCTTTGGGTTCCACTGCTTCTATCATACCCCCCTCGTTGTCTTCGTGTGTTGCAGGTGATTCAACTCGTTCTGTGGATTGTTGATAGCGGATGTACCCGACATATGACAGGAAATCTAAAGCTGTTAATAAACTTTGTTTCAAAGTTCATCGGTACTGTCAGATTTGGGAATGATCATTTTGCTGCAATAATGGGATATGGAGATTATGTCAATGGAAACATTGAGATCAGTCGTGTTTATTATGTTGAAGGTCTTGGACACAATCTTTTCTCTGTTGGACAATTCTGTGATGATGATTTGGAAGTTGCGTTTCGCTCCAAAACTTGTTACGTACGTGACTTGGATGGACATGATTTACTCACCGGCAATCGGAGCACAAATCTTTATACGATTCCTATGTCCGATATGATTGCATCATCACCAATTTTTTCTCTCCAAAGCAACTTCGACTAAATCATGGTTATGGCATAAAAGGCTTTCTCATTTAAACTTCAAAACCATGACTGAACTCGCTCGTCATAAGTTAGTTGATGGTCTTCCAAGGTTCCGATACACCAAAGATCATTTATGTTCGGCTTGTGAACAAGGCAAGAGCAAGAGATCTAACTTTCCCTCAAAACCCGAACCAAGTTCTCAACATGTTCTTAACTTACTTCATATGGATTTATGTGGCCCTATGCGTGTACAAAGTGTGAATGGCAAACGTTACATTCTGGTTATTGTTGATGATTATTCACGATGGACTTGGGTCTATTTTCTCCGCACTAAAGATCAAGCTCCAATAATGATTATCACCTTTCTCAAAGATTCAGTTCAACTCAAAATACTGTCCGCATTATAAGAACAGACAATGGAACTGAATTCAAAAATCAAACACTTCGTGTTTATTTTGAGAAAGTTGGAATCACACATCAAACCTCAATTGCTCGTACTCCTGAACAAAATGGTGTTGTTGAAAGACGAAACCGAACATTAGTAGAGGCTGCTCGCACGATGTTGATTTTCTCACAATTACGGATTCTTGTGGGCTGAAGCTGTCTCAACTGCATGCTTTACTCAAAACCGTTCCATCATTCATACACGTCATAATAAAACTCCATATGAGATTGTTCACAACCGCAAACCAGATATCAGATATTTTCATGTTTTCGGTGCACTATGCTATCCGAAAAATGATCGTGATGATATTGGTAAACTTCAGCCAAAAGCTGACATTGGAGTGTTCATTGGTTACTGTGAAAATTCGAAAGGATTTAAAATTTGGAATCGTCGAACTCGACAAATGATGGAAACCGTTCATGTCAACTTTGATGAGCTTACAGAAATGGCTTCTGAGCAAAACCGCTTAGGACCCGCATCCAACCGTCTAAATTTTCCTTCTTCATCACTGTTCCACACCCTGGAATTCACTCGTCAACAATTGGAAACATTGTTTGCTCCTCTGTTTGATGAGATTTCTGAAAGTAGTGCTCCAGATGTATCGACTGTTTCCGCTGCACACCCTGATCATATTCCAATACCCGATACACCTGCTCCAACAACAACAACTGTTGCACCAGATGCACCGCTGCATGATTCTCATTCAACAGAAGAACACATTGCATCCAACACTGACACAGCTGATGAATCACAATATCAAGAAGTACCCGTCCCTGCAGATTATGACGGAAATGCTTTCTTCAATCCATTTGCTCCGGCTCCAACCATTCCAGACATTGGCGAGTCGTCTTCACGCAATTTGGAACCGTCTAATATGCATGCAACATTCAATCACCACCCTTCGACACATCAATGGACGAAAGATCATCCCTTAGTAAATGTGATTGGCGATCCTTCTAACCCAGTTATGACGAGACAACGACTTCATACTGATGCTGAAACTTGTGTTTATGCACTCACTGTTTGTCATGATGAACCACGCAACATCAAAGAAGCTATGACATATGACAATTGGATTGAATCAATGCAAGAAGAGTTGAATCAGTTCAAACGTCTCGAAGTCTGGGAACTTGTTCCAAGACCAGATGAGATTTATGTCATTGGACTCAAGTGGATCTGGAAAAACAAATTAGATGCTGAAGGCAATGTTATTCGCAACAAATCTCGTCTTGTGGCTAAAGGGTATTCTCAAGAAGAAGGAATCGATTATGAAGAATCGTTTGCACCAGTGGCTCGACTTGAAGCTGTCAGGATATTTCTGGCATATGCTGCACACAAGAATATCACGGTTTATCAGATGGATGTTAAAACGGCGTTTCTGAATGGTCAACTCCGTGAAGAAGTTTATGTGGGTCAACCGGACGGGTTCGTTGAATCAGATCATCCTAACTACGTGTACAAGCTCAAAAAGGCTCTTTATGGTCTTAAACAAGCTCCACGGGCATGGTACGACAAACTGTCAAAATTTCTTCTCGCTAATCATTACCAAAGAACTGTTGATCCAACATTTTTCATTCAACGTCACGGGGAGGATATTTTGATTGTTCAAATTTATGTTGATGATATCATTTTTGGTTCAACACATAAAAAGTATTCAAACGCTTTTGCAAATTTAATGAAACAAAATTTTGAAATGTCCATGATGGGTGAACTAAAGTTCTTCTTAGGACTTCAAGTTCATCAATCTCCCCGTGGCATATTTCTAAATCAGTCCAAATATGCTCTTGAAATCTTAAAGAAACATGGAATGACCAGTTGTGATACTTATAACACACCTATGTCTGCAACCTCACCAAAGCTGGATGCTGATTTACATGGGAAAATTATTGACCCTACAAACTACCGAAGTATTATTGGGTCTCTCATGTATCTAACACCGCAAGACCTGACATTGTATTTGCTGTATATCTTTGCTCCCGTTATCAATCAAGACCAACTGAAAGACACCTCAATGAGGCTAAAAGAATCCTTCGCTACGTAAAGGGAACCATTCACTTGGGAATCTGGTATCCGAAGGATTCTGGTTTTGCACTAATAGCTTTTTCAGACGCTGATCACGCAGGTTCTTTAGATACACCAAAATACATCTGGTGGTGTTCAATTTCTCGGAGATAAACTGGTATCTTGGCAGTCAAAGAAACAAGACTGTACATCTATGTCATCAACAGAAGCAGAATACGTTGCCATGTCAGCATGCTGTGCTCAGATAATTTGGATGAGATCACAACTGATGGACTACGGCTTTGTATTCGACAAGATTCCGATGTACTGTGACTCCAAGAGTGCCATTGCAATCTCCTGCAATACGGTTCAGCATTCCAAGTCAAAGCATATCGCTCTCCGATATCATTTCATCAAAGAGCATGTTGAACAGGGTACAATTGAACTATACTTTGTGGGTACTCAATACCAATTAGCGGATCTGTTCACCAAAGCCTTGCCACCAGCAAGGTTTACTGAGCTTGTCCATCAAATTGGTATGCGGTGTTTGACTCCAGAAGATCTGGAAAAGTTAATCAAACGTTCTTAAAACGTCAAACACCAAAAACATTTCTTTGTAAATACATATTTCAAAATAAAAATATGTGACAATCCGTACTTTCAGGTCATTTCTCGACACCGTTCATGTCTCATTATTTCAACATTTTAGTAAACTTGGTTTACTTGTTTCAAATTCGCGTAACCTTGGAGGTTTAGCGGCGAATTCATGATCATGACATCACGTACATTTCATATGGACTATGATTAGTCTACATTTCATTGACATCATGTGCATCTCATTAGTGCATTCACGACATTTCATTTTCACTTGCAACGCGTAAATTTTATGTTTAAAATCTTTATCGGTGAGTTTTTATTTTGTACATTTAATCCGTTACTTTCAAAAATGATCCCGAGGTATTTTTAAACTCTCATTTAGTTTGTAAAAACTATATTTTTAGTTTTCCTAGTGTTTCAAATTTATTTGGTATTTTTAATGTTAACGTTTAATTATTACGTCATTTTTCTTAAAATCTTACGATAATTATTTTATCACTCAATTTTCACAAGGAAAGTATTTTTACAATTTTTATCACCTCATACACCTATCTTGATTTACTAAAAAGTTACTTATACCAAAAATTCCATTTACCCTACTTGTACATTTTCTACACAACTACTTACACTTTTGTCAAATTTTTACAAATTAATACACAAGTAAAGTTTAAAAAAAAAAAAAGATATTTTGAGGGACAACTTCCCCCCAAAAACCGGCCTATGGGGGAGGGAAGTCATTAATGTGATATGGTCTTGATTGTTTATGTTTATACATTACATAAAAGTCTTGTTTGTACACTTTCTCATTCATTCTCTTCATTTTTCACAAGTGTTAGTAAAAATTGTTTCTCTCCTTTGTTTTCTCTCCACAAAACCGCCACATAGGGTTCTCCGAGAGATCACAAGTTTTGCAAGTCCAAGTGTTTACAATCTAGTATATATCCTTTTATGGTTTTGAAATAAAAACCAAGGATATTTAAGTTAATCCTTGTTACTTTCACCTCATCACTATCATTTGTAAGCTTGTTTTTTTATCATTTTCAGTTTCCTTGTTTTCATATTTTTTTTGTTTTTTTTCATTTTTGGAGATTATGCAAGTTATGTGATTTATACCATTTTTTACATGATTTTAGAGTTATATATATATAAGGTCATCCTATAATTATCCCCTTGGTATGTGTTGGTCTTGATGGTGATTAGGAACCCATGACACCCTAAGAAGGTGTATGGTAGGATTAGATTAGTTTTGGAGTTGATTTGAAGGGATTAGAATAGGTTTTGTCCGAGAAAAACTATTTTCGATAACTATATTTTAAGGTTCTGTCCTTGTTTCAATTTTCTGGAAAATCCGACATTTGGTACAAAACTTTGGCCTTGATATTTAGAAAATATACTTAAAAACGAATCCGTGGCCGCTTGAACGGATAAAACGACTTATAACGAAGTCGTTGGTGAATTTTTAAAGTTGACGACGAAATATATGTTTTCTGAAAATTTCAGCAACATGTTTTTAATTTAATCGAGTCAAAAACGAGCCTTAAGCTTCACAAATTATTTCGACTTCTCAAAATTATATTAGTTTACTTCATACAAGCTAAGGACATATTAAACGTAGAAAACGGATTTGAAACGACAAAGATATGCACTTTTTCTTAAACTTGCCGTAACTAATTTTCTGCACACTATTAGCCAAAACCACCATCTTTAACCCTTATTATCTTTATGTTCGAGACCTTTTTGACGAAAACTCCTGAACTGAAACTTTTAGATATCGATACAAACTTTCCAAAACAGTCGAGTTCGTTCTCTAACGATCGACGTACACCATTTTACGACTAGTTTCCAAAGCCATTTTTGGCAATTTCATGATTTTTCCGACGACATTGTTTTGCGACGAAAAGTGGTAATTTCTCTAAAAATCATTATAAAACCATTGTAGGATGACATTTTGACGTAAAAACATGTAAAGTCATTTTTGATTGGTCGAGACGTCAAACGAGTATTTTTCGACGACGAGTAATATTTTCAAAAACCCGTAAATGGTATAAATTACATACGTAGTGCATGCATAACATTACATTGAAACTCATATCATATCATATCATTGGTACTAGGTACCGGATAACGCATCACATTATACCTCAGTGTACTCACTTTTGCCATTCTTCCAGTTTATCCAAGTGAGTTCTATAGCCCCACTTTTCTTGTTTTAATGCTGTTATTAAACTCTTTGGGGGAGATACATGCTCAAACTGTTTTCATTTACTTCACACAGTACTTTAGATTTTTAAGGCTAAAATCTATCATGATTTCCATTGTTTCTAAATCAAAGGTTATACTATATAGATTGTTCTTGTTTGCGTGCTACGGTACTAAGTCGTATAACGTTCTAAATCAGTTGACTACTGATAAATTGAGTTAAGTGCTATGGATTATGGTGCTATTGTTCTACGTCGAGTTAAGTGCTATTGATTAAGTGCTATCGTTCTACGTCGAGTTAGGTACTATGGTATATTCATTGAGCTAATGGTCTTGGTATATTCATTGAGCTAATGGTCTTGGAAAGATTTGAACCACACTCATAAGTTTGGAACATAAACTACATACATTCCGGCAGTGGGTTGTGAACACACAGGTTGCAAGTTTTGTATGGGCGGGACTTGGAACTGAGTGGATTTACAATGCCTTTGCTACATAAACGATTTCGATACATTGAGTTATGCATTATTGGTGAATTCATTTGACATCATATGTTTGGAACATAAACTACACACATTCCGGCAGTGGGTTGTGAACACACAGGTTGCAAGTTTTGTATGGGCGGGACTTGGAACTGAGTGGATTTACAATGCCTTTGCTACATAAACGACTTTGGAAGTCTTTACATTTCAACGATTTACAATGCCTTTGCTGCATAAACGATTTCGAACGGCTTTTCATTTCAAAACAAACTCTATGAACTCACTCAACCTTTGTGTTGACACTTTTAGCATGTTTTATCTCAAGTATCTAAGGCATTCATTTCACGGCATGCATTTGGACACATCGTGGAGTCGTGGTGACGACGCGTCTCACCTGGGTTTTACGTACTTTAAAACATCGTTTGAATTGTACAAACTTATTTCCGCGCAAGTTGATTTACATTGGGACCTACTTTGTAAACTCTGATTGTTTTATTAAATCAAACGATGTATTTTCCAAACGACACTTTAGGTCGTTCAATATAACTGTGATTGTGATGCTATGACAGTCAATCCCCAGGAATTCCATTCCGCTGCAAAACAGGTAATTTGGGGGTGTGACAGATTGGCATCAGAGCTTCGGTTATAGAGAACTAGGTTGCATCATTGACCCTAGACTATAACTACATCATCATAGCATCTCATCATTTCATCATAAGTGCGGGTTCACTTCACATGCGGTCATTACGTACATTTTTCGAGTTATTCACTTTCATTTCACATCGATTGTCACATGGATGCCCTTAAATGCCCATCCCATTATCTTTTCCTCATACTTTAACGTGGAGAATTCCTTGTCATTCCCTGTCACAATTTTTATATCAGCTGATTCATCACCGATAACGTCGAATGCCGAGATGAACTTTAAGTAGGGCAAAGTCGCTCTCACTCCTTTGTTTCACTACTAACATGTCGAGTTACACGTTATTCACACTTAGCCACTAAACCATCATACATTTGAAGTGCTTACGACACCTCATAACCCATTCCTTAGGAAACCGTCGATCATTTTGAAACATAACCCCAAACTTATCATTTTTATCACATTTCTTTGGAACGTTTATTATCAACATGGGATTTTGCTACGTCTCACCCTTTCCTCTTGTTTTGAAGAAGATATGGCACCGAAGAAAGCTACAGTTGAAATGACCCAAGCAGCAATTCAGAAGTTGGTAAACGATAGCATTGCTAATGCTTTAAGAGTCGAAAGGGAAACAGTGGCTGCTGCTGCTGCTGAGGCCGCGGCTGCTGCTGAAGCCGCAAGGCTTGCTACTGCTACTGGTAATGCAGGAGGATCTGGGGTTAAGAGCTGTTCTTACAAAGATTTCAAAAGTGGTGAACCCACTAAGTTTCGAGGTACCGAGGGAGCTACAGCAATGGTTAGATGGTTTGAAAAGTTGGAATCGGTATTTTTGCTTTGTAACTGTCCGGATGATAGTAAAGTTAAGTTTGCTACGAGCACTTTACTCGATGGAGCGTTGTCATGGTGGAATTCATACGCTCAACCGATTGGTATGGAAAATGCTTCTAAGATTACGTGGGAGGAATTTAAGAGCTTGGTGACTAAGAAGTTTTGTCCTCGAACCGAAATCAAAAAGTTGGAGACGGAGTTCTATGAATTGGTCACGATTGGGTACGACATTGACACATACATTCGGAGATTCCAGGAATTAGCCGCGTTATGCCCGTCGATGGTTTCTGATAATGAAAAGTTGCTAGAGGCTTTTATTGGAGGACTTCCCGAGGTCATTCAAGGAGATGTGACATCTTTTGATCCACAAACAATCGAGGAAGCTATTCGAGTTACTCAGAAGTTGATGGCACAAGTGGTGAAGCGAGGTAAGTACACCACCAACCGAAACAACAACAACCCCAACAACCACCAACCACAACAATAACCAAACAACAACAACAACGATAACCAAACCACACAACAAAGAAAATGGAAAATGACCAGGAAGGTTATGATAACGACAACCAAAACCATAACACAAACCATCACCAACAACATAATAGAAGACAAGAAGTCGCCAGGGTCTATGTTGCTGCACCAACCAGGGAAAGAGCTTATGCAGGAAACTTACCGCGATGCCACCAATGCATGCTACATCATAATGGTCCATGTGGTATATGCTTTAGCTGTCACCAAGTAGGACACCTTGCTAAGGACTGTAAGGGCAAAGCCGTAGTCACATGCTTCGAATGTGGGGAGCAAGGACACTATCGGAATCAACGTCCTCAAAACCAAGGTCAACAAGTCGAAGGTGCTCATGGGAATGTATATATGTTAGAAGGAGGAGGAGGAGCTCGTCATGGTCACAACAACGCAGAAGACTGAAGAAGTTCGGAAACTAACAGTTTTATTTCTCCTTATGTACTATGTCGTACTAAGTTTATGTTTTCCATCGTACCCGAATCTTTATAACCTAAGATGTACTACTTTTGCTAAACTACTCGTTGTAAAATATTCTCATCTATCGTACTTTATTTCTTTTCGATTTGTTATCATTTACGAGGATTTTAATTCTTTTTACCTTAACTATCATTTAACGACACTTCTCCATGTCTTCTCTCCTCAAGGTTCATCACAATTTTAACATCAGTTGACCCAACACCAAACAAACATATGAGTCGATTAGTCCAAGCATTGCATAGTTACTCCTAAATTATACATAGCCTGATCACCTATGTCTAATTCAGGAAGAATCATGCAATGAAGGGAGTAGTAGGCTTATATGTGTAAGCAATTCCGTAATCGAGCCAAATTTTCAAAAGATTTTCTTCAAACCACTTATTTCCAGTTTGATCCCGTGACAGTTTCTTGTTTGATGAGTTGCAAAGATCGAGCTAGAAACAAGTTGTTACCTAAACCGATTTAGCCTAATCGTATGACAGTTCTTGTTTGATGAGTTGTGGGATTAAGTAAAAATCGGTTACCAAAAAGTCTTTTGAGGGTTTTGCTCGGGAATGGGAAAGTTTGCCACATCAAACCCTAAACTCGAGAGACTAACACGAACTGAATTCAGGGACTGAATTCCTTTTTGGATGGGCGAATGTGACAATCCGTACTTTCAGGTCATTTCTCGACACCGTTCATGTCTCATTATTTCAACATTTTAGTAAACTTGGTTTACTTGTTTCAAATTCGCGTAACCTTGGAGGTTTAGCGGCGAATTCATGATCATGACATCACGTACATTTCATATGGACTATGATTAGTCTACATTTCATTGACATCATGTGCATCTCATTAGTGCATTCACGACATTTCATTTCACCTTCAACGCGTAATTTTTATGTTTAATAATCTTTATCGCGTGAGTTTTTTTTTTTGTACATTAATCCGTTACTTTCAAAAATGATCCCGAGGTATTTTTAAACTCTCATTTAGTTTGTAAAAACTATATTTTTAGTTTTCCTAGTGTTTCAAATTTATTTGGTATTTTAATCGTTAACGTTTAATTATTACGTCGTTTTTCTTAAAAAAATCTTACGATAATTATTTTATCACTCAATTTTCACAAGGAAAGTATTTTTACAATTTTTATCACCTCAATACAACCTATCTTGATTTACTAAAAAGTTACTTATACCAAAAATTTCCATTTACCCTTACTTGTACATTTTCTACACAACTACTTACACTTTTGTCAAATTTTATACAAATTATATACACAAGTAAAGTTTAAAAAAAAAAAAAAAGATATTTTGAGGGACAACTCCCCCCAAAAACCGGTTTTGGGGGAGGGAAGTCATTAATGTGATATGGTCTTGATTGTTTATGTTTATACATTACATAAAAGTCTTGTTTGTACACTTTCTCATTCATTCTCTTCATTTTTCTCAAGTGTTAGTAAAAATTGTTTCTCTCCTTTGTTTTCTCTCCAACAAACCGGCCACATAGGGTTCTCCAAGAGATCACAAGTTTTGCAAGTCCAAGTGTTTACAATCTAGTATATATCCTTTATATGGTTTTGAAATAAAAACCAAGGATATTTAAGTTAATCCTTGTTACTTTCACCTCATCACTATCATTTGTAAGCTTGTTTTTATCATTTTCAAGTTTCCTTGTCATTTTCATATGTTTTTTTTCATTTTTGGAGATATTATGCAAGTTATGTGATTTATACCATTTATTACATGATTTTAGAGTATATATATAATGGTCATCCTATAATTATCCCCTTGGTATTGGTTGGTCTTGATGGTGATTAGGAACCCATGACACCCTAAGAAGGTGTATGGTAGGATTAGATTAGCTTTGGAGTTGATTTGAAGGGATTAGAATAGGTTTTGTCCGAGAAAAACTATTTTCGATAACTATATTTTAAGGTTCTGTCCTTGTTTCAATTTTCTGGAAAATCCGACATTTGGTACAAAACTTTGGCCTTGATATTTAGAAAATATACTTAAAAACGAATCCGTGGCCGCTTGAACGGATAAAAACGGACTTATAACGAAGTCGTGGTGAATTTTTAAAGTTGACGACGAAATATATATGTTTTCTGAAAATTTCAGCAACATGTTTTTAATTTAATCGAGTCAAAAACGAGCCTTAAGCTTCACAAATTATTTCGACTTCTCAAAAATATATTAGTTTACTTCAATACGAAGCTAAGGACATATTAAACTTAGAAAACGGATTTGAAACGACAAAGATATGCACTTTTTTCATAAACTTGCCGTAACTAATTTTCTGCACACTATTAGCCAAAACCACCATCTTTAACCCTTATTATCTTTATGTTCGAGACCTTTTGGACGAAAACTCTGAACTGAAACTTTTAGATATCGATACAAACTTTCCAAAACAGTCGAGTTCGTTCTCTAACGATCGACGTACACCATTTTACGACTAGTTTTCCAAAGCCATTTTTGGCAATTTCATGATTTTTTCGACGACATTGTTTTGTGCGACGAAAAGTGTAATTTCTCTAAAATCATTATAAAACCATTGTAGGATGACATTTTGACGTAAAAACATGTAAAGTCATTTTGATTGGTCGAGACGTCAAACGAGTATTTTTCGACGACGAGTAATATTTTCAAAAACCGTAAATGGTATAAATTACATACGTAGTGCATGCATAACATTACATTGAAACTCATATCATATCATATCATTGGTACTAGGTACCGGATAACGCATCACATTATACCTCAGTGTACTCACTTTTGCCATTCTTCCAGTTTATCCAAGTGAGTTCTATAGCCCCACTTTTCTTGTTTTAATGCTGTTATTAAACTCTTTGGGGGAGATACATGCTCAAACTGTTTTCATTTACTTTCACAAGTACTTTAGATTTTTAAGGCTAAAATCTATCATGATTTCCATTGTTTCTAAATCAAAGGTTATACTATATAAATTGTTCTTGTTTGCGTGCTACGGTACTACGTCGTATAACGTTCTAAATCAGTTGACTACTGATAAATTGAGTTAAGTGCTATGGATTATGTGCTATTGTTCTACGTCGAGTTAAGTGCTATTGATTAAGTGCTATCGTTCTACGTCGAGTTAGGTACTATGGTATATTCATTGAGCTAATGGTCTTGGTATATTCATTGAGCTAATGGTCTTGGAAAGATTTGAACCACACTCATAAGTTTGGAACATAAACTACATACATTCCGGCAGTGGGTTGAACAACACAGGTTGCAAGTTTTGTATGGGCGGGACTTGGAACTGAGTGGATTTACAATGCCTTTGCTACATAAACGATTTCGATACATTGAGTTATGCATTATTGGTGAATTCATTTGACATCATATGTTTGGAACATAAACTACACACATTCCGGCAGGGGGTTGTGAACACACAGTTGCATTTTGTATGGGCGGGACTTGGAACTGAGTGGATTTACAATGCCTTTGCTACATAAACGACTTTGGAAGTCTTTACATTTCAACGATTTACAATGCCTTTGCGGCATAAACGATTTCGAACGGCTTTTCATTTCAAAACAAACTCTATGAACTCACTCAACCTTTGTGTTGACACTTTTAGCATGTTTTATCTCAGGTATCTAAGGCATTCATTTCATGGCATGCATTTGGACACATCGTGGAGTCGTGGTGACGACGCGTCTCCCTTTGGTTTTACGTACTTTAAAACATCGTTTGAATTGTACAAACTTATTTCCGCGCAAGTTGATTTACATTGGGACCTACTTTGTAAACTCTGATTGTTTTATTAAATCAAACGATGTATTTTCCAAACGACACTTTAGGTCGTTCAATATAACTGTGATTGTGATGCTATGACAGTCAATCCCCAGGAATTCCATTCCGCTGCAAAACAGGTAATTTGGGGGTGTGACAAAATACAACAATATAAAATCTATACAAAACCCAAAAAGATTTTTATTTTTCATTTAAAAAAAAAAAAAAAAAAAAAAAAAAAAAAAAAAAAAAAAAAAAAAAAACGTTTTTAATACTCTAGGGACTAAAAGTGTCATTTTCTCATTTCACTTCCTTTAAAACCTTAGTTTTAATTCATTATTTTCATACCATTCATTCTCAAACTCACACACCTGCTGCTGCGTATTATACTTCGATCCAATCAAGTTTTTTTTTGTTATTCCACAATCAATTGTAAGTATCTTTTACTAATTGTTGTGTTATGTTTGTTTAATTGGGGTTCCTTTTCTCGTATTTAGGACATATTCGATCTTAGGTTATGCGGAACTTAGGATTATGCGGGTCTGATCTTAGGTTAGGTATTTGGCTAATCTGTTGCGCTTTATGAATTTAGAATTCTTGATTTATATGAATGCTTGGTAGGTCCTCTAGTTGTGTTAAGTTATGATTATTGGCGAGTTTGAGATAAACTGATGCGTTTTGGCGAGTTTCTCATGGTCTTATGAATTTTAGCGAGTTTGCCGACTATTTGTGATTTTTCGCGAGTTTGCCGTCAAATTAAATTTTGGCGAGTTTGCCATTTATTGAAATTTTGGCGAGTTTGCCATTTCATTAACTGTTTGGCGAGTTTGCCATTTATTTTAATTTTTTGGCGAGTTTGCCACTGTCTTAAATGTTTGGCGAGTTTGCCATTTATTTTAATTTTTTGGCGAGTTTGCCACTGCCTTAAATGTTTGGCGAGTTTGCCATTTATTTTAATTTTTTGGCGAGTTTGCCACCTCCTTAAATTTTTGGCGAGTTTGCCACTTCCTTAAACTTTTGGTGAGTTTGACATTTATTTTAATTTTTGGCGAGTTTGCCACTTTCTTACATTTTTTGGCGAGTTTGCCTTTTATTTAAATCTTTGGCGAGTTTCTCTTCAGTGTGTATTTGGCGAGTTTGACTACCACACGAGTGTCTGGCGAGTTTCTTCTAGCTTTAGATTGTGGTGAGTTTGTGTTGCTTGCGAGTTTCTTGTTGTCTGACTGATTAATGGCTAGTTTCTACCTGCCCTATGATTATTTGCAAGCTTGTCATTGGTTCAAGGTTTCAGGACATGTTTATGCGTTTAAGGTTCCATTAATAAACTTTGGCGAGTTTGTATACTTGTTATTCTTCATGAATTTGATGTTCCCGTGTTTTCAAGTGAGTCTTAGCAAGTATGACTCAGTTAATTTTGAGAATTTCAATCATTAATGATTTTGTGTGTTTGCATTGTTTGTATGTTTGAATCATATGAGTTATCTCTCTAACATGTCATTACCTATTCTTGGATATCTTGGTAAATGCTTTGTTTCAGGTCTCAACATGTCTCAAGGATCTCTCACAAAGAAAGACATGTATCCCATTGACGATGAACGCAATATTGCGCTTTCAAACTCTCGTATTGATTTCGAACAACTTCTATGCCATCCCACGTGTCAGATTGTAGTGGAAATTCTTAAGAAGCACTTCTGTAGGCATCTTCTGACTTTATCTGCAAGTGTCCCAGCAATCTACCTGCATCAATTCTGGCATTCACTCAAGATAAGTAACGATTCCACCATCATGACAGTTCAGATTGACAGAACTCCAGTTGAATTTGATGTTAGCATTCTTCGTCATGTTCTTCATCTTCCTCTTGAAGAAACACAGACCAACACTTCATTCACACCATCCCCATCGTTTTCACAAATTGCACTATCTCTTCGTAAAATGGGTTATGATGAGTCTTCTCAACCGCTGTCAACCAGTTCTGATGTACATCGCAAATTCATTCCCCAACCATGGTTATCTATGTTTACCATACTCAGCCATTGTGTTACGGGAAAAGCTACTGGCCATGAACACCCTCGATTGGAACTACTTCAAATCTTCTGGGGTATCATTAATACACAACACCTTGATTATGCACAGCTAATCTGGAATGATATGATTTATCAAGCACGGCAGTTTACCAATAAGAAAGGGTATAAAATTCCATTTGCTCGTTACACCAAGCTTCTTATTGAATACTTCATGCAAATAGATCCAAGCATCGACAAACGAATAGCAAGTGTTGATCAGTATCATACTCCTCACATGGATCATGTGCTTAAAACTGTTAAAGTTCAAAGCACGAGCACAACAAACAAAGGTTTAAGAATTCCTGATCGTCTCTTTAATGATGGCATCAAGCTGACTACCGCTTACAGGGACTATGATCAAGCAGAAAAAGCAGGAACAGTTGGCATTATTTCTAAAAGAAGAAGCAGGAAATCCACTGCAAAACACAAGCAAACCTCACTGATTGATGAAGATTTATCCAAATCAGAACATGTTGCTGAAGAAGAACAAGTTCATCCTCACGACGAAGATGCTAACCCTACAGAAACTCAAAGAATTCTCAAAGTGAAACAAGAAAAAGCTGCAAGACAACGTGGTAAAACCATCAGTAGTCAAACTCTACTACTTCAATCTCCTCGCACCCACAAACAAGACCAAGCAATTCTGAAGAAAACCTTGGCTATCACCAAACGTCATCACCAAGCTGATATTGAAAGGTTGCAGAAGAAGGGTGCAGGATCAGGTTCCAAGATGATTTCTGAACCACTTCAACAACCCATGAATGAATCAGAATCTTCCGAAGAGGATAACTCAATTTCTGCAGCACACTCTTCATCCAAAGATGAATCTGATCAATTCATTCATTCTGAAAATGAAGAATCTGTCACATGATGAATCTGATGATTCTGATGATGTTTTCGTTGTGAAACCACATTTGCAAGGTGATGCTCATAACCAACAATCATTAATACAACCACCTCCAGCATCATCAGATCAACAGTCAAAGACGAATGTTCCTTCCAAAACCACCTTTAAGATCAGGCTCCCTTCTCGACAAACATCTGAAGCAACTGAGAAAGATAAATTTCAAGACATTCAAGCACAGCTCACTTCCCTTCAAACTCAAGTTCAGACACAACAACAGCAACTTCAAGAACAACATCAACAAATTCAGAAGTTTCCATTACCAGAACAGATTGAGGAAATCCTTAAACAGGTCCTTCCTACAGAGGTCAAGAGTTGCATTAATGAAGTTCTACCATCAGCCTTACGCACATATGTCAAAAACAAGCTTCAAAGTGCTGTAGCCACTCATCTTCAAACACATCCGATAACTCTTGAAACTAAACCATCAACGTTGCCTGTCGTTGATCTCAAAAGTCAACTTCTGGAGAAGATAATTGATGATGAAGAAGAAGTGGAACTTCGAGATGCTCTACTCAAATCCATGAAGAGGGCTGATAAGAAAAGTGCATCTGCAACGTGCAAGGATATCCCGCCTCGTAAACGCAGACCCGATGATAAAGATGATGAGTCACGTCCACGAGATAAACGTTCCAAATTCCTGCACCCGTCATCTTCAGTTTTCAAACCACTTCTCATGATATTTCACCTGAAGATGAAATTCACCACAATCTCCAATCAACCTCCACAACAGAATGTCTCTCAAGTCATATCCCAGCCACCATTCAACATGCAACAAGATGATGCTCCAAATGATTGACTCTTCCACGACTCAGTTTGACTGGTTTGAAGATATGATTGATGCTCATCCAGAAGATGATCTTCTTAATGAAGCTTCCATTGTGGGTTTCACAAAGAATTTGAAAAAGATCATGAAGGTGCAAAAACTTCAGTTGTCTCACATTGCCACTATTCGCCGAGCAGGGTTTACACAATTTAAGACTTCCACAACTTCCAGGCTTCAATTTGAATACAATCTTGAGGAAGTTGCACGAGCAATGTCTGAGAACATTACTTGGGATGTTTCGTTGCCCTCCAGTGCTCCAAAACATTCAAGTTTCATGACTATTCTCAACCTTTACCACTCATGGGTCATACTCACAATCTCAAGGTACCCACACCTTATTTTTTAATCATGATCTAGAATATCTAAAGTATGGAAACACAGATCCAGAGAAACGATATGCAACATCATTGTCTAAGTTTCATGCTGCGCTTTTTACACTCAAGAGGGCATGGAGGAAGAAGTTGCTGACTTTTTAGTTCTTCCGTTTGTTAATTATAATGATGAAGCTGAACTTGGCATCTTCCATTGGCCAAATATGCGTAAATGGTTTTACAAATGGCGACTCACATTCACCTCCAAACACAAAGTGTGTTATAACCACCGGATCTTGTCCATTAAAAGTGCAGATATTATGGATAAATACGGTACAACTTTTTTACTAACATCAAGTTTCGCAGAGCTGACGACAACGAGTATACTTTCAACGAAGCTGACTACAGGTTTCTGAACCTCAACGATATCGAAGATATGTATCTTCTCAAAGTTCAAGGAAAACTTGAGCATCTTCCTAGAAGCTTACAATATGATATCTTCACTCAATCCTCATTTTTATCCGCAGTCTTGTCATTAAGTCAAGAGTTGAAGATCTTCATCTTGGTGTTGAAAGTTATCAGAAACGTCTGAATCTTACCAAACCTGATCTCCAACCACCCGGCATTTATGACCAGCAACCGTATACATTCACCACAACACCATTTGGATTACACTTCATCCGGAACAACATCGTCAAATACATGAGATATGAAGAAATCCACAAGTTTAGTGATGATACGTTGACACAGGTAAAGGTTGAGCTTGTCAACATTCTTGAAGATCTGAATGCGGGCAGAAAACAACGTTGGTTGCGGAACATGACATGGAAGAGAAGCGATGTTAAACAAGCTGAAAAGTTTGTCAAGAAAATTGATTCACGACTCAAGTTCCGAATTCAGATGCGACGACTTGAAAGCTATGTTGGAGGAAGAGCAAGGGTTCCGAATATCTTAACGTTTCGTCGACCTGAATGAAGTACTGCAGTTAGTTAGTTTTTTGGAACATTACTGGAACATTTAAACATCTGTCTGTAATAACTCTAACTCTTTACTTTCATTCGTATGCTTATCTTAATTGATTTTGATTTTCTGTTAAACCTTGAGCTCGAACTTTTTCACAAGTACAACAAATCTGATAATATGTTTTTACAACCTGTAATAAACTGTTTCAAATTCGACTCAAGAAGGCTATCTCTTGAATATGCTTCCATATTTGAGGGGGAGTATTGTTCAACGAAACAGAATCGATTCCACGAAAGGACCCTGTGGTACGTTTTCAGTGCCTCAATCCTAATTAAAGGAGCGAAAGCTTCTTAACTGTTTAAAACAAAATCTTTGTTCAAACTCAAATGTTCTTAAAATCCGTTTCTTCCCAAAGGAATTTCAAACACCTCAAAAGCATATTTTAATCAACATGTTTTTCAAAAACAACATTCATATGCTATTTTTGAAGGGGAGAAATGTGATTAAAATTGTTGATCAGGAAGTTTTGGAATCTCATAACGTGCTCGACTCAGATATCACCAATGAATTGACGATCTTTGAATGTCAGAAATCGAAAAGATTTGTCTTCCAAGACTTATCTTAGTAGAATGTACCAATCCGAGACACTCTTGATTGACATGAACTTTGACGGGTCTAACCTCTTTTTCAAGGAGAGTTTACATCTTCAAGGTAGTTATTAGAGCTAGTTGTCACCTAAAAGCTGATAATGGAACTCTTTAACTATACAACGTAACCGTGTCTCGCGGGGAATTGTCTATCAAGATTCGATCAATTCAAAAAGTGCTAGCTCTTCCCTCTCTGTGCAGATTTCAGTCAAAACTCATAAGCACATGTGGAGGGGGAGTATTTCTGAAAAATCAAAAACTCTCAAGGTGTTAGCAAAACATGTTTTTCATCATAAACATATTGAGAGATTTTTCAAGAAAAGTTTTGTGGCAACATAGGATAGTCATGGAGTTATAAGGTGACTAAGTTTAGGAATAAACGTCCTATGATCCGCCAGAGCCGGAGGGATCTACCCAAGGACATCACAAATAGTTAGTATCTAGAAGTCCTTAGGTATGATTTAAAAAGGAGAAAATGAGAATCGGAGAAAGAAGGAGTTGAAGAATTAAAAGAAAAGTTAAAGAAAAGGGTGAAAAGAAATAGCCCTCCAATTATTCAACTTAGGGCAGACACCGGGTTCAATTCATATGCTACTGGTTGTCACAAGATGACACCGGTATTGAAGACAAAGTCGTCATGGACCCAGTGACGCAATGCACTAAACCTTCTAAGTCACTCAAGTTCTCTCAAAAGAGCTTGTTTTATTCTCACAGGGAACCCTACGTAATCTATCGACTCTCTCTTACAGATTGTTGGTATTGAAGAAGGAGACCCTCTCCCTAGTCTCCGCTTAGGAAAATCAAAGCGCACTAATCGAGTCTAGAGCCATGAGATTCATCAAAAGATCTCTTAGGACAATTAATATTTCATCACTTGTTTCAAACAATAGAACACAAGTGACATTTTTCTAGAGTCCTACGCAGATCTTAGCAATCTGCCAGAACATTTATGAGGGGATTCACAATTGTGATCCTCAATGATTGGATGGAAATTCCTGCCAGGGTCAACATCAAACAGCCCTGACAGCAGGTCACTTCGGTAACTCCTTGTGGGTTACGCTTAGTGTGTCTCAAACGGTCTACAGTCGTGGGGTGATGCTTCGGTGTACCTCAGCGACTCATCTGAATTGTAGGTGTATTTCGGTACATCGGTGTATATCTCACTTGTGGGACTCCAGTTCAGGAACAGCCTTTGTGAGAATTAGAGATGTGTTTTCACACTATGCTGTTAACACTCTCGAAGTTCAAACTTGTAAATGCTGGATTATTTCTAACCCATGTTTTATGTTTTCTTCTTATGGATGCTCACGGGTGGAAAAGATCGTGCAGACACTTCACATGCTCATACCAACATAAAGGCAAAGAAAATTTCAGAAAGATTCTACATCAAAGTCAAAGAATCTGCAAAGTTATTAGATAAAGATCAAAGATAAGAATGAGAGCTTCAAATATATGAATCACAAACTTCATCAGAAGTATGAGCATGCTGGAAATGACTTTCATCACTAACAACAAAGATGTTGATAAAAGGCAGATTTCACAACTGATCACAACAACAAGAACAAAGAACAAAGATTCAAAGAATCAAAGACGTCACAAGCTATGAACGCCAAAGAAGTTCAAGACGTCAAACGACCTAAGCAAGACAACAAATGATGACCAACCCTTAGGGGGAGATTGTTAGGAACATGTTTTATTATCTAGTGTAGGTCATTTCATTTGTAATAGGTCGTTAATAATTATGGTTTATAAATGTTTGTAATTATTTTCTCAGCTCATGTAGTAAGCCCATGAGCTGTGATAGAAGGTTCTTCTAGAACCAAGGGAAACTCCCCTACTTATGTAAAGACTATAAATACCCCCTCCCTAGAAGGGAGAGGGTTGTTGGTTCTAATTGCAATTATCATTTTCACTAATCATTCATTAGTTCCTTCCACTCTCTCTCTCTATAACTTTCTCTCTCTAGAAATACATATTGTTGTGATAATATGGTGACCTAACATACTTAATCATATTTTCTTCTTTAGCCACGTATTCGCCCAACACGTGGTTGGCCACTAGTCGGGAGTCCACATTTGCCTCTAGGTTACGTACACCCATCCGAGCTGCAATGCGTAGCCCAGCGATTAGAGCTTCATATTCTGCCTCATTGTTTGTCGCTGTAAATTCAAAATGCAGTGCGTAAGTGAATTCCATTCCCTCTGGGTTTGTGAGAATGAGGCATGCTCCTGAGCCATCCACGCATGAGGATCCATCTGTAAACAAGATCCATGGGTCATGCAGTTCCGTCCTACTTGGTGCGGGTACCTCATCGATGTCTGGCTTCTCGACGAGGAAGTCTGCCAGAATCTTCCTTTGATTGCGTACGTGTCTGTAAGATATGTTGTGCTCACCTAGCAATACACTCCACTTCTGCAGTCGCCTGATGTCAGTTGGAGATAATCTGCTTGATTGGTTGGTCTGTGATTACTGCTATTGGATGCGCTTGGAAGTACCTGCGTAGCCGTTTAGCAGCAAACACCAACGCCAGAACTAATTTCTCCATGGCGCTATAGTTCATCTCCGTCTTCTTGAGCGCCTTGCTTACAAAGTAGACAGGGGTTTGTACTGAATCCCTATCTGTTAGTAGCACTGCGCTGACTGCTCCATCAGTTGCGGATAGATACATAATTAACTCTTCCCCTGGTCGAGGTGCGACAAGTGTGGGGAGCGTTGCCAGGTGTTGTTTAAGTTGTACGAAGGCTGCTTCTGCCTCCGTAGTCCACCGAAAATCTCCCTTTTTGATACACTTCTTGAGTGTTTTGAAGAGAGGTAGAGACTTATCTGCTGACTTAGACAGGAACCTGTTAAGACCGGCCAACTTTCCATTGAGAGATTGGACCTCCTTCAACGTGCGCGGTGAAGGAAGTTCAATAACAACTTTTGTCTTTTCCGGGCATGGTTTTATACCGTCGGGTTCTATTAGGTATCCGAGGAACATGCCTTCGGCGGCGCCGAAGGTACATTTTTTGGGATTTAGCTTCATATTGATCTCTCGTAGAGTTCTGAACGTTTCCTCAATATCGCGAACTAACTCATCTTCAGTATGGCTTTTTATGACCAGGTCATCAACATAGACCTCCAGGTTGTGACCCACCTGTTTTTCGAAAGCATTGTCTACTAACCACTGGTAGGTGGCGCCTGCATTCTTCAAGCCAAAAGGCATTTTTGTGTAACAGTAGACGCCTTGGCTTGTGTGAAAGGCCGTTTTTTCCTCATCCTCCTTTGCCATCTGGATTTGATGGTATCCTTTGTACGCATCGAGGAAACACTTCAATGGGTACCCACACAGAGACTCTATTTTCCAGTCTATCTCTGGTAATGGGTAGCAGTCTTGTGGACACGCTTTGTTAAGATCGGTGAAGTCCACGCACATTCGCCAGCTACCGTCGCTCTTTTTGACCATTACTGGGTTAGAAAGCCAGTCGTGGTAGTAGACTTCACGCATAATTCCCGCATCCACCAGTTTGTGTACCTCTGCCAAAATTGCTTGCGCGCGCTCTGGGGCTTGGCCGCGCTTCTTCTGGCGTATTGGTGAGTACCCTTGTCGGATTCTCAGTCTATGCTCTGTGATTGAGCGTGGTACCCCAGTCATGTGTTTTGGCTCCCATGCAAAAATGTCCAAGTTCTTTTGCAAGAGCGCGCACACAGCTGCTTTGCCGTTGTCCGACAGTGACCCTCCAATGGATATTTCCTGTTCCGGGTAGTCTGGGTGAATCGCAACCTTCAGATTTGGAACTTTGGTTGCGCGCTGTTCTGGGATTGGTGCCGTTTCGCATGTAATCGTGTTACATTCTCTATGCGGTACAGTGGCATTGTAAAGTGTAACAATGCCCCCTTCCACTGGGAATTTAAGCATCCCGTGCGCTGTTGATGGCACTGCGCGCATAGCGGATATCCCAGGCCTCCCGATAATGCCATTGTATGGCGAGGGAGATTTGATCACCATAAATTCCATCCAAGCCGTCGCAGAGTGTTTTTCGTTTCCGATGCTGACTGGTAATCGTATTTGCCCCATAGGCCATATCTTTTCACCCGTAAAACCAGTCAACGCCGTTCTGACCGGGCTTAACTGACTGCGTATTTCAGGCCGCAGTCGCTTGAAGCAGTGCTCATACATGATGTCCGCCGATGCTCCACCATCAACATACATGCGATGGATGTCATGACCCCCCGCACTAATCTCAATGGTGAGTGGCTCAACCACTGCGTTGTCCGCAGTTAAGGCGGGGAAAGAAATTTCGTTTCCTCGGGAAAACTCCTGGCTGACCTTCTGTCTAGTGACCTGCTGCCATAATTGTATCATGTAGATGGTGTCGGCCTTTTCCTTGGGTGTCTCCTTCTTGTTTCCTCTTTTCTGTCTATCCTTCCCCTCATTAATATTTTTGACCAAATGGTCCAATCTGCCTTCTTTAACCAGTTTGTCAATGAGCTGGCGCAGTTGGACACATTCGTTAGTGGTGTGGCCCTTCTGTGCGTGGTAGTCACAGTAGCCACTCCCCACTCGCCGATCCTCTGGAGTGCGCATTTGTGGCGGTCTTGGAAAGTTTGCGCCCTCTGTTGCGAGTATTTCCTTCGGCGTTTTTGTCAGCGGGGTGTACTTGTCATTGTCGCGCCCACTCCCTTGGTTGCGATAGTTCCTGTTACGGTTACTATTCCGGTCCGTGGATTGTCTCCCAGGTTGTTCCTGTGACCGGTAGTTTGAATAGCTTCTCTTGCTATCCGCCGCAGCAGCTTCTCCTTGGACGAAGGACCGTGTGCGTTTCATGACTTCATCAAAAGATTGGGGAATCTTGTCATTCAATCTTTTGATAAGTTCTGGGTTGCTGATCCCATTCATAAACCCTGAAATTTTGAGTATTTCAGGACATGCTTTAACTTGCATACATTCATCCTTGAAGCGCTCCATAAAAGCGCTCGTGGATTCCCCTTGGCGCTGTTTGACCCTAGCGAGTTCAATGGGGTTTTTCGCACACTTTTTCCGTTGAGTGAAATTTAGGCGGAACGCCTTTCTCAATTCTTCAAACCATGATGCTTCTACGTGAAGCTTGTTGACCAGTTACGCGCGTTTCCCACTAGTGTGGAATTAAACATGTGGCACCACACTGCTTGTGGCCATTTTTCGATAGTTGCGGCTGATTCGAAATTTTTTAGGTGATCGTCAGGGTCACCTGTTCCGTCATAGGTTTTGACATTAGTAGGCATGCTCCTCTTCTTGTTTTCTGAGAAATCACTGATGCGTCTAGTGAACGCATCCACCTTCTGACGACGCCATGGGAGAGACATGTCTTCCTCCTCTTGGTCACGGTATTTCTTTCTGGACTTCCAGTGTCCAGTCTCGCTATCCTCGTTGTCCGAGGAATTATCAGAGGACGAATCTTCCCTCCTTTGGCGCTTGCGCCGGCTGTCCTCAGAATTTGTACTTGAGGGACTCTCACTTGGGGAGTATCGTCGCCCAAGTCTGTCCTGGATTCTGCGGCTACCAAGTCTGGCGTGGACGTTGTTGCGCCGTTCATCTTCTTCACTTTCTTCCGAATGCGGTGAGTTAGGTGTCTCTTCACCCTCAACTCTCCTCCCAATTCTGTTGAATACCAGGGGTCGGCGACTATCCCTCCCGCGCTTTTCCTTCTGTCTGCGCGGTGGAGACGCCTCAAACTCTGGGCCAAAGTTGAGTCGAGCATGCAGACTCCGTCATGACCTTTTCTTTGCTTCATCTTCCATGAGAGTGGCTAAGGCTTCGTAGTTTTGAGAGACAAAACTACTTGGCTCTAGTTCCGGCACGACTCCCTCTAGAACAGGGGTGTCCGTTTCCACCAGTATGCCCTTGTTCTTATCGGGCGCGTCGGGTGCTTTTGTGAAGTTAGTTTCTAGCACCGATTGGAGAGGAGTAAAAGGAGTGCGCAGTGGATCTCTGGCACTGGTGGTGGTTGTAGTGGCCTGGGTTGTCCCCGAGAGCGGTTCCACCAGAGGAAGACCGTCCTGGCCTGATCCCTGATTTTTAGCAGCGCTGGTTGTCCCAGAAGTCTACTTAGGAGTTGATCCACTGTGCGTCTTTTTTCCCCGTAAGGTCTGGTTGCGATCGCTGATTTCCATGCTTCGTCATTCTAGTTCTTGGTTCTTAGTGAATGGTCCCACGGATGGCGCCACTTGTTGATACAAAAGTTGGGCGTTCCTTGTTTGGAGCTCCGGCTCTCGTACCAATTGAGAATCGTTGCTTGAGACCTGCGCACTAAGAGACAGAAAACACCGTTAGGCTTACCGTGGGATTGTCTCCCACGATTATCCTCCGGCGTGAGAGTAAGTAATCGGTTTAGGGTTTAAGGAGAGTAGGGTTTGTAGATCGTACCTTAAACGAGGGATGTGATTCCCTTTATATACGCACGGAATCCTTGTTGGTTCCGTGTTCCTCAACCTTCGGCGTATCCCGCCTAAGTCGGTTGGGGAATGATTATCTCCAAACATAGGAGATATCCAATATCTATTCCGTAAATAGCTTTGGGTTTGGGCCTTCGTGAGCCCAAACACTGATCGGCGTAGCCCAGTCCGTGCTGGGCTTGTTAGTATTGGACTTTAGTCGGGTTCGTGACCCGAATCTAGACTATACGTCATCAGGAACCAATGCTAAAAATGACCAAAAACAAGACTAGAAACACAGGTTTTTGGACCGGAACAGTAACGAAGCCAAGATATATAATAGTAGCAATTATATAATTGCTACTATTATATATCGGGTTGTTCTTAGAAGTTATAAACAAATAGTGTGTTTGCACTAAGAAATGAGTGAGACAGAATATTTAGGGTGGGTCAAATTTTAATATTGATCAAATTCACTACATGTAATCTATAGATGTAAACTTTCTTAAAACTTTTGGATAGGCCATGTCATACCCTTCTCCACACTTGGCTCCGTCCCGGGACACGGATGCATTTACAAAAATTTCCAATACGTTAGAAAAATCCATGGATGTCCCGTAAACTCGTGAGACCCACCCTGGTTCGGTCTCAACCTTAATCTGATTGATATGTTTTTGAGAAACTTCATAAGTGCATCAAGCTATATATATATGATATATGCAAGCTAGGAACATATTTTCTCAGTTAAAAACATAGATTATCTACAGCCTCAAAGCCCAAACTCATGGATTAGCCCAATATATTCTTATTTCAACTTAAATGCGTGAGAAATATATTGAGAGCTCACAAGTTGATACTTTTTAGTGACTTGTGAATTCTATTATCTATCATATGACATGATACTAGTTGTTACAAACATCCTCGAGTTTAAACATCCATAAACTAGCCGAATACTTTCAAATATGTTTGAAATCATAACCATAGTAGTGATAGCACACAACAAAAAACCTATAAGAGACTCATACTCCTCTTCTCCCCATACAATATGATCGAGTGAACGAGATGTACGAGATAATAGTTGGAGATAAATTTCAGTTCAATTGCATGATGGAAAACTAGTAATTCTATTGTTGAGCAAGAGGTAAAGTGTCCAAATATGCTGAGTCCATATTCCACAAATTCACATTGGCAGTAACATTAATTCCTGTGGCATTGTTAAACAAAAAGACCTTTGCTGCCCCATAAATTGCTTTTGTTGGATATACCCTTGATGTTATTACACTTCTTCCTCCTTGACCAAAGCTTTCAACTATAGAATGATCAACCTGAAATACAAAGCAAAAGAAGAAAAAAAAAAAAAAATCATGCTGACAATGTATAAAAAAAGACTTTAAAGTTTATATTTTGGATATAAAGCATTGACATACCAACAGTCTCATGGTTAAAATTTCGCCGTCTAGCACTGGAATGCTGCTTCCGTATATTGACTTTGTAACATCTGTGGCTGTCGATGATCTATGTACAAGTTGAATATTAGTTAATTTTGTTCGTTACGAAATGACTTTTTGAATATAAATCGACTGAAATACCTTGATTCATCCGCACAGAAATGAGTTTTAGCAAGGCCGTCAACTCCCTTGGCAACGTAGAAATAAATAGCAGTTTTCTCGACAAGTGATTGGTCGGCAAGAACAAGCAATCCAAATGGTCCCAAAACTCCCCTATCGTAAGAACCACTACTTGTTTTGCAATTGTATCCAACGTCCACCTCGTTTATAGCATCAAAAGCCGCTTCGCTAATGTTAAATGTTGCTACTATATCCAGCTACAATCAATTCAATTTCTTTTTGTCAGTAACATGTGCTTAGTCGTCTATTTTGGTTGTTTAACTGTTTTGTAGATATCAGGACGACATGACACATTTTAATATTATTTCACTATATAGTATACGAAACGAAATCATTAGTGATCATACTTGAGTAGCTAAGCCTGCATCGAGTGGTACGAGAGATCCTGGTTCAAGCAATGTGTTTTCATAAACATTGCCGCTAGATCTTAACTTCTCTACTTCCTTAACAGGCCATTGAAGAATATTGGTCCCCGTTTTCTTGTCAAATACCACATTCCTTGGGACCGTCTGCGTCAAATTTATAGAATATGGTAATTAGTAGGAGTATATGTTTTTTTGTTGTAACAATTATATAAGTGATTTAACAATAGTCTGAAGAGGGTGGTGTTGTTATACCATAACAGATGACCATCCTTTCAAGATATCAGCATTTTCGCTATCATTTTCCCCAATCCAACCCCATAGAAGCCTCCTCTGCGTATGTTGGTCATAAAATGTCTTAGATGCATAGTACTTTTTCCCATAATCTAAGCGTAACCCAATCCCCACATCCAAAACCGGGTCATCGGGTGTCCACTTATTGCTACTCGGGTCATATGTCCCCAATGCGTAGTAATCATGTTTATCGTCATCAAGGCTAGCTTTCAGTATATGTTTTATACCCGGCCCATTTATTGATGTGTCCAAACCATTTGATTCAGTTGTAGAAATCGGGTAAAAGTCAA
The DNA here is from genome assembly GCA_910596185.1 of Chrysanthemum makinoi. Taxonomy (NCBI): domain Eukaryota; kingdom Viridiplantae; phylum Streptophyta; class Magnoliopsida; order Asterales; family Asteraceae; genus Chrysanthemum; species Chrysanthemum makinoi. Next base: position 70,944,136 of record OU343220.1, on the reverse strand, counting down.
TGCACTCCCACATCCCTGTACCCGGAACCGCGTGCATGACACCATCCAACAATTCAAAACTTGTGAAATTAGTGGTTTCATAAACAAGTGAAATGCCCGTTTTATTTACTTTAGATCCTATAGCAATCCGCCATTTCCCATCTGACCCTGTCCATGCTGTGGTTGGATCCCTAAAATCCGTGTCCAAAATCCCGGGTGGTGGGACCATGACCGGGTTACCGGGGTACTTGACCCAATCTAAGAGGAGAGGGTCAGATAAGTTGGCGGGGTACGCTAAGTTTTGGACTTGCACGCCTTCATTAGTGTCTCCAGTGTACAACATAACAAATCGTCCATCAGGAAGAATTGTAGCGGACCCTGTCCAAACACCACTAATGTCATACCATTGATCTGGTACCATCGCGAAAGGCAGATGGTACCAGTTAACCAAGTCCTCGGATACCGTATGACCCCACGTAATATTACCCCAAACAGCCGAATCAGGATTGTATTGATAGAACAAATGGTACCATCCCATGTGATATAATGGACCTGTGTAAAATCATTACATAATTAAAATGGATAACGTAACACTTTAGACTATAAATTATATTCCACGTGTCATGAGATGATTGGCTATTTGACCTTAGACATTTTCCACGTTCTCCACGTTTGGCTGTCCATGTCATTGCCAGCTAATATTATATCATGTGCATTGGGGCCTTTTTCTAGTCTTGTCTATTGTTTTTCATTATAATTGCACTTTTCAAATTGTTTATAAGATATGAAGATTATAGTTTTTGGAAGTTCTCTAAATTCCAATTTCTATTAGTCAACAAGTATTTATAAAAATCAATGAAGTTACAGTAATATAATTATTTGAATAGTAATGCATCCACTATACCATATCTTGCAATATTAGTTAAAAGTTTAAAACAACTTGTGCTATTTTTTATTTTTTATCCTTTACTTCAAAGCATTTTCTTCCACATAAGGGGCTGATAAGCATCTCATACACAATTACTAAAAAGCTTTTATAAAAATTTCTTTAAAAAAGGCTTTTATAAAAATTACTAAAAAGCATCTTAAATAACTTACTAAAATTGCGTCGTTTAACTGAAATTTTCACATTATTCAACATGTTTACGCGATTGGCCAGTGACTAAACATCATATGTAACAGCTCAAAAAAGTGGTTTGCAATGATTGCAATTGTTGCATACGGAGTACGATTTTAACTTTAAAGATATTCGTTAAAGAGTTAATAAGTGGATACATTAAGTTACTGTACTATTTTTAAACTATTTCTACCAACTAGTCTTCAAGATAAAGTCATTTAACTCTCATGTTAATAAAAAGTTACAGTAAAACCAAAATACTCAAGCAGCATGATATATATTCTAATTTTCTAAGTACCCATAAAGGTTAGCATAACAGCCATTTGGCAATTTGTAATAACTTATAGATTATTTTGGGTAAGCCAAATCAAATTGGAGATTGGATAAGTACTAATTAAATATTCTAAATTACTAATTAAAGAAATATTGATAAGAGAAAAGAATACAGAAAGAACAACATACCATTAGGATCTGATTGATCAGCAAAATCCCCACAATGCATGCAAAACAAAACTTTAATCAGTAAATATTATAACCAACTAAAAATTATAGTTTGTGCTTGCTAGTTACATATATTACTTGCACATAACAGATACTTTCTCAACGATTTTATCCTTGGCATATTAAAAAACGACATGGCTTTCGGTTCAACAAGATCTATAAATAGCAATACTAATTGGATAGAGTGGTTTAACTTTTCTTATGATGCTCTAATCATGCCATGTATTCCACATGACTATTTTTGCTAGTACTGTTTTCTATATGCATGGAATATTGGGGTTCACATGAGTTATCAAAGAGTTTATCATCTTATGTTATACTGAAAGTCTGAAACTATATATGTGGATTTTTAAATTAACTAATCACAAAACATAACTTTAACTGGGAAACAGTAGTAAAAAGGGATCAGTAAACGCAAAATAATCAATGCAGTCTCATATGTATTAACGTACCATTCATCCAATTCTTTGGAGGTTGAAAATGGAAACCAGTTCTTTGCCATGTGAGCATAGCATTTGTCCAAGGGTATATATTATCATCCTCGCCAGAAGATGACATTATATTACTCTTTTCTGACACCCCTTGAGAGACTCCTCTTGAACGGCTTCAAAACTGCTTCTCTGGTCAACCAGTGTCTAGGTTTGCCAGAATCCCCTGATAGTCCACCTGGTCCTAAGGCATACATCACTATCAAAGACAAAGAGCAAGAGGAGAGGATAGTGGTCGATATAAGGGTCATAGATGGACC
>OU343220.1:70880199-70941691 GCA_910596185.1 Chrysanthemum makinoi | reverse complement strand
TATCTGCTTCTTCTTATTTGTCGTTAATCATTTTTCAACATTTTTAATATGGGGTCATCTAAATCATGGCATAATTAGTTAATCATTGAGCTTTATTATAAAAATAAAGACATTCAATATACATTAACCATTATAGGACATGATTACTTTTGTCAATGTACATGAATGATATTGATCCTTTATCACCTTCTCATTTTTTAAATTTATTTATTACTTTTGTCATATTCATATACATATAATTATTTTTTACTTTTGTCATATACATATACGTACTTATATATAAATGAACAAATAATACAAATTTTATTGAAAATGAATAATTAAAAATACAACATAAATAACGTTACATAATTACTTTATTAGGTCAATATTTTCCGGAATACGATAATAATGTTCGTGAAACACATTTTGACGACTAACATATGTGTCCTCCCATCCAGATGCATTTACACTTTTATACGTAATCCAAAGTGGATGAGTTAACGGTAATGGACAACCTTCGCGTAATCTTGCATTTTACATTCTAGTAGTTATTGTTTGTTTGTTCTAGTATAGTATATAGTGTTCATATTGCAATCTAGTGTCGCTTTAATATAACGGGTTACACGTATTACAGCATATCCGGATTAGAGTTGGGTTTTCTAATCTGATTAATAAACATTGTAAAATTATCTTAGCCCATCTTTGTTGATTGTTTTAATATTGGTTTAGTAAAAATTAAAAGCGAAAAAGTAAAATATAGGCTAGAAAGAAAAAACTGTGAATTAAATAAATTACTCCGTAATAAATAGAAACACCTATATTAAATGTCTCACTTATTTAATTATGTTTAATTAGTAAAAGAGATTACCACAATCATCTTGTTGCAAAGTACGAGTAAAATAAGCTCTTGACCAGAAAGATACTACACGAATTTCCAGGTAACTACCTTTTGACCAAATAAATATTGGTGAGTTTAGTAGTACCCTTTAATATAAGCTATTAGTTTGTTGATTATTACAACGAGAGGATCTTAATCCTACGAAGTTTATTTTTAGTAGTGCAAAAAAATGTTTTTTTTTTTATTTTTTTATTTTAAAGTAACTAAAAGATATACCAAATAGTGCACACCCTTTAAAATACTAGAAATTTTCGAGTGCATACTTTCTAAGACACACAAAATAGAAAATGGGAGGAATTTCATCTACATTTTTAAAAGCTTTATAATTACATTAATATCTTTATTAAAATTTGAAATTACATCAATATTTTTTGAAAACTCTAAAATCCTCATATTTGTCCTAATATATAATTTAATCAAAATTAAATGATTTTAAAATATAAGAATTTATTTTAAATATGACTTAATAATTGTTTGACCTTTTTACCCTTAAATAAAATAAATAATGGATCCAATTTTCTCCAATCTTTAAGCTTACCTCTTGTTACTTTAATGATTTGTTTGCAATATTCCCAACAGATCCATCCTTCATGTTTTTCATATTTGCCAGAAATTAATATTCCCATTACTCGTGCAAATTAACAAGATTTTATTGTAGCACATAATTATATTATGATATATTTTGGTTATTTGTTTCGTATAACGTTTATTCATACAACGTAAAAAAATTAAAATGTAACTGTAAGTTATTGTAACATATAATGATTTTAAGTAAAAAACAAATTTTAACAGCTAATTTAAATGTTTCATAAATTAGTTTTCAGCTTCCATTTAGGTAAAATAACAAATTAATTTTCTATTTATTTTTAAGTTTTCACTTTTTACTTTTTACCTCTTGGTTTGTTCTTTATATATATATATTTGATCCAATTATGTAATTAAATTTCTGCTGAATTAAAAATCTATTATTAACATCATAAAATTGATTTTTTTTTCCTTTGCATTTTAAATGTTTTGTTGTTACCTTGTTTTTTTTTGTCAAGTGCACAAGCTTTAATTTTGCCATTGTTGAAGGATCTGCCGTCTTCACAAGAAACATTTTAATAGAATACAAAGCCTTTTAACCATTTCGCTTAACAATTGATAAAATTGTATTAAATATTGCATCTGCAAAAGCCATTTAATAATGGGAGATGATTTGTACACATCATAGATTGATTGGAACACTCAAAAGTATCGCATTTTGACATTTATACTCTTGAATGGGTGAATATGAGTAAAATGATCTAAAGGGTATATATGTCGATTAATACAATACTTTTGAGTGTCCCAATTAATTCATGGAGTGTACAGATCACTTCCCTTTAATAATGCAACGAAAAATCATAAAGCTTACAATTTCATGATTTAAAACTACTGAGAGGATGGCAAGCGATAAAGGTGAATATACATAAAATATGATGATTTTTAATTAGGGGAATAAAGGTAAAAAGGGTAATATCCTTGCTAAGTCATGTTTAGAATTGATTCTTTGTGTTATGAATCATTTAATTATGATTAAAATTGAACATTTGGACAAATACGGGGATTTAGAAGTTTTAAAAAGATATTAATGTAAATATAAAATTTACAAGGATATTGATATAATTGTGAAGTTTACTGAAGATATTGATGTAAATACTTTTTAAAGTACTAGACGAGTACCCGCGCCTAGCGGCAGCGGTTTCTAGCGTCACATAATTAATGATTTTTGATATTATGGTGAGTGTTTTGTGTAGCGTTTAAAATAGAGCGTGAACAGATGAAAATGCCATTGCATACGGTTTATTATCGATAAGCTAAAAGTTATACAAAATTTTAACATCTATCAAACAACATATAAAAACATTTAATGAAAATGAAAGTAAACATTACATTAGTTATGAGATAAAAAATAACAACACACGTTACTTGTCGCGTAAAAACTAATAAGGATGTGATTAATGGTGCCATTGTAAAGAAAAACGCAAGTACCAAAATTAGCATGAATGTGATTGGCCCAAAATAAAATTAAAAAAGCCTAACTTTGGCTATTTTGTAAAAGATTTGGGCACATTTAGGCCATTTTTTTTAAATGAGCGTATTTAGCCTATTGAAAAGTTAAATGTGCACTAACGGGCACATATTTTCTCTTAATTGTAAAACATTATAATCGTTTTTGAAGAAAAACTTATATATATAATATATTTATATAACGACAGATCGTTTTGTGTTAAAAAAAAGTTTATGGGTTCTAAAGGAAAAATAATAAAAGTTTGAAGATTTGGGGATTAAACATAATGTTTTGAAACCCGTTTCGACCCGGGTGGTTCAACGGTTGAACCGATTCAGTAAAAAATGGGTCGATTTAAATCGAGTCATCTTGACGGGTGGGTGGCGGGTCAAATTAAGCGAGGTCAACCCAGGGTTTAAAGCGTCGGTCAACGGTTTTTCGATATGTATTAATAGTTTCAACTTTTCACTTTTTACTTTTTGGTTTTCCTTATATATAGTATCGCGAGTACTGTGACGATTAACCGGAGAAATAGATCTTGATGAGACTGATTCAGGTTTGTAGCATTTTTTTCAACGGGTCATCTGTAGTTCGTTTTGGATGGTCATTATTGGTTAGCCGAACCGGTGGCGACACCGGTTCCCGGTTGAACCCGTTGTTCCGGCCTGATTTTTAAAACTATATGTACCATCAACTTGTTAGCTTGTATGAAGATTTGTGTGTTTTATTAATTTGTATAATGTGTATAATAACATGTACTTTTCATTTTAGGGTGTTTTAAAAATAACATTAATTTGTGTGTTTAATTATTTTATATTTAGGATTATGTTGTAGCTTGTTTAAATTGTACATTGTGGAAATTTTATTGTACTTTTTAGTAAGAGGTATTTTAATTGGTTGTTTTTAATTTTGTAGATATGCTTTAATTGGTTGTACAATGCGAATAAATTATTGTACTTTTAAGTAATGGGGTGTTTTAATAAGAGTATTAATTACACAATACATTTATCTCACCTTTGATTTTTAATTTTTCACTTTTCAATGTTTGACCGTTTTTTACATTATATGTAGTATAGATAACTTACACAATAATAGAATACACTTGCTCCAAATATTAGAGGGTTTTTTCTTCATCTTTATGTTTCTATGTCGAGCTCCATAATAATCTAAAAAGTTAGATTCTCATTTACACTCAATAATTAGAATTTAAGGGGCCGTTTGGTATCCTGGTTTTAAGAGGTTTGGGCTCATTCTTTTCTCAAATTAGTTGTTTGTTGCATACATGTTGTCTGACACAAAGGTTTCATGCTAGATATTTAGCATTCTACAAATCCAGGGTATATGGTCCGGATTTTAGCTAGCTTTCTTTAAATTGTGGGCCCAACTTAATTACAACCACTCATTTATATCATGAGATGGGTCCTTTCATAAGTATTATAAATTTTAAGTATTAATTAATAGATAATTAATTTAAACATCAAATATAAAACAAATATATATTTATAATATTATATTTTCTCTTTCCTACATCAAATCAAAATCCAAACCCAAATCCAAATCCTAATCCTAATCCAAATCCTAATCCTAAACCCGTCTACAAACCAAACGGGCCCTAACATTATAGTTATTACAAAATTGGGATAACATTTTTTATATTTTATCCGAACAACACCAATACCAAACAAATTTTACTTAGAATACTCTATTACAACAAGCCAATTTCATATCAAATAACCCAAACTTTTGACAAAGGAGATCAACTATAATATATATGATTCATAAAAGGAAATAACAACACCTAACCCAATTCCCGAAAACCCACCCGAAAAATCCGACCCAAAAAGAACCTTACTTGGAATATTTTGTTATTAATAACTTTACTGAAAATTATGCATGCCCTACTCCAAAATCTTGAATCCGCCACTGAATACTATATTTTGTTTTTCGCCGTGCATAAGCACGACCCAAGTGAATTATTGTTTATTTTGTTTGATAATAGATACATGTTGTTACAATCTAAGCTAAGTAAGTCATCCTTCACGATGAAGCCGCCGGCGTTCTCCCATCCCCTTGCCATTTGATTTTTCTTGGTTTGTGATCTTCCTTCATTAGATAATATTTGATAATTGTGTAGATCCTTCAAGATCGATAGATTATTGTCTCTTATTTATTAGAAGGTTTTCATTAGTCCTTTTGTTAATTTTCTTGAACTCCCTTCAATTCAATGGCGGCTGGTCATCTCCATAATGGTTTCAATTCAAGGCGTGCTCTTTCTTCTAATGAAGATCTTACCCAAAAGATTTCTCATTCGATTTTCGTTACCAATTTCCATGATTCGGTGAATTCCCGAGATTTATGGAATAAATGTAGTGTTTATGGTACGGTGGTGGATGTGTTTATCCCGGCTAAATTGTCAAAGGCTGGTAAGAGATTTTCTTTTGTTCGCTTCATCAAGGTTTTTAACCTTGATCGTCTGGTGGAAAACTTGTGTACGTTATGGATTGGTAGTCACCATTTGTTTGCTAATCATGTTCGTTTCGATAGACCCCCTAAACCTTTGGTTACAAAAGCTGATTTTCCTCCTTTGAATGAAGCGCACAAGCCTCACGGTATTGGGAATAATCAATTCGGGTCCCAAAAGGTTAATAGGTCTGCTGGCTCATTCGTGTCCATGGTTAATGGGGTTGCAAACCCTTTGATCTCCCCCTCTCATGCCTTAGTTTTAGATGACGGGTGCATCATTGAACATGACTCTTCCAAATGTGTGATGGGAAGAGTTAAAGACCTTAATTCTAATCCAAATTTAAAGGTCATTCTTGCTGATGAAGGATTCGAGGATGTCAAATTATATTATCTTGGGGGAAGGTGGGTAATGTTCGAATGCATTAAGATTGAAGCTAAGCAGAACTTGATGAAGCACACTGGGATTTGTTCTTGGTTTCATGAGATTCAAGAGGTTTCCCAAGATTTTGTTAGTGACGAACGTGTTGTCTAGGTGGATATAGAAGGGATTCCGCTTAATGCTTGGAAGCGTGATACTTTCGCAAAAATAGGTAAGAAATGGGGGGAAACGTTGGACATTGAAGACACTTCTGACTCTTTATTTGGTCGTAAGCGATTGTGTATCATAACTAATCATCCTTCTTCCATTCTTGAGACGTTTAAGGTTATTGTTAAAGGTAGAGTTTTTATGGTCCGCGCTAAAGAACTTTTTATGTGGAACCCTTCTTTTCTCGCTGTGAAGGAGAAGGTGTATGTGTCGGATAATGATTCGAATTGCGATGACAAGATTAATGACATGCAGTTTCATTTGAGTGATGAAGAAGAGGAGGAAGGAGAATTTGATGCTAGTGAAGTAGAAGGAGTAGCTGAGACAGTTTTTTGGAGATAATTCCGCCGCGTCCATGAAACATAAGCCTAATACGGATGATCAATAGTCCGCTGATCCTTTTGAGATCTACAAGTTGCTCAACCATAAGAAGACTGAAGTGGAGATGAGGGATTCGAGTCAATCTTTGTCTCACCCTCCGGGTTTTACACCATTGGTTTCTGAGGATGGGATGATTCGAATTCAGACTAGTAGAGAGAATGGAGATATTATGTATAACTACTCCTCACCAAAGATCAGTGCTAAAGTGATGAATAAGTCACAAGAAGTCCAAGAGGAGGTCTCTTACAATTCTAATGGACACAGTAAGGTAAAAGAGGGTGGTTCTATTTTGGGAGTATTAGAAGAGGTAATTAGAGTGGGGCAAGCTATGGGTTATTCCATGGATGGTTGTGAAAAGGATGTCGAGTCTATTATCGGGAATCAAGGAGACGATGTCGGTTTTAGATGAACATTATGTCTATTAATATTCAAGGTCTTGGTCACAAGACTAAAAAGGAGTGGGTGAAAGAGTTATCTTCTAAAAATAAAATTAATTTTATTGTTATTCAAGAGACCAAGATGGAGAATGTTTCTCACATGGATGTAAAGTTTATGTGGGGCAACCCTAATTACGATTTTGTGTATAGTGATTCCTTAGGAAGCTCAGGCAGTATTTTATGTATTTGGGAGGAGACATTTTTTAGAAAGGAGCATGTTACAATTTTGGATTATTTCGTGGCTATTTATGGGTCATGGATTTCAAATAAAGTCAAGATTCTTCTCGTGGCGATATATGCTCCGCAGGATCCTAAGTATAGACGGTTTCTATGGGATTATATCTCAATTTTGTTAAGTCGTTGGAACGGTGAGGTTATCCTAATGGGCGATTTTAATGAGGTTCGTAGTAGCGATGAACGACGTGGTTCGTGTTTTAATTCTTTTAACGCCAGGATTTTTGATAATTTTATTTCTCATCGAGTCTTGTCGATGTTAAAATGGAGGGCTATTCGTTTACTTGGTCTCATCCTTCGGCGAATAAAATGAGTAAGTTGGACAGGTTTCTTGTTTCCGACGGTGTTATCTCCTTATTTCCGTCTGTTACGGCTTTTTGTCTTGATCGGCATTTATCTTATCATCGGTCGATTCTCCTTTGCGAAGTTAGATTGGATTTTGGTCCGGTTCCTTTTCGGATGTATCATTATTGGTTTTGCTATGTTGGTTTTGATGATATGGTGGTTCAAACATGGGGTTCTCTCTCTTTTTCGGATAGGAATGGTATGATTCGTTTTAAAAAGAAACTTCAGGAGTTAAAAAAGATTATGTGGGTGTGGATCAAAGATAAAAATTCTCAATTAGTTAGTACCAAGCGTTCAATTTCTGATGAGATGAGCGACACAGATAAACTTTTGGATGATGGTAAAGTGTCTGATTCTTTGTTACTCAGGCGTAATGATCTGAAATGTCAACTTCACGACATTAAGTCTATGGAGGCTATGGATTCGATGCAAAAGGATAAAGTCAAATGGGCTGTTGAGGGGGACGAGAACACGAATTTTTTTCATGGGATTATTAATAAAAAGCGATCTCAGTTGACTGTTCGGGGTGTTTTTGACAATGGTGTTTGGCTCACCGATCTGGTTTTAGTTAAAAAGGCTTTTCATGATCATTATGAGTCTCGATTCAAAAAACCTTCATCGGCTAGGTTTAAAATTAATTTCCCCTTCCCCAACAGGTTGATGCAGGATCAAGTTGCTAAATTGGAGCGAGGTGTTACTCGGGACGAAATTCGATTGGCCGTGTGGGATTGTGGAGAAAATAAGTCTCCGGGTCCGGACGGGTTTACTTTTAAGTTTTTTAGGAAATACTGGAATTACATCGGGCCTGATTTATGTGTTGCGGTGGAACACTTTTTTGTCAATGGGTCATTCTCCAAAGGTTGTAACTCTTCTTTCGTAGCTTTAATTCCAAAAGTTACGGATGCTAAATTTGTCAACGACTATCGGCCCATTATTCTCATTGGGAGCGTATACAAAGTGGTCACAAAGATTATGGCTTCTCGTTTGGCTATGGTTATTGAGAACATCGTTTCTGATACCCAATCCGCGTTTGTTGCAAAAAGACAAATTTTAGATGGCCCTTTTATTCTTAATGAAGTTCTTCATTGGTGTAAAAGAAAGAATATGAAGGCGGTGTTTTTCAAGGTTGATTTTGCTAAGGCATATGATTCGGTTCGATGGGATTTTTTGATAGATGTTTTAGAGGCTTTTGGTTTTGGTTCTACGTGGGTTAATTGGGTTCGAGGTACTTTCTGTTTTGCAAAGGGTTCGATTTTAGTTAATGGGAGTCCGTCAAATGAGTTTCAATTTCATTGTGGGCTTAAACAAGGTGATCCTCTATCTCATTATCTTTTTATTCTTGTGATGGAATCGCTACATCTTTCCGTTTGTAGAGCTGTGAACGATAGGTTGTTTAATGGAATTCGTCTTCATGGATCCCTCTCCTTATCTCATCTATTTTATGCGGATGATGCATTGTTTATTGGTGAGTGGTCCGATGCTAATTTGCGTGGTATTATTCAAATTCTTAAGTGTTTTCATCTCGCTTTGGGGTTACATATTAATCTTAATAAAAGTCAACTTTTGGGGGTGGGAGTGCCTCGAACTACTGTTGAAGCTATGGCGATTTCTATAGGTTGTTCCATTATGAAAAATAAATTCTGGTACCTTGGAGTTATGGTGGGCGATTGTATGTCTCGGTTTAAGGCTTGGGAAGATGTTGTTATTAAGTTGAGAACTCGTCTTTCTAAATGGAAGGCGAAAACTTTGTCGATCGGTGTTAGACTTACCCTCTTGAAGTCGGTTCTTGGTGCGTCTCCTCTTAATACTATGTCAATTTTTAAAGCTCCAAAAGGAGTACTTAAAGAGACTGAGTCTATTCAAAATAAGTTCTTTAAGGGAGCCGAGTTGTCGGAGAAAAAAATCACATGGGTGGCATGGGACAAGGTCCTAGCTTCTAAGAAAAAAGGGGGTCTAGGTGTGTCAAGTTACTATGCTCTTAATCGTGCATTATTACTTAAATGGGTGTGGAGGTTTGTGTCCCAAGATGAGTCTCTCTGGTTTCGAGTTATATAAGCCATTCATGGGTCTCGAATTGATTCTCAGTCGATTCATTCGTCGTCTTTATGGAGCTCTATTTTAAAGGAAGTGCATGTTCTTAAGGACAGGGGCTTTGATTTTTTAGAAAAATGGTCTAAACGAGTTGGTAATGGTTCGAACACCAGTTTTTGGTTGGATAGTTGGAAAGGTGGTACTCCTTTTCAAGAAGCTTTTCCTCGGTTATTTGCCCTAGAGATGAATCGTTAAATTTCAGTGAAAGACAAACTGGCCGCTGTTTTGGATTCTTCTTTTCGCAGACCTGTTCGAGGAGGAGTGGAGCAAGATCAACTTACTGGTCTTGTTGCAATCTTGGATACTGTGCCTCTTTCCTCTTCTTTGGATCGTTGGGTGTGTTCGTTATCTTATGATGGTGAATTTTGTGTTAAAGATGCTCGTATTAATATCGATGACATGTTTCTTCCTTCTTATAAATATTCCACAAGGTGGGTGAATGGCGTTCCTATTAAGATTAACATTTTTGTGTGGAGGGCTCGGCGCGATTGTCTTCCTACTAGACTTAACTTGATACGGAGAGGTGATATTTTGGAGACGGCTTCTTGCCCCATATGTCTCGGAGGGGAGGAAGATGTTTCCCATGTATTCTTTCGATGTCCTTTGGCTCAGGCGGTCCTACGTCGAATTTGCCGATGGTGGGAGGTTGTTTGGCAGCAGTGGACTTCATTTTCGGAACGGCTAGACTGGTTCTCAGACATTTGGCTCACATCCAAAGTTAAAAGCTTACTTGAGGGAGTTTTCATGGTTGCTTGGTGGGCTATATGGGGTTTTCGGAATCGTTCTATTTTCGAGACCTCTCCTTCTAACCGTTCGGTGATTTTCGATGATATCCTTTCGCATTCTTTTCTTTGGTGCTATAATAGATGTAATAGGTCTTTTACTTGGGATACTTGGCTTAAAAACCCTCATTTGATTTCCTTATAATATTTGCTCTAGTGCTTTGCTAGTAATAAATTTTCGCCGTTCAAAAAAAATAAAAATAAAATAGATACATGTTGTTTCTACAAGATAAGATGAATCTCTTTTGCTAAAACACATTAAAAAAAACACACACGAAGCTAAAAGCAGACAAATGATCGCTATAATATGATTTGATAAAAGGAAAAAAGCTATAAATTCATAACGTACTTTACAAAAAAACTCATTATGCTCTCTCTAGTTCACTTATTGTCATTATACATAACCGTTTTCATTTTATTTGTTTATTTTCTGTCCGTTTTTATCCGTTTTCGTAAATCGTCCATTTTTATCCGTTTTAATTTTAATATGTCCGTATAAAAACAGATAAAAACGGATAAAAACCGTTTTGACATGGACAATAAAAACGGTTTTAATCCGTTTTTATCTGTTTTTATCCGGACAGATTAAAATAAAACGGATAAAAATAGACGATTTACAACGGATAAACGGACGAAAAATAACGAATAAAATGAAAACGGTTATGTATAATGATATCGACCGGAAACAACATTAAGTATAATGACAATAAAAAAAGTTGAGAAAGCACAATGAGTTATTTTGATAAAGTACATTAAGCATTTATAGCTTTTTTCCTTGATAAAATTACAAAGATATTGCATGTATAAGTTTCAATTTATTTTAGAGTGAATTACATAAATCGTCCTTGTGGTTTGGTCAAAATAACGGATTTTGTCCCTATACTTTTTTTTCAGTGCGTTTCGTCCCTGTGGTTTACAAATCTTACGGATTTTGTCCCTCGTCCAAAAATGTCCGTTAAATGTTTTGCGCTGTTAGTCCTTCGTTAGTGCATCCGTTAAGTGTTTGCACCGTTAGTCCTTATTTTTTAAAATGTAGTTTTTAAATTAGTCTCGTTAATAATAGTTATCGCCCGATTTTTTCGTTTTTGTCCGTCTTTATCGTTTCATTTGTTTTTATCCGTTTTCCCGGTTTTTTAGTTTTTGTCCGTTTTTTACGTTTTTATCCATTTTCGTGCTTTTTATATGCTTTCGTCGTTTTTTACGCTTTTGTCCGTTTTGTCTTTTTTATCAATTTCGACCGTTTTACATTTTTATTCGTTTTACCGCTTTTTACGTTTTGTCCGTTTTTCCGTTTTAGCGGTTGTTTTCACGTTTTCTTTTGTTTTCTTACATTTTGTCCGTTTTCTTTCGTTTTTAAATTTTTCCAAAAAATTGGAAAAAATATTTCGAAAAAATTGAAAAAAATATCAAATTTAAAAAAATTGAATAAAAAATTTCAAAAAAAATTTGAACAAAAATTTTTTTTCAAATATTTTTTCAAATATTAAAAACGGACATATTTAAAAAAAAACATATTTGAAAAATATTTTTTTTATTCAAAAATTTTTTTTTTGAAACGGACAAAACATACCAAAAACCGATAAAAACGTACGAAAAACGGACAAAACGTAAGAACAACAGACAAAACATAAGACAAAGCAGACAAAAGCGTAAAACACGGCGAAAACGAAAAAACGGACAAAAGCGTAAGCGAATAAAAATGTAAAGCGGTGAAATCGGATAAAAAACAAACAAAAACGGATAAAAACGGACAAAAGCGTAAAAAACAGACGAAAGCATATAAAACGAAAAGGATAAAAAACGAAAACGAAAAACGGATAAAACGAATGGCGGATAAACGGACAAAAACGTAAAAAATCGGGCGATAACTATTATTAACGGAGGGACTAATTTGGAAAAACTACATTTAAAAAAATAAGGACTAACGGTGCAAAACACTTAACGGACTGCACTAACGAAGGACTAACAGCGCAAAACACTTAACGGACATTTTTGGACGAGGGATAAAATCCGTAAGATTTGTAAACCACAGGGACGAAACGCACTGAAAAAAAAGTATAGGGACAAAATCCGTTATTTTGACCAAACCACAAGAACGATTTATGTAATTCACTCTTTATTTTATTTTATTTTATTATTATTTTTTTAAGAAGAATTAATTTAGGATTGTTTAAATAAGAATGTGATATATATAAATAAATGGTATCTAATAAAATCAAAAAGATTGTGTATATAACTAAATTGATTATCATAGAAAATGAAATTATTTTGTTTTAGTTTTTGTACTAACTTAAAAAGGTTAAATGTTCACTTGTTAATTTTAAAAATGCATGGTGTCAGCCCGTATTTTTTTGGGCTCAAGCCCGAGTCTAGAATTTTTTTTATATTACTATATATATATACACACTTTAATCGACATTGAATTAATTAAATCAATCATTATCATTACCATTCTACATATATAGTAATATAGAGAAGATTTTAGACTCGGACTTGAGCCCAATACAATAAAGGCTAACACATAGGTGTTCATTTCTTAAGCATATTTTTAAAGAGATGATCTTATAATACATAGTGATACGTAAATCCCAATAAAACCATTTTTGTGTGGATAGACTTGAACTATAAGATAGGTTTTGCGAAACTTGTAAACTTCTTAAGTGTTAGCATTTGGCAATATCAGTTTATTTATAAAAGTGTTATACAAGGTATTCGTAATTAAACTATAATGCATAAAATGAAGTAGAATTAGCGTTACAATTTTAAGTATTGTTTTAGTAGCATTATAGAAACTAGTTTTTAATGTTTGCTTTCATCGCTTGTTATCAAATAACTTATTATCCTAAACGTTAACCGTTTTAATTTGCGCCAAACACACTCATAAAATATGAGCGTCCAGTATATTTCAAGCTATACATTTACTTTTAGAGTTATCAAATAACGATCCATATTTTGATGTAAAACTTACCAACAGATTTTGTTGTACCTACGAGTCTATGACAACTTAAACATTGTACTAGTTTTCAGCAATTGTATCATCATCTCACACTTATAAGGCATGTCTCAAATTGTTCCATTCAAGTGTTCAATTTCAACAGTCCGGCCCAACAACACCCACAAAATTACAAAATTATCAGCATAGTAACATACTAACATGTTTAATTTTTCATCTATGCTGCAAATAGTGGCAATGAAAGAAAACAATTATGGAGAGATCTTAAAGCTGCAAAGACTATTGTTGATGATAAACCATGGATGCTTTTGGGAGATTTCAATGTTACATTAAAGGTTGAAGAACACTCTTCTGGAAGCTCCTATGTTGATAATGATATGCAAGATTTGATTGACTGTGTCAATGAAGTTGAGATAGAAGATATATGCAGCTCTGGTTTATACTTTACATGGATTAAATCTCCTCTAAAGGCCAGTGCTAGTGTGATGAAGAAGCTTGATAGAATTATGGTTAATGAGGATTTCATGCTGTCATATAATGCTGCTCATGGTCAATTTAAACCATTTGTCACATCTGATCATAGTGCAGCAGTTATCACCATCCCAAAATGCATTCCCAAGAAAACTAGAGCTTTCAAATTTTCTAATTACATATGTGACAAACCAGAATTTGAAAAGGTGGTTCAAGATGGATGGAAAAAGATCTTTAATGGATGCAATATGTTCAAGGTTGTTATGAAGTTAAAAAGTTTGAAGAGACCTCTGAACAAGATTAGTTGGAAAAATGGTAACTTCTTTGATAATGTGAATAAGTGTAGAGAAGAGTTGAAGCAAGCTCAAGTGATGATGGAAAGGAATCCCCATTGTTCTATTACAAAAGCCAAGGAAGCAGATTGTTTGGTTAAGTACATGGATGCTATTGCTGATGAAGAGAAACTGCTATTTCAACAAGCTAAAATCAGTTGGCTTCAGAATGGTGATAAGAATAGCAAATTCTTTCACAAAGTCATAAAAAGTAGAAAGAACAGAAATAGGATTCTGACCATTAATGATGAAGGGGGGAATATAGTGAAGGGTAATATGATTGCTAAGAAATTTGTTGAGCATTTTGAAAGATTTTTGGGAACAACTGATAGTGTTGTGCAGATAACTAATACTGACAGTCTGTTTGTTAATAAGTTAAATGAGGCTGATAATGAGGAAATGATTGCAGAGGTTAACAACTCAGAGATAAAAAATGCTATATTTGATATTGGCAATGCAAAAGCTCCTGGGCCAGATGGATTTTCAGCTGCTTTCTTCAAGAAGTCTTGGAATATTGTTGGTGAAGAAGTATGTGATGTTGTGAAAGATTTTGTCAAAAATGGAAAGCTGCTTGGAGAGGTTAATGCTACTTTGATATCCCTTGTCCCTAAAACCAATCATCCAAGTCAAATTTCTGAATATAGGCCTATTGCATGTTGTAATGTTCTTTACAAACGCATTATCAAAATTTTAACTAATAGAATCAAAGCCTCATTGAATAAGTTGGTAAACCAAAACCAAAGTGCTTTTATTCCCGGGAGATTAATTCAAGACAACCTTCTTCTTACCCAAGAGCTGTTAAAAGGGTATAACTCTAAAAATGGAGTAAAAAGGTGTGCTTTGAAAATGGACATTGCTAAGGCCTATGATACAGTGAGTTGGAGTTTTTTGAATAATATTCTGATCCAGTTTGGCTTTCAAAGTAAGATGGTAAATTGGATTATGAAATGTGTGAGCACATCAACATTTACTTTGTGTATTAATGGTGAAAGACATGGCTACTTCAAAAGTGGTAGAGGTTTAAGGCAAGGGGGCCCTATTTCTCCTTATCTCTTCACTTTAGTTATGGAGGTGTTCTCATTGATGATGGCTACAAAGATTAGACAAAGTACTGGTTTTAAGTATCATAAAGGTTGCAAAGAAATTCAACTGACTCACCTCTCATTTGCTGATGATCTTCTAATTCTAAGTCATGGTGACTATTGTTCTGTGCAAGTGATCAGAGATACTCTCAATGAATTCAGTGCTTCTTCTGGATTAAAACCTAACATGGGTAAAAGTACTATCTTTTTTGGAAGTGTGGATATTGGGGAAAGGCAAAGGATATTAGAAATTCTTCCTTTTAATGTTGGAAAACTCCCAGTGAAATATTTTGGAATCCCTTTGTTAGCAAAGAAAATTGGAATCAATGACTGTAAAGTTCTTGTGGACAAGGTGAAAAGAAAAGTTAATGACTGGAAAAATAAAGCATTGTCCTATGCAAGAAAACTTCAATTAATTGCTTCTGTTTTATCTGCTATGCAAACATATTGGGCTGTTGTTATGATGATACCCAAAACAACAGTCAAAGAAATCAATAGTCTTCTCAAAAGTTTTCTATGGAGTCAGGGGAAAAGCTGTAAAGGAAGAGCTAAGATTGCTTGGACAGTTGTTTGTAGACCAAAGATGGAGGGAGGATTGGGCCTCAAAAGTATTGATATATGGAATGAAGTGCTTCTAATGAAACATATATGGAAGCTGATAATAAATAAAGACAGTTTATGGGTTAAATGGGTCAATAGGGTCAAATTAAAAGGTAGAAGCTTTTGGGCTGTTGAACCTGAGAAGAATGATTGTAGTACCTGGAAAGCTTTATTGGACCTGAGAGAGAAGATCAGGCCTTATATTTTTCATGAGATTGGGGATGGAAAAGGTACTTTTATGTGGTATGATAAATGGCATAATGTTGGCCCTTTGTGTGCATTCATTACTGATCGTGTTATTCGTGAAGTTAGAATTAAAAGTGAGTGCAAAGTTGCTGAAATGATTGATAACAATAGATGTAATTGGCCTGTGGAATGGTACAGAAACAACCCTATTCTAGCTCAACTTCAAGTTCCTCCAATTCAAGAAAACAAAATTGACTGTGTCAAATGGAAATCTAATAAAGGGCAGTTGGTGAGTTTTTCTACTAAGGAGGCATGGAAAGATATTAAGGAGGAATATCCTATTGCTAAATGGTGGAAGGATGTATGGTTTTCTTATTGCAACCCAAGATGTGCATTCATTTTGTGGCTGGCTGTTAATAAAAGATTGCAAACCCAAGACAGAATCATGCAGTGGAGTACTGAGCAGATGTTATGTCCTTTATGCAATAAAACAAATGATTCTCACAATCATTTGTTTTTTCAATGTGATTTCTCTAACAAAGTGTGGAATGGCCTCAAGAAGATGATGAAGATCAGTCAACTTCCAGAGGTGTGGGACCAAATTATTAAAATGATGGAAGAGCTCAAATGTAACAACACCATATGGAGTGTATTAAACAGAATTATAATTGCTTCTGCTGTGTACTACATTTGGAAAGAAAGAAATGAAAGACTTTTCTCTCATAACCCAAAGACTGTTGAAGAGGTGTTGATAAATCTAAAAGATCATGTGAGAATGCAGCTGATAAGTATGAAAGTCAAGAAATCTGTTCAGACGTATAAAGTTGAAGAAATTTGGAATATTAAATTCCAATATGTCAACCAGTAAAGTGTTCTGAGGTGATTCAATATTATGATTAGAAAGACAAAGATATCTGAATTGCTGAGTTGATTAGCAATTCTATTCCTCTGTATGTGACATGTTTGTCTAAGAAATAGTAGTATCTGATATATGTAGTTGCATTAGAGTTCGGATGATTGTTTCTGTTGGTGTTTTAGAAGGTTTTTTTGGGACTTGTCCAAAACAACCTCTTTTCTTTATGATGTAATTCATTTGGAGATTAATATAATTTTCACCATTGCACCAAAAAAACATGTTTAATTTTTTCATGATACCTTTTGCATTTAAATGCATTTCGACAACTTTGGACTCGATTTTCATTTAGCTGAAAAATTTTTGAACGAGGGAAAATATATTCATCGATTTGCAAATCATCTGTAACCTAATCGTAGTTTTGAATTTATGATCATTACAAAGGACGGAACTGTTGATACAAAAGTTGGGCGTTCCTTGTTTGGAGCTCCGGCTCTCGTACCAATTGAGAATCGTTGCTTGAGACCTGCGCACTAAGAGCGAAGAAAACACCGTTAGGCTTACCGTGGGTTGTTCTCCCACGATTATCCTCTGGCGTGAGAGTAAGTAATCGGTTTAGGGTTTAAGGAGAGTAGGGTTTGTAGATGTACCCTTAACGAGGGATGTGATTCCCCTTATATACACACGGAATCCTTGTTGGTTCCGTGTTCCTCAACCTTCAGTATCCGCCTAAGTCGGTTCGGGAATGATTATCTCCAAACATAGGAGATATCCAATATCTATTCCGTAAATAGCTTTGGGTTTGGGCCTTCGAGCCCAAACACGTCGGCGTAGCCAGTCCGTCTTGGGCTTGTTAGTATTGGACTTTAGTGGGTTCGTGACCCGAATCTAGACTATCGTCATGTGTCCCCAGTCTAGTATGCGCAGTGGTGACTGCGGATGCTAGACTAATAACTGTAGTCAAGAAAACTTACAAAGCGTAGAAAAGAAGCCAAAATAATATCCGCCGATACATTGTATTAAACAGATTTGAAAATGGACGCCTCGTTATGGAAAACTACTTATTAGAGTCACATCGTTGATCTTAGCCACACAATTAGTGATAGTGGGATCCACGTGTCGCTCATCGTGTGAGTGAATAAAACTATATAAGTACCCCATTTTTGTGTTTCTCACGGTGAAAGTATTCAACCGCCATTGTTAAGAATCCATACATCTGCATTGAAAAAACGCCTACCAAAGGTAGCGCGTGCGCTTTAAAGAACGAGACCATGGTCAAACAATTGTCTGACTTCACCTCCGGCCTCACCGAGGCGAACTTTTGGAATTCACCTCTAATTACTTTATACCCCTTGACGTGCATCCGGTTGTTCGGATCGCGGGTATCCATGCGGACTTCCCGAAGGGAGTGGGAGTATATCTACGTTTCTTGATCGCGAATCAACGTGTGCCCCTGTCCCGCTTTCTGTGCGATGTATTAAATTATTATAATCTGCACATATCCCAGTTGCCGCCGGTCGGCTAAATTACAAACTTTGAGGTGAATTGCGTTTCTTGGCGATTAACCCAACCATCACTATTCGCGCCTTTTATCACACGACGGGCACATGGGTGGGTATCCTTTGCTAAGCGTCTTTGGTAGACTTCATGTCATCTGATAAACTAGATTCGCAGGAATTGGAGGAATTCTTTTTCGGGTAGATGATACATGCTTTCCATGGCATTATGATTTTTATACCCGGGTACATTAGAGAGGAAGAGTGCCCCTTGCCGGATCTTATGTCGAGGATCTTGGGCCCGATAAATGCTAACCGCATCCCCATTAGTTCCTACCCCGAGGAATTTTTGGTGCATATGGGCATCGGCCGTAATTTCTTTGGTATGCCGGATGAGATGCCAATCTTCTTGGGCGCCAATGGCTAGGGTGGGTACTCATTCTTCCGCACCCCTTTTGTAATTAATGTAAGAGCTTTCTTCTTTTTTCCGCGCATTATATAAGTTGTGTTATTTTTTGTCTTGTGTTGCGCAGAGATGGATCTATTCACCGTAGTGCAGCTAGCAAAGCCCGTTGAGGTAAAGACAGTACGGCCTTGAAGGAGGGTGAAGAGCGATACTAGATGCTCCGCGTGCCACACGAGCTGAATGTGGGAGAGGCTGGGACAAGTTCCTCCGTGGCTATGGAAGCGACGCCGCTACAAAGCGTGCCAAGGCCTCGGGTGCCTTCCCCATAGCGCGACCACCACTGCGTCGGCGCAGCCATGGATGAGGAGGTGGAGGAGCAAGAGTCTGGCTAAAGCGTAAAAGGACACTGGAAGTGATGGCGCGAGCTCTCGAGGAAGAAACGCCTCGGTGGTCTTCAATGTGGAGTCATCTGCTAGTGAGGCTGCGTCATCGCACCCGGCCGAAATGTATCCGGCCCACGAAGTAATCTTGACAATACTTGTTTCCTTTCTGTTTGCTTTTTTTTCCTTTTAGCTGCGTATATGGGAAATTGATAATTCGATGTCCGTGTATGCAGGTTTGAACAGGGTGCGGAGTCGCCCCCCCCCATAATAGTCCTGTGCATTCCTCTCACTCTCGGTCACGAACCGCACAGCCAAAAGGATGCGGATATGTCTGCGGGGATGCATCATGGGGCATTTGGTAGAAGAGTTGGCGCAAGTATCTGCGAACAAGCTTCGTTGGTGGGAAGCTAGGGCTCGATTTCGGTGAGAGCGACCAAGCTCGGAAGGATCAGGCTATTGCGTTGCGGAGTCACAGATTGGCGGTGCCAGGCGCAACGAGAGCATGGGGTCATACAAAAGCTCGCTGAAAGAGAAAATGGCTGATGTGCCAAATAAATCAAGAGCGTCAGGCAGCGGGGTATAAGTCTTCTTGTCACTGGGCAATGAAATATTTGGAGAAGGGCAAAGAAGCGATGACTTCCCGGCTTGAAAAGTTTGGCGCTCTTGTGGAAAGTGCCCTTGAAGCCGAGAGATGAAGTTAGCAAGCTAAGTCTGAGTATGATGAGGAATTATACCCTCATCTCATGTGCATCGCCGAGCACGGTGGCTCATCGGCCATGGCTGCGCCTTCTGCTTGGTGAGTACTCTTGAGTCCAAAGTGGTTGATGCTTTTGGAGAGGTGGTTCGGTCTTGTATTTGGGCGCGTGGTAAAGCGAGAATGTGGAAGTGCAGGGAGGCTAAGCTTTTAAAAGTGCCTATTGAAGAGGTACCTGACTATGATACAAAGGCCTATGATAACACAGTCGTACTATGAATAGGATAAAGGACCTAGAGCTCCCCATGATTGCTGAACTGGAGCGCGATCGAGGATTACCCCATGGACGTCATTATGGCGGGTTGACTCTAGCACGTCATCATGGTGGGGAGGCGTTGCTGCGCCGGACCATTACCTTAAGCGATGAATCCCAACTTCACGTGCACTGTATTTGTCGTCCTAAGGATATCTTGAACCCGTTTGCTTTGGAGAAGGAAGTACCTTTGAAGCAAGTCTTGGAAGCGCATGCTACTAGGCTTGCCAAGAAGGAGGGCATTAAGGGCAAGGCTGTTTTGTGCGGTGTTGGCAGCTCACTGCCTCCGGTCGACGGGGTGCCGGTGAGTGTTGCCACGCGTGGCTCGTCGAGATCGGATTTGTTGAAGAAGCTAGATGAGATTGGGAATCTTTGCAAGCCGTGCGGGTAACTCTTCGTTGGAGCGTAGTCATAGCTTCTAGATTGTAACTTGTGTTGCAAACATCTTTGTGTAATAACTCGTAGTTATGAATAAATCTCCTTTTGTTAAGTGTGTGTGAATGTTATTGCAATTTGTAATGTGCAAACTTATCTGTTTGTCTTTGCGTAAAAGACGTATTCGTTGTGGAATGGTCAAATGCATATGCAAGCGAATAATACAGAAATTCATAGTCATGTATGAAGATCATAGGATACTTAAAAAATAATTGCCAAGTATTACCATAGTCGTGTATGTTGTTATGATATGCAGCAGCGTATATTAAGAAATCAAGAGTCTTGGTTTCTAAGTTGTTAAACGTGCACCATATGCTATGCGATGTTCGCACGTCGTGGGATGCGCACAAACTTATTCAACGTCTCGAGAACAAGGTGTTTAACAAGGATCGTGATCCGGTCTTGATGGGTTTGCAACTCTCTTACTCAACAAGTTGTTTAGTAGGTTAACTTATCCTTTTACCATCGTGGGTTTATTGCATGCCGTAGCTGAAAAATAGAAAATTGTTAAGACATACAGTATATGGAAATAACAAATTGAAATATGTCATGGAGTTAGCTAGAAACCCAAGCGTTTTATTAATACTTGCAAGTGTTTTTGAAAATAAGACATTATACTAAGGAAATAAAAGTAAATACATAGATGTTTATGGGTACTCTAGTAAAGTGCTGCGGCGTTTATGCGTTGGGCCATAGCCACTCCTATAGGTAGCAGGTTCGCGAGATGTTCCATGTCTTGCGGCGGCTCGACCATCCAGCCTCGTAACTTGTACGCGCCTGTTCCTAATGCTTCAGTAACCTCGTAGGGTCCTTCTCACTTTGGTCCAAGCTTGCTTGTCCTGCGTGGCTGCATCATTGCTCCGGTAGAGCGAAGTCACCTGTGCAATGAAACTCTAGCGCACTTTAGCGTCATAGTATCCTTTCATCATCGACTTTGATTTTTCCTCCCTTATAGCTGCTGCGTTGGCGCCTTTCTTCTAGCGGTCTAAGTCGACCGTCTCTCGTCATCATTGGTTGCCACATTGATTTTTAGCGGTGCGGATAGTTGGCATGCCGATCTCGAATTTGGTATGACGACTTCGTCCGTGGAGCTAAGTAGTGTCTCCTATGCTGGTTTTTATTGAGGTGCGATGCGCCCATAAGACATGTGATAGCTCTTCCACCCACCTCCCTTTGTGCTTATCTAGGCGTGCCTTAATTCCTTCACCTAAGCTTCGATTCGCGTTCCTAAGCCATTGGTTTGTGGGTGTTAACTGCGCAGTCTTTGTGTGATGTTCAACTTCTCACACCGATCTTTGAAAGGATTGTCGCAGAATTGTTTCCGTTGTTCGAGATGATTTCTCCAGGCAGTCAGCGGCATACAATACCCATACAAAGCGCTTTACTGTTGCCCGTGATTGTCACTACTGGCCTGCTTTGATCCATTTAGTGAAGTAGTCTTCGCGACTATGAGGAATTTTGAAGCCACCTCTGCGCGACTCGAAAAGGTCCCGCAATATCGATACCCCACTTGGTAGAATGGTCATGGTGATGTAATTGGCGTTAGCTCGTGCCGTGGTTGGCGCGGGACGGCTCTATGAACTTGGCAATCGTTGCACTTCCTTATTAAACACAACGCGCGCGCGTGCATGGTTGGCCAGTATAATTGATCTCATGGCGCGTACACACAACGGCCCTGGTCCCTAGTGCATGCTGCATGAACCTTCATGGATTTCTCTCGCAGCACGTAATTTGCTTGTAGGGGCCACACAGCGAGCCATGGTTGGAGGAAGGAGCGTCGGTAAAGTATGTTGTCTCAAGTTCGAATCTCTGTTCCGTGCGCCGTATACCCCGCGGGCTTCCTTCGCTTCTTGGGTAATGTTCCTTTTCTTAGGAATTCCATTATCGGTGTCATCCATGTAGGACCTTCCTCCTCTATTACTGTGGAGACTTCCATCTCCGATATGGATTTGCTTTTCAGTGTTTCCACCAGCACTTGCTTTGATAGGTGTGCGAAGCTTGTCGAGGCGATTTTGCTTAGTGCATCTGCCTTGCGATTTTCTCCTCTAGGAACTTGCTTGATGGTGAATCTGTCAAAGACTTTGATCAGTGTCTTAGTCTTGTCGAGATACTTAATCATATTTTCTTCTTTAGCCACGTATTCGCCCAACACGTGGTTGGCCACTAGTCGGGAGTCCACATTTGCCTCTAGGTTACGTACACCCATCCGAGCTGCAATGCGTAGCCCAGCGATTAGAGCTTCATATTCTGCCTCATTGTTTGTCGCTGTAAATTCAAAATGCAGTGCGTAAGTGAATTCCATTCCCTCTGGGTTTGTGAGAATGAGGCATGCTCCTGAGCCATCCCTCATGAGATCCATCTGTAAACAAGATCCATGGGTCATGCAGTTCCGTCCTACTTGGTGTGCGGGTACCTCATCGATGTCTGGCTCTCGACGAGGAAGTCTGCCAGAATCGTCCTTTGATTGCGGTACGTGGGTGTAAGATATGTTGTGCTCACCTAGCAATACACTCCACTTCTCGCATCGGCCTGATGCGTCAGGTTTGGAGATGATCTGCTTGATTGGTTGGTCTGTGATTACTGCTATTGGATGCGCTTGGAAGTACCTGCGTAGCCGTTTAGCAGCAAACACCAACGCCAGAACTAATTTCTCCATGGCGCTATAGTTCATCTCCGTCTTCTTGAGCGCCTTGCTTACAAAGTAGACATGGGTTTGTACTGAATCCCTATCTGTTAGTAGCACTGCGCTGACTGCTCCATCAGTTGCGGATAGATACATAATTAACTCTTCCCCTGGTCGAGGTGCGACAAGTGTGGGGAGCGTTGCCAGGTGTTGTTTAAGTTGTTGAAGGCTCTTCTGCCTCGTAGTCCACCAAAAATCTCCCTTTTTGATACACTTCTGAGTGTTTTTGAAGAGAGGTAGAGACTTATCTGCTGACTTAGACAGGAACCTGTTAAGACCGGGCCAGCCTTTCCATTGAGAGATTGGACCTCCTTCAACGTGCGCGGTGAAGGAAGTTCAATGACAACTTTTGTCTTTTCCGGGCATGGTTTTATACCGTCGGGTTCTATTAGGTATCCGAGGAACATGCCTTCGGCGGCGCCGAAGTACATTTTTTGGATTTAGCTTCATATTGATCTCTCGTAGAGTTCTGAACGTTTCCTCAATATCGCGAACTAACTCATCTTCAGTATGGCTTTTTATGACCAGGTCATCAACATAAGACCTCCAGGTTTGACCCACCTGTTTTTTTCGAAAGCATTATCTACTAACCGCTGTAGGTGGCGCCGCATTCTTCAAGCCAAAAGGCATTTTTTGTGTAACAGTAGACCCCTTGCTTGTGTGAAGGCCGTTTTTTCCTCATCCTCCTTTGCCATCTGGATTTGATGGTATCCTTTGTAGCCATCGAGGAACACTTCAATGGGTACCCGCACAGAGACTCTATTTTCCAGTCTATCTCTGGTAATGGGTAGCAATCTTGTGGACACGCTTTGTTAAGATCGGTGAAGTCCACGCACATTCGCTAGCTACCGTCGCTCTTTTTGACCATTACTGGGTTAGAAAGCCAGTCGTGGTAGTAGACTTCACGCATAATTCCCGCATCCACCAGTTTGTGTACCTCTGCCCAAATTGCTTGCCCTCGCTCTGGGGCTGGCCGCCAGCTTCTTCTGGCGTATTGGTGAGTACCCTTGTCGGATTCTCATTTATGCTCTGGATTGAGCGTGTACCTGTCATGTGTTTTTGGCTCCCATGCAAAAATGTCCAAGTTCTTTTTGCAAGAGCCGCACACCCAGCTGCTTTGCCGTTGTCCGACATGACCCTCCAATGGATATTTCCTCCGGTCCGGGTATCTGGTGAATCGCAACCTTCGATTTGGAACTTTGGTTCGCGCTGTCTGGATTGGTGCCGTTTTGCATGTAATCGTGTTACATTCTCTATGCGGTACAGTGGCATTGTAAAGTGTAACAATGCCCCCTTCCACTGGGAATTTAAGCATCCCGTGCGCTGTTGATGGCACTGCGCGCATAGCGGATATCCCAGGCCTCCCGATAATGCCATTGTATGGCGAGGGAGATTTGATCACCATAAATTCCATCCAAGCCGCGCCGCAGTGTTTTTTTTTCGTTTCCGATGCTGACTGGTAATCGTATTTGCCCCATAGGCCATATCTTTTCACCCTAAACCAGTCAACACCGTTCTGACCGGGCTTAACCTGACGCGTATTTCAGGCCCGCAGTCGCTTGAGCAGTGCTCATACATGATGTCCGCCGATGCTCCACCATCAACATACATGCGATGGATGTCTGCCCCCCCCGCACTAATCTCAATGGTGAGTGGCTCACCACTGCGCGTTGTCCGCAGTTAAGGCGGGAAAGAAATTTCGCCTTTCTGGAAAACTCCTGGCTGACCTTCTGTCTAGTGACCCTGCCATATTGTATCATGTAGATGGTGTCGGCCTTTTCCTGGGTGTCTCCTTCTTGTTTCCTCTTTTTCTTCGCCTATCCTTCCCTCATTAATATTTTTGACCAAATGGTCCAATCTGCCTTCTTTAACCAGTTTGTCAATGAGCTGGCGCAGTTGGACACATTCGTTAGTGGTGTGGCCCTTCTGTGCGTGGTAGTCACAGTAGCCACTCCCCACTCGCCGATCCTCTGGAGTGCGCATTTGTGGCGTCTTGGAAGTTTGCGCCCTCTATTACGAGTATTTCCTTCGGCGTTTTTGTCAGCGGGGTGTACTTGTCATTGTCGCGCCCACTCCCTTGGTTGCGATAGTTCCTGTTACGGTTACTATTCCGGTCCGTGGATTGTCTCCCAGGTTGTTCCTGTGCCCGTAGTTTGAATAGCTCTCTTGCTATCCCCGCAGCAGCTTCTCTTTGGACGAAGGACCGTGTGCGTTTCATGACTTCATCAAAAGATTGGGGAATCTTGTCATTCAATCTTTTAATAAGTTCTGGGTTGCTGATCCCATTCATAAACCCGAATTTTTGAGTATTTCAGGACATGCTTTAACTTGCATACATTCATCCTTGAAGCGCTCCATAAAAGCGCTCGTGGATTCCCCTTGGCGCTGTTTGACCCTAGCGAGTTCAATGGGGTTTTTCGCACACTTTTTTCGTTGAGTGAAATTTAGGCGGAACGCCTTTCTCAATTCTTCAAAACCATTGATGCTTCTACGTGGAAGCTTGTTGAACCAGTTACGCGCGTTTCCCACTAGTGTGGAATTAAACATGTGGCACCACACTGCTTGTGGCCAGTTTTCGATAGTTGCGGCTGATTCGAAAAATTTTAGGTGATCGTCAGGGTCACCTGTTCCGTCATAGGTTTTGACATTAGTAGGCATGCGCCTCTTCTTGTTTTCTGAGAAATCACTGATGCGTCTAGTGAACGCATCCACCTTCTGACGACGCCATGGGAGAGACATGTCTTCCTCCTCTTGGTCACGGTATTTCTTTCTGGACTTCCAGTGTCCAGTCTCGCTATCCTCGTTGTCCGAGGAATTATCAGAGAACGAATCTTCCCTCCTTTGGCGCTTGCGCCGGCTGTCCTCAGAATTTGTACTTGAGGGACTCTCACTTGGGGAGTATCGTCGCCCAAGTCTGTCCTGGATTCTCGCGCTACCAAGTCTGGCGTGGACGTTGTTGCGCCTTTCATCTTCTTCACTTTCTTCCGATGCGGTGAGTTAGGTGTCTCTTTTCACCCTCAACTCTCCTCCCAATTCTGTTGAATACCAGGGGTCGGCGACTATCCCTCCCGCGCTTTTCCTTCTGTCGGCGCGGTGGAGACGCCTCAAACTCTGGGCCAAAGTTGAGTCGAGCATGCAGACTCCGTCATGACCTTTTCTTTGCTTCATCTTCCATGAGGGTGGCTAAGGCTTCGTAGTTTTGAGAGACAAAACTACTTGGCTCTAGTTCCGGCACGACTCCTTCTAGAACAGGGGTGTCCGTTTCCACCAGTATGCCCTTGTTCTTATCGGGCGTCGGGTGCTTTGTGAAGTTAGTTTCTAGCACCGATTGGAGAGGATAAAAGGAGTGCGCAGTGGATCTCTTCCTGGTGGTGGTTGTAGTGGCCTGGGTTGTCCCCAGAGCGGTTCCACCCGAGGGAAGACCGTGTCCTGGCCTGATCCCTGATTTTTAGCAGCGCTGGTTGTCCCAGAAGTCTACTTAGGAGTTGATCCACTGTGCGTCTTTTTTCCCGTAAGGTCCGGTTGCATCGCTGATTTCCATACTTCGTCATTCTAGTTCTTGGTTCTTAGTGAATGGTCCCACGGATGGCGCCACTTGTTGATACAAAAGTTGGCGTTCCTTGTTTGGAGCTCCGGCTCTCGTACCAATTGAGAATCGTTGCTTGAGACCTGCGCACTAAGAGACAGAAAACCCCGTTAGGCTTACCGTGGGATTGTCTCCCACGATTATCCTCCGGCGTGAGAGTAAGTAAATCGGTTTAGGGTTTAAGGAGAGTAGGGTTTGTAGATCGTCCTTAACGAGGGATGTGATTCCCTTATATACGCACGGATCCTTGTTGGTTCCGTGTTCCTCAACCTTGGCGTATCCCGCCTAAGTCGTTGGGGATGATGATTATCTCCAAACATAAGAGATATCCAATATCTATTCCGTAAATAGCTTTGGGTTTGGGCCTTCGTGAGCCAAACACGTCGCGTACCCAGTCTGTGTTGGGCTTGTTAGTATTGGACTTTAGTCGGTTTCGTGACCCGAATCTAGACTATACGTCATCAAACCAATGCTAAAAATGAACCAAAAACAAGACTAGAAACACAGGTTTTTGGACCGGAACATGCGAAGCCAAGATATATAATAGTAGCAATTATATAATTGCTACTATTATATATCGGGTTGTTCTTAGAAGTTATAAACAAATAGTGTGTTTGCACTAAGAAATGAGTGAGACAGAATATTTAGGGTGGGTCAAATTTTAATATTGATCAAATTCACTACATGTAATCTATAGATGTAAACTTTCTTAAAACTTTTGGATAGGCCATGTCATACCCTTCTCCACACTTGGCTCCGTCCCGGGACACGGATGCATTTACAAAAATTTCCAATACGTTAGAAAAATCCATGGATGTCCCGTAAACTCGTGAGACCCACCCTGGTTCGGTCTCAACCTTAATCTGATTGATATGTTTTTGAGAAACTTCATAAGTGCATCAAGCTATATATGATATATGCAAGCTAGGAACATATTTTCTCAGTTAAAAACATAGATTATCTACAGCCTCAAAGCCCAAACTCATGGATTAGCCCAATATATTCTTATTTCAACTTAAATGCGTGAGAAATATATTGAGAGCTCACAAGTTGATACTTTTTAGTGACTTGTGAATTCTATTATCTATCATATGACATGATACTAGTTGTTACAAACATCCTCGAGTTTAAACATCCATAAACTAGCCGAATACTTTCAAATATGTTTGAAATCATAACCATAGTAGTGATAGCACACAACAAAAAACCTATAAGAGACTCATACTCCTCTTCTCCCCATACAATATGATCGAGTGAACGAGATGTACGAGATAATAGTTGGAGATATTTCAGTTCAATTGCATGATGGAAAACTAGTAATTCTATTGTTGAGCAAGAGGTAAAGTGTCCAAATATGCTGAGTCCATATTCCACAAATTCACATTGGCAGTAACATTAATTCCTGTGGCATTGTTAAACAAAAAGACCTTTGCTGCCCCATAAATTGCTTTTGTTGGATATACCCTTGATGTTATTACACTTCTTCCTCCTTGACCAAAGCTTTCAACTATAGAATGATCAACCTGAAATACAAAGCAAAAGAAGAAAAAAAAAAAAAAAATCATGCTGACAATGTATAAAAAAAGACTTTAAAGTTTATATTTTGGATATAAAGCATTGACATACCAACAGTCTCATGGTTAAAATTTCGCCGTCTAGCACTGGAATGCTGCTTCCGTATATTGACTTTGTAACATCTGTGGCTGTCGATGATCTATGTACAAGTTGAATATTAGTTAATTTTGTTCGTTACGAAATGACTTTTTGAATATAAATCGACTGAAATACCTTGATTCATCCGCACAGAAATGAGTTTTAGCAAGGCCGTCAACTCCCTTGGCAACGTAGAAATAAATAGCAGTTTTCTCGACAAGTGATTGGTCGGCAAGAACAAGCAATCCAAATGGTCCCAAAACTCCCCTATCGTAAGAACCACTACTTGTTTTGCAATTGTATCCAACGTCCACCTCGTTTATAGCATCAAAAGCCGCTTCGCTAATGTTAAATGTTGCTACTATATCCAGCTACAATCAATTCAATATCTTTTTGTCAGTAACATGTGCTTAGTCGTCTATTTTGGTTGTTTAACTGTTTTGTAGATATCAGGACGACATGACACATTTTAATATTATTTCACTATATAGTATACGAAACGAAATCATTAGTGATCATACTTGAGTAGCTAAGCCTGCATCGAGTGGTACGAGAGATCCTGGTTCAAGCAATGTGTTTTCATAAACATTGCCGCTAGATCTTAACTTCTCTACTTCCTTAACAGGCCATTGAAGAATATTGGTCCCCGTTTTCTTGTCAAATACCACATTCCTTGGGACCGTCTGCGTCAAATTTATAGAATATGGTAATTAGTAGGAGTATATGTTTTTTTGTTGTAACAATTATATAAGTGATTTAACAATAGTCTGAAGAGGGTGGTGTTGTTATACCATAACAGATGACCATCCTTTCAAGATATCAGCATTTTCGCTATCATTTTCCCCAATCCAACCCCATAGAAGCCTCCTCTGCGTATGTTGGTCATAAAATGTCTTAGATGCATAGTACTTTTTCCCATAATCTAAGCGTAACCCAATCCCCACATCCAAAACCGGGTCATCGGGTGTCCACTTATTGCTACTCGGGTCATATGTCCCCAATGCGTAGTAATCATGTTTATCGTCATCAAGGCTAGCTTTCAGTATATGTTTTATACCCGGCCCATTTATTGATGTGTCCAAACCATTTGATTCAGTTGTAGAAATCGGGTAAAAGTCAATGCACTCCCACATCCCTGTACCCGGAACCGCGTGCATGACACCATCCAACAATTCAAAACTTGTGAAATTAGTGGTTTCATAAACAAGTGAAATGCCCGTTTTATTTACTTTAGATCCTATAGCAATCCGCCATTTCCCATCTGACCCTGTCCATGCTGTGGTTGGATCCCTAAAATCCGTGTCCAAAATCCCGGGTGGTGGGACCATGACCGGGTTACCGGGGTACTTGACCCATCTAGAGGAGAGGGTCAGATAAGTTGCGGGTACGCTAAGTTTTGGACTTGCACGCCTTCATTAGTGTCTCCAGTGTACAACATAACAATTCGTCCATCAGGAAGAATTGTAGCGGACCCTGTCCAAACACCACTAATGTCATACCATTGATCTGGTACCATCGCGAAAGGCAGATGGTACCAGTTAACCAAGTCCTCGGATACCGTATGACCCCACGTAATATTACCCCAAACAGCCGAATCAGGATTGTATTGATAGAACAAATGGTACCATCCCATGTGATATAATGGACCTGTGTAAAATCATTACATAATTAAAATGGATAACGTAACACTTTAGACTATAAATTATATTCCACGTGTCATGAGATGATTGGCTATTTGACCTTAGACATTTTCCACGTTCTCCACGTTTGGCTGTCCATGTCATTGCCAGCTAATATTATATCATGTGCATTGGGGCCTTTTTCTAGTCTTGTCTATTGTTTTTCATTATAATTGCACTTTTCAAATTGTTTATAAGATATGAAGATTATAGTTTTTGGAAGTTCTCTAAATTCCAATTTCTATTAGTCAACAAGTATTTATAAAAATCAATGAAGTTACAGTAATATAATTATTTGAATAGTAATGCATCCACTATACCATATCTTGCAATATTAGTTAAAAGTTTAAAACAACTTGTGCTATTTTTTATTTTTTATCCTTTACTTCAAAGCATTTTCTTCCACATAAGGGGCTGATAAGCATCTCATACACAATTACTAAAAAGCTTTTATAAAAATTTCTTTAAAAAAGGCTTTTATAAAAATTACTAAAAAGCATCTTAAATAACTTACTAAAATTGCGTCGTTTAACTGAAATTTTCACATTATTCAACATGTTTACGCGATTGGCCAGTGACTAAACATCATATGTAACAGCTCAAAAAAGTGGTTTGCAATGATTGCAATTGTTGCATACGGAGTACGATTTTAACTTTAAAGATATTCGTTAAAGAGTTAATAAGTGGATACATTAAGTTACTGTACTATTTTTAAACTATTTCTACCAACTAGTCTTCAAGATAAAGTCATTTAACTCTCATGTTAATAAAAAGTTACAGTAAAAACCAAATACTCAAGCAGCATGATATATATTCTAATTTTCTAAGTACCCATAAAGGTTAGCATAACAGCCATTTGGCAATTTGTAATAACTTATAGATTATTTTGGGTAAGCCAAATCAAATTGGAGATTGGATAAGTACTAATTAAATATTCTAAATTACTAATTAAAGAAATATTGATAAGAGAAAAGAATACAGAAAGAACAACATACCATTAGGATCTGATTGATCAGCAAAATCCCCACAATGCATGCAAAACAAAACTTTAATCAGTAAATATTATAACCAACTAAAAATTATAGTTTGTGCTTGCTAGTTACATATATTACTTGCACATAACAGATACTTTCTCAACGGTTTTATCCTTGGCATATTAAAAAACGACATGGCTTTCGGTTCAACAAGATCTATAAATAGCAATACTAATTGGATAGAGTGGTTTAACTTTTCTTATGATGCTCTAATCATGCCATGTATTCCACATGACTATTTTTGCTAGTACTGTTTTCTATATGCATGGAATATTGGGGTTCACATGAGTTATCAAAGAGTTTATCATCTTATGTTATACTGAAAGTCTGAAACTATATATGTGGATTTTTAAATTAACTAATCACAAAACATAACTTTAACTGGGAAACAGTAGTAAAAAGGGATCAGTAAACGCAAAATAATCAATGCAGTCTCATATGTATTAACGTACCATTCATCCAATTCTTTGGAGGTTGAAAATGGAAACCAGTTCTTTGCCATGTGAGCATAGCATTTGTCCAAGGGTATATATTATCATCCTCGCCAGAAGATGACATTATATTACTCTTTTCTGACACCCCTTGAGAGACTCCTCTTGAAACGGGCTTATAAAACTGCTTCTCTGGCAACCCAGTGTCTAGGTTGCCAGAATCCTGATAGTCACCTTGTCTAAGGCAGACAATAACTATCAAAGACGAAAAGAGCAAGAGGGAGAGGATAGTGGTCGATATAAGGGTCGTAGATGGACGACGACGAGGCTGTGGTGGTCGGGGTTGGTGTTCGGAGTCCGATAGGAGAATGTAGGTGTATGAGGAGAGAGTTTGAGCTTCCATGTTGATGGGCTGTTTTGATGTGAAAAACTTTGGATAGAATGGAAGGCATATATAGGATTTATGGACATGTACATGTAACATGTACATGTGTTCATTTATATCAGTTTATATTTTGTCATTTAAATCAAAATGTATTAATTATGTTGTTGTTACAAACCTACGTATATTGTCATGTCAATTGTCAAATGTATGAAACGAATTATGATGGAATCTGTCCATGATGGAATGCGATATTGATTTTTATTAATTTTCTACATGCATATATAATTATATATATACACACCTCTTTTATATTATTTTCCAACAAAATTTTTCCTACAAACATACTAAGTGATATATTCAGAAAACAATAGATGTAATACGAGGTTTAACTAAAAGCCCTTGTTACCTCTTAGTTCGTTTTTCCCTAATCTATCTATCTGATTAATGTATTTACCGAAATGTATGATGAAGTGGTTTGAGATGATTAACTCAATTTGAACACAGCATATTTACAGTAACTTAGCAAGTATAAAAATTAAAATATAATTAGTACAAGTGTGTAACTTGTCATAGACACACTATTTTCGAATGAGATGTTAATTAATTTAAAGAAAAGAACATAAGTAAAAGGTCACGTGTTTTTTGCTTGTAGGTTACTGTGGATCAAACGACTAGTGACGAGTTTAATCTCGTGTAAGACAACAACCTTGATAATATTTCAAATATTTACCAAGTTGTTAAATGTTAATCATCCTTATTACTGCTACTTAAAACACGGTTAAAGATGTGAATGCAACAAAATCAATATGATTGGAATTCTATCACATGCATCATGTGTTTTCTAGAATAATGAGTAGGTAGCTAGGGTTTTATAACTTCTATGTACTCCGAAATTGTTGAGCAAATTATTTTTTCACCCAACATCAATTGCTCGGTGGTGGAGCTACAACATAAAATTTAAAAGGACCATTAACATAGTTCTTATGTATCAGATCGTCAGGTATCGTTTCGTGCTGTGGGTAGTGTTGTGGAAAAAAGCGATGCCACCTCAGCATTTTTTTTCCAAACATCATTTTTGGTTATGGCATCAAAACCCTCCTCCCTAACATAACACTATTTTTTGTGGTGTCATTGTACTTTTTTTTTCTTCATATTTTTTTCTTTTTTTTTATATATAACTAAACTTTGATTTCATTAATATAAAACGCACATTACATTAAATAAAAAAAATAAACATAAAACTTGAGGGACTAATAATGTAAACTTTGCAAAAGTTTCACTTTAGAAATATTAACTTTGCAAAACAATAATCACAAGGGACTAATAATGTAAACTAAATATACCACAAGGTTTAAACACAAAAAACATAAATATTAAAATACTTTTGGTCATCTTCTTCCTCCTTCCAAAAAGCTGCACCTGCAAAACACAACAAAGCGTTAAAAAAACAGCACATCAAGCAAACACATCACAAACATAAACACAAACACAAAAACAACACGAAAATACAATCAAAGAAACAAACCCACCAAAAAAAATCGCTCGATGTGAGCTGGTGGCCACGACGCCAGACCTTACCAGCCCATCATCGGTATGTTTCGTCACGCCAAAAGCTCATGCGGTCGGCTATGGCTCAAGCCAACAACCACCGTACCCGGGCCTCTTATAAGGGTCAAAAAAATATAATATAAGAATTTTTAGTATACAAATAACTTGGAAAGTACATTATTTTTTTTAAGAGGACCACCACCTTTCCCAAACTTCACATAGCTTTGCCTATGAAGCTAATGTAACATTTAACTTGGTGACCCTATGGATGTAATCTCACATACAAGCAATAGAATAATAATCTATAGAGTTAATTGCATTTTTGGTCCCTGTGGTATGGCCAAATTGCAGGTTTGGTCCCTAAAACTTTAAAATTGCAATGATAGTCTCCATTTTGAAGTTTGGATTGTAATTTTGGTTCATGGATAAAGTGAAATGACTAAAATACCCTTTTTCTTATTCAGAAAAGATAAGGGTAATTTGGTCATTTCACACCAATTAGGGACCAAAAATGCAATCCAAACTTAAAAATGAGGACTATCATTGCATTTTCAAAGTTTTAAGCACCAAACCTGCAATTCGGCCATACCACAGGGACCAAAAATGCAATTAACTCTAATCTATATATAATAAATGGAGATTCTATAAGATGATATGACATCCCCTCTAATTCATGTGAAAACCCCCCTCTAACCCACCTAAACAAAAAACAACCTTTTTTGCACACGTGGAAACCCTACTTCTAATCCACCTCAGCAAATTCATCCCTTGAAACATATGTGAAAACCCTAAATCCTAGTCACCAATACGATTAGTTTAAAAAGAAATGGACATCTCCGAAAATTCTATATCAGATATCTATTCCTTAATTATAGTTTGCTAATCCTATGTGAAATCTAATTCTAGAATTTACAAACTTAAATATAGAATCGATTATGATAATATATAGATAGGTACGACTAAACCTAAAATTAAAACATATCTATTCCTTAAATATAGTTTATGAAAAACGTAGAGGGGCGGGGAAGGGGGGTGGTTGAATATGTTCTCGTTTAAAAACTTAAAAATATCGTATCAAATTACCGATCAAGTGTGATACGAAATAAGTGACACTAATAATTCTACAACAAGAAAGATAATCGAAAGCATAAAGACATATTACCGCAACACAAACATAAACACAATATAAACATAAAGCCACAACACAAACATAAATACAATGCAAATATAAATATAGAATGACAAGTAAAAGAAAGCACAAACCGGACACGATGATTTATAGTAGTTCGGTCACGAAGTGCCTCTTGGCCCTACTCTACTCTCCGAGTACCCAACTCGAGAGTTACTTCACTAAGTCAACAAGCTCCCTTCTTGGCAGGGAAAAACCTTACAATGTCGTTTACAATGTTTACGGATACTAAGCTAGACATCGAGTTTTTCTTCGGGTACAACCAAACCCATTATGTTTTATGGTACAAACATAACAAACCTAATACACTTTTGTTTTAAGGCCTAATACACATAAACCATCTAACCTCTAGTGTTAAATATAGTGGATGATACGAGTGTTGTATGATACTGATACATGTTATTTTATAATAATGATCCAAGATAAGGTTGTCTAGTGGATATGAATGCCTAATCTAAACATCAAGAACTCTAAGCTTGATATGGTTTAACTTCTTTTAATAAGAAACCTTCAATGGATGAAGATGACAAGTGCTTCAAGCTTATTGTGATGGATCTTCATATGTTTGCTTTTGGTAGATGTGGATGATGAGAGCTTTAGATGTGTTCTTAGTGGATCATGACATGATAATTTGCTTTCAACACATAAGAGTTAAAAACATTATGATCAAAGGTTAGAGGATGTTTTAAGTACTTGAGAATGTGAATTTTGACATTGCAAAAACTCATTTTTGATGTGTGCAACAGTTGAGTAAGGGGCCGTGGGTCAATGTAGTTGTAACAACTATATTTCAAAACTTGGTGATCAAAGAAAATATGATTTGGCTTGTATTTAAATTAATATTGGGAAGATCATAATGTACTAGCTAAAAGTGCTTTAAGATTATTGCTAAAACTAGTTTTGTTTATAAGTTAAAAATGAAAAGATTGTGTTTAATTTGAAAAATCAAATTTGAACCTTTCCTAAAATACCGTGTCTTATTACCTAAAATGTTTTATTTAAATTTTAGTGTTGATAGTTTTTTAAAATAGAAGATATGACTAGTTGCAATTAATAAAAACATTTTCTTATAATTAAAAGTAAAGTTGTAAATTAAAAGTGAAAGTAAACTTAAGAATGTGAGTTTAAAAAATGTAAAATGTTACGCATTTGTAAAAATATTTTCTTCGATCATTATGCAAGTTTGAAAAATCATTTTCATACATTGTATGAAATGTAAAAATGATGTTCAAAAAATAATGATTGAAATTGTAAATACTTGATGATTCCAAAGTATATTTTAGACATCCTCAATGGTTTGTTAAATGGTTTTGATCATAACGTAACATAATAAACATATTCGAACATGTGTTGAAACATGAGAAGACTCGAGATGTCGAGAGGTGTTGAGAAATATATGATGAGACGATATATGGTTATGAGTAACTTGCACATTTTAGGTTATATATTACAAGTTACATGTTTATCATCATTAAAACATAATAGACCATTTAGTTTAAATATCTTTCTATTTGCGCAAATAATCTCCCCCTTTTTGATGATTACAAACAATGTAAACTATACCATATAGTAAAGTATAAAAGTAACTCTTATTATCCATTTACACTTACTTCTCCCTTTTTTGGTCGAAACAAAAAGGTTACTTCGAGCTTGCAACTACAAAACCCTTTTAAACTTTCTTTCTCCCCAAAAAAGCGAGCTTGCATATCCCTATTGAAGTTATACTTCTATCGTCCCCGTTTAAACATCTCCAAGCTATCTTTTCCAATATCCCTAGCTCATTGGTCCCATATGGTTATTGCATGTCCTTTTTTGCTAACCTTTGTTGCTAGCGAGTCCATGGATCAAATTTTTACAAAGACTTGATCTACATAAAAGGTTAGTTTTGTGCAATATAATATATAATGAAAGAATAGGAGCAACATTATATAGAGTAAAGACACATTATAAGTAATGTTATACTTCAGCTTACAAAACACCATTGGTGTACTCCTTACAAGCATATGTACGGGAAGGCGTGTCATCTACCGACCGAGCTCGAGCACAAAGCCTATTAGGCCTTGAAGCATGCAAACTTTGACCTTAAGTCCGTGGGTGATCATCGAAAAGTTCAACACAATGAGTTAAATGAACTTCGTGATCAAGCCTACTAGAACTCTTTAATCTACAAAGAAAAGACAAAGAAGATCCACGACTCCAAAATCAAGAACCGTGTTTTCAATGTTGGTGACCTAGTTCTTCTTTTCAATTCTAGATTGAAGATTTTCTCGGGTAAACTTAAAACCCGTTAGACCGAGCTGTTCACCGTTGCCAAAGTTTTTCCTTATGGTGCCATCGAGTTATCTCAAACCGAAGGACCAAACTTTAAGGTGAACAACCATAGGTTGAAACATTAATTTGGAGGGGACATACCTCCCATGGTTGTCCCGGATCTCCAAACTTTTCCCATGGACCAATGAATTCGGGGACGAGTCAAGCTAGTGACTCCGTGAACAAAAACATAAGCGATTCGTGGGTGGCAACCCATGCTTATCCTTCTATCTTCTTTCTATTTTCTAACACTAAGTATGGGGGAATTCCTCTACTTTTGCTTGTTGTTATGTGTTTGCTCTTTGTTTTTAGGATTCCCGTAGATCGTGATGATTGATGCGCCTGTTTTCAATCCAGCTGCCCAATATCCGATCTTTTTGCTAACAATTATCGAGGGATATCTTATTAATCCTTTTTTGTGAAAAAAGATTTCTTTCCCACACTTGGCTAGTAGTACTACCTTTTTACGTTCTATAGTGTCGACATAATAGCCGGTAATTTGAATATTGAGTGCAATATTCAACTCTAAGTGTGTGTGTGTATGTGGGGGGAATTCTAGCAAATCTTGATCACATTTGTACCCACTAGTACCCTAGCACCCCCGTTTTGACCAAAATTTAAAAATTTTTATCGTCTTAAATTAAGTAATTGCATGAAAAAGAAGTGTTTTGCACATAAAATAATACATTAATGCTTCGGTGTTAATGGAAGTTTAGTCTTGATTAGGCTAGAACATGGGGGATCCCGACTCTGCCAGAGTGTTGATCTGGCTGCTCTCTTAACATTTAGAACAAGTTTTTACGAATGGTGCAAATGAAAATGCTAAGCGTGGAATAGTTGGTTCTCTTTAGAGCTTATATAAGTAATCTATGGCTTTTTCTCCCAGAAGATAACTAATCGGACTAAATACGTGCTCTTTTCAAACTTTTGAACGTTAGAAATAGTCTTGTTATGCAATAATAAAATTTTTATACAAAATTAATTTAGAGTCCGAGTTCAACTTTTTATTTAAATTTTGAAAAAAAACATACTTTCTTAAAATCGGAATAATGTTGCAAAATGTTGAGTAAAATTGCAAGTATGATGTGAAAAAAAATGATGAATGAAAAAAGTGAGAAAAAAAAAAGATTAAAAAAAATGAAAAAATGTGTGTTGCTTGAATAAAAAGTATTATGTTGCGAAACTTGATTTTTCTCAAATTTAAATAGGAAGTTGAACTAATATTCA
The DNA here is from genome assembly GCA_910596185.1 of Chrysanthemum makinoi. Classification (NCBI taxonomy): domain Eukaryota; kingdom Viridiplantae; phylum Streptophyta; class Magnoliopsida; order Asterales; family Asteraceae; genus Chrysanthemum; species Chrysanthemum makinoi. The sequence goes on along the minus strand of OU343220.1, from coordinate 70,903,531 downwards.
TCAAATTTGTCTAAAATATTAACGGTAATTTGGTAGATTGTTGATTTCAAAGGTCTCGTGAGCTCCGGTACTATTCTCAAGGGTGTAAAAATCTAGCCTCATAAGTTCTACTTAGGATAAGCTGAGAAGAAAGTCGCCACATGGAGTGATCTCTCCCTTGCGTCTTTAATCTCCAAATGATCGTCAATTGTCATCTATTTAAGTAATATTAAATTAGTGGGAATATCGGAAATCTTTTGATAATCAAAATCCCGCTGATTCCGGTACTATTCTTAAAGGTGAAAACCTAGCCTCCTAAAAGGACAAGCTGAGAAGAAAGCCGCTACATGGAAAACGACCTTTTTTTATCCTTAGATTTCGAGGTTCCCGGTAAAGTAATATTGTCTTAAATAAATAACAACCATAATAAATGTCGATTTCAATGGTCAAAATTTTGAAATGAGCACACTCACCTAAATTCTAATAATTGTGGGAGTGAAAAGTTAAGTCTCGGCTTACATAGATTATTGATAAGGATTTAAAAGGTACACTTTTGAGGGGTCGTTTAAGCCCTTAATTGATCACTTTTGTATCCGTTACTACTAAATTTTGTTCATTTTCACTTTTTAGGTCTCTTGAAGGCAAATTGCTGGAATGACACTTATTCGGACGAAAAGGCGCGAATATACGAAGAAAATGGCCAAAGTCAAGAATCGAGACACTCAAGATGCTGAAACTGAAGGGGAGGCGTCACGGCTTAATTGCGATGCCGTCGCGACACACCTTGAGACGACTCAAAGAGCAAATTTCTATTTTACAAGTGACGGCATCAGGTTTAAAAGAGTAGGGCGTCGCAACTCAGACGGCCTAGATTTGGATCCCGACGGCGTCAGAGGTTGAAGCCGACGACATCACAAGCAGAAGGTGATGCCGTCACAGAGTTGACGTGGCCAAGATGAAACCCTAATGGCGGCGACCCGACGGCGTCACAACTAAAGAGTCGCCTTCGCATATTGTAACTCTATATATAGAATTCAAATTTTCAGTATTTCAGAGAGATAGTTTTGTGGAGTAAAACCTAAACCGAACATAGGCTGTCTTGGGCAGTATCTTAGGGTTCCATACTCTATCTTACAACAAGATAAGTGATTTACTTCATTAATTCAATTATGTCTTCAATTGTTTGTGTGTATGCTTGCATGTTTTCCATGTCCGACTAATTTACTTGTGTGTTTTCTTAGATCTATGAAACCTAGGTATTGAATATTGATTGGTTGTCTCTTATCTTAATTGTGATTGACCTAGTATTGCCATAGGTCATCCGTTGTGTTTTTAATGCTTGATTAATCTTTGTTGAACCTTAGCTTATAGTAACTAGTGGAATTGTAGGCTAGATATCCAAAGATAACCTTAGTGTTAAGTTTATGAATCCTAGAGATTTCGTAGTTATTAACCTTAGATAGCTTCAAAGAGTTAGGGATAAACGCATATCCTACGACCTTAGAAAACACAACGCGTTAAGAATAAGGACGTGACAATTCAACCATCAATAGGAGATAACTAGGGAGTAATAGCATCTAAGTAAAGACATCTTTAAATCGTCATAAGATCACACAACAACAGACATAGACTACACTCACCTTAGTTTAGATAATTAGAATAGTAGAGTAATCGGTAGATATACCAACCCCCCAAATACAATACCCCAAGATTCGTACCTTTCCATTTTCTAAAAAAACATAAAAAAGATAAAGAAATAATCTTCCTCAACCCCAACCTTAGCGTAGTAATTTCTCACTAGCATTCCTATTCCCCTAGAGAATGATATCAATTCCCGAGGCTTACCCTAATACTACACTACAACGATTAGGTTCACTGCCTAGGGTGTTGAAAAACTTGCTCGACGAAAAGGAAGTTCCTTTGACCCCGAACGCAGCGTTATGCGCGTATCAAGTTTTGGCCGTTGCGGGGAATAGAATAGTTAGTTAGATTTCCACCTCGTTTAGGTTTCCTTGCTTGATTCCTATCAAGTAAGCTTTTTTCCCATTTTTAGCTTCCTCGTAGTCTATCCCCCTTCTTCGTGACCTTTGTTAGTAACCCCATCACTTTTCATCATGGAAGGTGATAACCAACCACCAAACAACAACCTACCACTTGATCCCACTTTTGCCAACCAACTCCGAACTCGTATTGTTAGTGAAATTGAAGAGCTTAGGAAATTAAATAGGATAATTGAAAATGCACTCGAGGAGGCCCTTAGGGAATCCACTGGCGCTTTAGATAGTAAATCAACCTCGAGTGATTCAGATGATGAGTTTGAAGAAGGAGATTATAAGGTATTAGAAGTTATGGAAGGATGTAAGGAGGAGGAAGAACTTAGGGAGTATTTCGATTCATACCCTAATGGGAAGGAAACCGCCTATCACTATAACGTAGTTAACTTCCCCGCACCCACCTTTCGAGCCTTGCATTAGAAGTGGCAACCCTAAAAATATTAAGATACCGTGCATGATTGGATACTTATATATGGATCACACTTACATTAACTATAAGGCACCCATGAACATAATGTCTAGGCTCTACTACAATTGGATCATGATCAAAAAGTTAGGACCTATGAGGGACCCCTTTCACCCTAGGAAAGTGAGTAACTATGTCGGGAGGGCCAAAGGATTGCATGTCTTCGTAGGTAACTTCACATATAGGTGTGATTTCATGATCTTGGAGGATGTTACGGGCATCATTGATGGGTTTCTAGGAGATGTGATACTTGTAAGACCATTTATTGAGGAATCTAAGATGGTTTATGATCAATATGAAGGAATAGCCAAGTTCTCAAACGGGATCGAATGTGTTAAGTATATAATGCCCTACAAAAATAAGAAGTTTGAGGGTATTGACGATCTAGATGTAGACAACATTCTGATCTTTGAAGTAGATTGGGAGAACAAGGCTCACTACACCGCTTGTCTAGAGTTAGGCCCTGAGTATATTCGTGATGAGAGAAGAGTGAAAGAAATCGAATGGACCTCTAAGATTAAAGGAACGTAGGGGCACGACTTCGAGTCTAGCTACAAGACTCATAAAAAAAGAAAAGCGCTTCGTGGGAGGCAACCCATGCTTAATTGTTTGCTTGTTTGTGTGTCGTATATCTTTTATTGATTGTTTATTCTCATGTTTAAATTTGTAAAAATGCTTTATTTTGTCTTTAACCTTGTCTTAATTACATATAAAGGTATTTTACAAAAGGGATAAGTGTAGGGAGGATTACACACATTTTCAAAAAGAACGTGAACATGAGAATTACGATTATTTAAAAGATATACATGTGTGTTTGTTCGAGTCAAATGCTTGTATCGAGTCATAATGGATGTTTTGCAGAAATTTTTCTAGATTCTAAAGATATAATTTTCCAGAATTTTTTCCAGGAAATCGCAGACCAGTTTCTGTCAGGATAACCTGGCGGCGTCAGGGTCGCAACCTGACGGCGTCAGGAGGAGTAGAAACAACTTACTACTTTTTCTCGTTTTCAGAGCTACTTATAAATTTTTGGAATTTTCCAAGTCTTAATTTTTTCAGAAAATCTGTAAACATCGATTCCATAAGCATTATATCTTAGTTTAGTAGAGTCAGATATATATATATTGTTACCACTGATTTTACAGGAAGGTTGCGTTTGTTTTTTTCAAGTGTGCAGGTTTTGTTTATCAAGAAGAAGATACATAAGATTGGAAGGAGCTTTTCACGCGAACATTCTTCTTGAAGAAAGATTTAATCACTACTTCACACGGATCCTACCGAGCTAATCAGGGGAGTACTAGTTTCTTTCGTTTTTAATTACCTTCCATTATCATAACTTTGTTACTTTCGGGGAACATTGGGGACAATGTTCAGTTTATGTGTAGGGAGGGAAAATAAAACGGGAACTTTGAAACTATGCTTATCCTTGAATATTTGCCTTGTCCAATTTCATTTGTGTAATAAACCATGAGAAATATCGGTTAGGGTAATTTTGGCACCAAATTTAAATTTTTTCATGATATGTAGGAGTGGGCCATTAGTCTTAATAAAGCGTCTCATGGATAGGAAGTTATATGACTAGCAAAAAAAAAACCCTTTACCACTTAAATTCCACCCAAAATGTGAGGATCGCCCTTAGATTTGTAGGAATTAAAGCATTCCACTTTAATGCTTTGAGAGTGTACCGGTAGTTTAATAGATTCTAGAACTTGTTTTGTGATGCATTCCAAGATCGCTAGTGAGACTACACTTGTGTAGTTAGGAATAACTAAATGATAAGAGGCATTAGGATAACCCTTGTTTGATACCCGTATTATAATTACTTTTTCCACATTGGTTGAGTAATTCCCCCACACCCTTTCATTGTACTCATCTTTAGTACACGATACCCCTAGTTAACCCCTCAGAGCCTATCCTTTTCGCGGTTCTCGTGATGTTTCAGTTTTCCGGAATATCAATGAAGAGCATTGTTTACAATCCACCCCCAAATGTACACCCAAATCGCCTTAGCCTACCTTGTATGCACTCACTTTCAGTGCATTATTGTTATCATACTAAGCCCTTAGTTCAATTATCTAGTTGCTTGCATAAGTTGCTAAGTCGAGTCATATCCTTTGTACACAGTTTTGGGACGATTGGGACTCATGGGAAAAGTTAAAGTTTATGAAATGACGGGAAGGAACGTTAAATTCAAATTCCATTTATTTGCGTAATAATGTACTACAAGTGTTTTGATCTTTTCAATTCAGGTCAAATTAGTGTTAGAATAATAAAAACTCAAGTGTAGGGATGTGCCTATAAATCCCTATTATTTTGATGTTATCGTAGAGGATGGTAGAGTAAAAGTGTATGAAAAAAAAATCAAAAAAATAGAGTGTTAAAAAAAAATAATAAATAAAATAACATACGGGCTACCATCCCACATCTATCTTTAAATTTATGTTTGTTTGTTTCAAGTTATCTAGAGTTTAGAGTGTCGAGTCTTGGCTTAGCAACGCCATTCTTCTCATGCTTGTAACTTAAAGATTTTTGACTTGCCACCACTAAATCGCCTATCCCACCAAACCCTTTGTTTCCCTACCGTAAGCCTAACGTTACAACCCTTTAAAAGACCTCTTGGATAGTTTTTCTTAGGTATTTCACCAAAGCGATGGAGGTTTGATCTAGTCTCAAGCCTATGGTAATCTATGTACTAGGACCAGTTAATGAGTGTTTATCTTCCATTTCCAACTTGATATATTTCATATACACCCGAGAGATGAGAGTATCCAAACACCACTTGTGAGGTGCTAGTATGTAATTTCCGTGCTTGTTATGACTTTTGCGGGGCTTATATGTGTTGTGAATCGTTCTAAACTAATGCTTCATGACCCCTAACTTATAAATTAATTGGCTAAAAACACATTTGCTTGAGGATAAGCAAATACCAAGTGTAGGGATATTTGATAAGGATTTAAAAGGTACACTTTTGAGGGGTAGTTTAAGCCCTTAATTGATCACTTTTGTATCCGTTGCTACTAAATTTTGTTCCTTTTCACTTTTTAGGTCTCTTGAAGGCAAATTGCTGGATTGACACTTATTCGGACAAAAAGGCGCGAATATACAAAGAAAATGGCCAAAGTCAAGAATCGAGACACTCAAGCTTCTGAAACTGAAGGGGACGGCGTCACGGCTTAATTGCGACGCCGTCGCGACACACCTTGAGACGACTCAGAGAGCAAATTGCTATTTTACAAGTGACGGCATCAGGTTTAAAAGAGTAGGGCGTCGCAACTTTCGGGCGACCTAGATTTGGATCCCGACGGTCGAGAGGTTGAAGCCGACATCATAAGCGAAGGTGGCGCCGTCCAGAGTTGACGTGGCCAAGACAAAACCCTAATGGCGGCGACCCGACGGCGTCACAATTAACGAGTGACGCCGTCGCATATTGTAACTCTATATATAGAATTCGAATTTTTAGTATTTCAGAGAGATAGTTTTGTGGAGTAAAACCTAAACCGAACATAGGCTGTCTTGGTCAGTATCTTAGGGTTCTATACCCTATTTTACAACAAGATAAGTGATTTACTTCATTAATTCAATTATGTCTTCAATTGTTTGTGTGTATGCTTGCATGTTTTCCATGTCCGGCTAATTTACTTGTGTGTTTGCTTAGATCTATGAAACCTAGGTATTGAATATTGATTGATTGTCTCTTATCTTAATTGTGATTGACCTAGTATTGCGATAGGTCATCCGTTGTGTTTTTAATGCTTGATTAATCTTTGTTGAACCTTAGCTTATGGTTACTAGTGGAATTGTAGGCTAGATATCCAAAGATAACCTTAGTGTTAAGTTTATGAATCATAGAGATTTCGTAGTCATTAACCTTAGGTAGCTTCAAAGAGTTAGGGATAAACGCATACCCTACGACCTTAGAAAACACAACGCGTTAAGAATAAGGACGTGACAATTCAACCATCAATAGGAGATAACTAGGGAGTAATAGCATCTAAGTAAACACATCTTTAAATCATCATAAGAGCACACAACAATAGACATAGACTACACTTACCTTAGTTTAGATAGTTAGAATAGTAGAGTAATCGGTAGAAATACCAACCCCCCCAAATCCAATACACCGAGATTCGTACCTTTCCATTTTCTAAAAAAACATAAAAAAGATAAAAAAAAAACTTCCTCAACCCCAACCTTAGCGTAGTAATTTCTCACTAGCATTCCTATTCCCCTATAGAACGATATCAATTCCCGAGGCTTACCCTAATACTACACTACAACGATTAGGTTCACTGCCTAGAGTGTTGAAAAACTTGCTCGACGAAAAGGAAGTTCCTTTGACCCCGAACGCGCATTGTACGCGTATCAATTATTAATATAAGTAGTGTTGGCATTTTACAAAAACGTTTGCACAATGAGTTTAAGTTTAATTGAGAGTAACAAAAAGAGGATGACGATTACAATTCCCCGGAGTCACCCATTTTGTGTGAATCCCGTTCCGTGATGCCATTTTTTGAAAATCAAGCATGATATTTATTTTTGGTTCTAATTTAAATTCCTTGCATTGAATAAAAAGTCGAAACGGGGTATCCTTGGTATTCTTTTGATCCTTTCATTACTTTATATGATCGAATTGCTAGGGACTAGCAATTGATAGTGGGGGGGGGGATGATGAGTGCCTATTCACTCATTATTTTATACCCGTAAAACCTGTAAAAATGGCTAAAAACAATCAAATACATCAAATTATATTGCAAATATCATTGGATTGTGTTTTATGTCTTATAGGTACAAAAGGATTGAAAACGGAGCGAAAACGGACATTTTTGGATTGACTCGTCAACATTTGTGCATTTGATCAAGTCAAAAGAAGTCAATGTCAACCCCGTGATATATTTTTGGAATGAGCATGAAAAAACGAACCCGAAACCTAAACCTAAAACTAAACCTAAATTAACCATTATAAACCTAAACCTAATATTATTACTAATCCTAAACACTAAAAGCTAATAACCATATCCCACATTATTACAACCCAAGCCCTATCCATCACCCCAAGCCCATCCCATTAAAACCCTAAACCTTATAACCCTTACCCGTTTTTTAACCCAACTTACCCAACCCCTTTTTCACCCGGTCAACTCAGGGTCAAACAAAGATAAAAACGCGCATGTCCCTTTCTCCCCTGATACCTGACAAACCAAAGTCACATTCCCTCCACCCTAGAAATCCCATCACTTCTCATTTGTTGATGGAAAGAAAACCTAATCAAGGGATGTGATTAGACAGATTAGGGACCAAGCAATATCAATGGCTCAAGATGAAGCTGAGAAAGCACAAAGTGGACACATATTTCATTCCTCTCACAGAACAAGCACAAAGGAGACAAGAAAACCTTAGTTTTAGTCTTCTATAAATAGGACTCTTATGTAAGCCCTTATGGCAGTTAGTTTAGTAGTTTGTTAAAAAACAAATTATTTTAAGTTTTAATTTTAAGTTTTATTTACAGCTTATTTAGTTTACTTTGTGCTTTAACTTCAAGTATTGTACCCCTTTTTATGAATGATGAAAGTTTAAGGTTTCTAGTTAAGATTCTGTCTTTTTAAATTTATGTTAATTTATTGTTAAAAATGTTTGATAAGCTCCTATAAACTTATTATAAGCTGCTTTATTTGAGCCTTTCAAGTTTTTCCAGAGCTTGTAAAGGTTCAAGCACTTTTTTATTTTTTTAAATTCACTCAAAAGATACAAAGAAGCTAAATGGATGATAAGCTAGCCATGGAAGAGCTTATGGGGGTTCACTAGCTTGTCTATGACAAGCTAGAGCTTGTAGAATAGCTCTAAGAGCATTTTTAGCCCTTGTTTAAGCAAAGGGCAAAGTAAGTTCAAAATTTAAATTTTTGACAAAACTGCTTATTAGCTTATTCTCACTGCTTATTTGTGCTTTAATCTGCTTATATTGATCTTATTTTCTTTTAGTTACTTTGTTATAGTTTTAAAGCCATTTGTCTAAGTCTTTCACTTAAAACACAAAAAATCTAAAAAATAGTTATATTAGCTTTAGCTTATTCTAGCTTATTAGTTGTTCAAAATCAGTTTTTATAAGTCATATTATCATATCAAGTCATATTAAGTCTGAAAATTCCAAAGTTTGTGGTCTTAATTTGTGTTAAAAACCACTTTAAGTTTCATTAAGGGGTGTTTGGCACAAGTCATTTTTAGGAGTTTTGGTCACTGATGATGTATAGTATGTATAACAGGCCCACTAGGCCCAATACATACTATACACACACTCGACTCAGGCCCACTGATTACAAATCCTGGGCTCAGGCCCAATGATTACAAACCCTGGGCCTACAGTAAGCCCAATGACTAAATTGGCTATGGTCCAGACCTTAAGACACACGCAAGATACATAACGGGCTGAACCTTCAACCGTTAGGCCTCTTATGTCCGCGTCCGCGATTAATACGGAACCCTTTCCCGCCAAGGGTCTGGCTCCGACACTAACCACTATATGCGAGAATCTAGGGAGCCCTAGCGGCAAACCTCGCCTATAAAAGGGGCTCTAATCCCCATACAAGGTACAACTTTCTCTCTCATAATTACACATACATACTTCTACTTTCCCTCTCAAGAATGTGTACTTACTCTCATGCTGGAGTCTAATCGTGGGGTCTGACCCCACGGTAAGACTAACGGTTTGCTCTTCTTGTGTAGGGATCCCATTCAAACTACTTGGATTAGTACATGATCAGCCCATCAAAAGCTTGTTGCCCCGTCCGACAAGCTATATTCAGACCCATTATAACCAGTCGCACAAATTGTACTAACAAGTTGGCACCATCTGTGGGACCCAGTACACAACTGCGTTCCAGAAAATACTCACCATGAGCACTCGGTTTGGACCAACTCCTGCTTTCATGTCTACGTTGCAGAGTACGGTAGAAAGAGAAAATCACACGGTCTCGACGGACCTTGAGGGACCCGCGTCTGACGCAGCCCTCCGGAAGTATTGTGATAAATATTTCGACCAGATCTTGCCTATTGTGACGGAGAAAGTTCAGAAACGAGATGAAAGAGCCAAGGCGGCAAGAATCCGGAAGAATTACCGTGAAGCCCAATATCACCATAGAGCGGAAATAGCAAGTGGAGATTTACGGAAATAGCTCGAGGCGGCAAAAGGGCAGAACATGGAAAGTGGTGGTGGCCGAAGACGCACCCCATCTAGGTCACCCAAAGGGAAGGAAGACGGAAGGGAAACGGTGTTCAAAAGGCTACGCTAAAGTGTGTTCCACCGACTCGGAGACAAGGCGGAAAATACTTTTGTGTACTCCAAAGACCACAGGCAGCAAGTCCGCCACAATACCGGAAGAAAGGAGAGGGGAAACCACAGAGACTCCCAATCACAACCGGTAGGATCAGGATCGGGAAGGCACAAAACCAAAAAAATTCGGTCACGGAAAGCAAACAACTGTCCAAGTGACAGACCTCACGGAAGCGGATGTCGAGGGTCCGAAGTCAAAAAGCGGAAGTCAAATCATAACAACAGCTATGACCTGGCTAGACCCTGTGTCTGCAAGGAGACTGATCGGTTCACTCCACGTATCCGCTACATCGAAATTACTATGAAAACGCTGATGCAGGTTTTACTGACCAGGTCTTAAATTTATAGTGTCTCGTTATACCTATGGTCTACCCTAGTGCACTAACGGGCAGTGTACCCGATCGCGTGTAGTGTAGTAATCGGTAAACCCGAGGTCGTCCCAAGAGCTATGTGTGTTGGATTATTACTAAGTCTAGTGTCACAGATTAATAAAGGTTTCGATAGAGAATTAATTAATTAAACTACTAAAGTAAATAAAAGCAGATAAAAGCAAATAAATGGATAAAGAGAAATCAATAGAGGAGAGTGGTGCTAACCTAATTAATCCTCCTAGCTAGTTATGTCTACGTCTACTTACTTCGAATTACTTCAGGTGGGTTCAAATTCGAGAGGACAACATTTGGTCAATTCGCCCTAACCTATCAGCAAAGATGCCACCACAGGAGAAATCAGGCGCACCGTCATAAGTCCTGTTGTTCTTGGTCCCCTAAGCCAAGTCATTAAGTACCGCTACATGCTAGATTTATAATAGTGAATTCCCGGCTGTTAGGAACTTAGACACGCACCCCCAAATTCTTAAGTTCATCCAAACGATAGGTGATCAGTTGGTCAAATCGCACAAGTAGAAAGGGTCGTCACTTGGTCATATCTTACCCTTCCCGTCTCAGTCCGCTCACCTAGGGTCAATTGGTCATATATCCTAGGCAATTGGCCTCTATCGCTATTCAAAACTATCGAACCAAGGGTGGCTACCAATAAACTATGCATGCATACACTTAGAAATAATTGTACGGAAGTAAAGTAAACGCAAACAAAACAATTAAGGAATCATAACTAGGCCAGCACCAAAAGGTGCTTAGCCGCTCATATTAATCATGCAAACCAATTCAATATTCAAGGGTACGAAATACATGAATTGAAAGTAAAAGAAATAGAAAACGCTAATGCTTATTGTAGTGGAGTGATTTCTCCCTTGGAGACAGCTCCGTATGCTCCTCTAGACCTGCCTTGAGCTTTTTCCCACGTTCTAAGAGTGTTGTGTGTGGAATAGAATGAATAGAAATGCTGGAATTCGTGGGGTATTTATAGGCCAGATCTGGGTTACGTCGTAACCAATATAGGAGTTACGCCGTAACCTTCTATATCTTCGAATAATGCACTAGATCTGCTGGTTACGGCGTAACCTAATGAGTGGTTACGCCGTAGTCTTCAATAAGCTCGGTTACGCCGTAGTTGATGCAGTAGTTATGGCGTAAGTATCAGCGGCGTGGAACCTCATTTAACCTAATGTAGTTACGTCGTAACCTTTGGGAATGGTTACGCCTTAACCTTCTGATAAGTTGGCTTTCTGAGTCACGCAATAGTTACGGCGTAATGTGAGAGATGAGTTACGCCGTAACTTCTTCAAAATAGCATACTGTGATAAATCTTTAGATATTTCTCCAGTTCCGCGTCTCTTTAGCTCCAATGCTCGTAATTTTACCTGAAAGTGGAAAACAATGGAAAACAAGCGTAAATCTATATAAATGATATAAATTACAAGCATTATTGGGGGAAATTGACACTTAATATTCAGGACTATTTGATGTTATCAAATATCCCCCCACTTGAACTCTACTTGCCCTCAAGTAGACCTTATTAGAAAGATTCCAAAAAAGATATCTCTCATAACCTGGAAAATATGAGTTTACAAATCCCTTATGCTAGAATAAAACAAAGCCGAACACCTCACAAAATGGGAACAAACACTCAAATCTCTCAACTATTCTAAGTGTCAATTTCGGGGTTATCACTCAATCGCACAGTCATAGCATGTATTCTATCATAAGCTTGGCGGTTACACAAATCTCCACCACTAGAGTTAAGGGCCAAACAATTCTCGAAGGCAATATGGGTAGACACGACAAAGGTTAAGGGGTGACTCGTCATTACTAACATGTCATGGCGAAGTGGACAAAATCAATGATACATGACCAAATCCATGGCCAAGACACCAAAGATTGCTCGCTGCATCACCTAGACATGCTTCATGACTAAAGGGTAGGATAAGACATGGGATATATAATTGGTGTAAAATAAAAAACAAGCAGGTAGTCAAAATCTATAACCAAGTCATCACCACTTACCGTCTGCCCAAAGTTCAAGTTTTGAAGTCAAGAAACCGGATCATGAAATGCAAGGTAGATGTGTCATTAGAGGACGTCGTGATGGGCACACTACCTTTTCTCCAACTGTTGGCATAACTACCAAATCCAATATTCAAATGTGACCGAGGTGGCCTCCTCGATACTAAATCAATAAAGCTCATACTACAGTGCTTATAACATCGCACTTTACAATAACATAACAACTATTTTTTTTTTCTTTTTCGAATCATCATTTTTTTTTCAACATAACAATAACATAACATAATATCCCCCCACTTGAGATGAACAATGGGAATTCAGGGGGTCTTCAATGATCTTCAGAATTGTTGTCGATGAAAGCGTGATTTCTGAACTTTTCCACTCGAACCTTGAACTTAGGCAAATGATGACTTCCCAATTACAAATAACGACTGCAGGGTAGGCTAAGGTGTATAGGTGTATCGAAACAATATATTGGGTAAACAAAATGAAAGGAATGGCTCAGAAGGGTGTATCTAGGGGTATCTTGCACTAAATATGAGTGCAACAAAAGGGTTTCACATGGGGGTCGTAAAGTCGAGGTGACTAATCGATAGACACACAATGGTAGGCTGTTTGGGTGATAATCCTATAATATTGCCTTCTAAAACTGAAAAGTCCAAATACATCGAGCTAACTCAACATACCTCGTCTATGGTCTCAAAATGATGCAAAGGCCAAGTTCTAAAGTTTACAAGCTACCGGCACACTCATAATTTGGTGGATTTGGGGTAAAATATTATAAACGGATAAGGCTAATCTCACCATATAATATCAAGGGTTGTATGTGCTAGGCTAAGGTCTAATCTAGTTAGGTTAAGAAAAACATGTCAAAATTTTTAAAATGGCATAATTTTTTCAAAATAAACTAGAAAAATGAGGGCGAAATAAAGTTCAAGAGATAATTCTACTCCCATCCCCCCACTTGAATTGTACAAAGTTCCTTTGGTACTAGGCATTAAATAAAGGTGAAGAGAAAGGTAGAATTAGAGCGAGAACTTCCCTGAAATTTGCTCCATAATGAAGGAAGGCCCACGAAAAAGAGACGTGCCTTCGTATAAGCATCATGAACAAACTTCAATCCCTGAAATCACAATACCGACAAGCATAATTCTAAAAATAAAAAATAAAAAATGAAAAACAAACCTAACTCACTTTCGTAGGAATCACGGTTGCATTTAGCAAATGCAACATGCCTTTTAAACCACTTGGTGTCCCAAGTGGACGAGTGAAGTCTCGTGAGGGTTTACAGGGAGCACACTCACAAAGTTCATTTAAAATACTAATACAAGGATATTGTGTTTTAAAATGAAAGAATTAAAGCAGAGGAAAGTTACGTCGTAACTCTTTTGAGGAAGTTACGCCGTAACTAGCAAAACCTGACATAAGTTGCAAAGCGAGTGGTTACGGCGTAACCACTAAGATGGTATTAAGCCGTAATTGCTAATGCGTCAAGAATTCTGCTGCTAAAAGGTTGGTTACGGCGTAATCACCAAGATGAGTTACGCCGTAACTCTATTCAGATCAGCAACTGCAGCAGTAATTAGTTCCTCGTTTCCTGAAAAAATAGTTAGAAAACACAAAACCCAACAGAAATGGAAACAAAACAAAAGAAAGGGATAATTCGGGTTGTCTCCCGAAAGAGCACTTTTATTTATTTACGAGTCTTTAAGTTATATTCAGAGCCTCGGGGCTTCTATGAGGGCCTTTGGACATCCCCAACTTCTTCCATGTCTTTCATTAAGTTACGCCTAACCTACCCTACATTTGTGGCAGTGCGGAGATATTCTTTGGTTTCAATCTTCCGGATCTTGCAAAATTTTTCTTCAGGTCCCAAGTGGTATCGCGTAAACTCAAATTTTTCAGCTATAATTGGTGGTAGCCTCTTAAATGGGATGCCAAGGAGTTTGCATCTTATTTTCTCGTGCATTTCATCATCTGGGTCAATGAAACCGTATTCGCCTTGTAATTTGAGATAATCGAAATGATCGTCATCGGAATCGGTATCTTCAAGTTGGTCTAGTATTTTCTTGCATTCTTCTTTTTCTACCTTAGACGAGTCCTTGGTCTCATCTTCGTCTTTAGGTTGATCTTTACTCATACATCCACTCTAGATTTTCTCTTTGGTTAACGCATCAATTTTTCCGTATTTGATTCTGACCCAATCGTTGAAACCAAGATGATCAGGCCAAGGCAATTCTGTTCTTTCAGAATCATTAGTTGAAGTCCATAGGAACTCATCTTCTCCAGTTCTTTCAATCTTTGCTTCCCCCGTCACATTCATACTCAAAAGGGTTGCAGGAAGCCCAAATGTTTCCGTCACTGGTTTTAATTTGTTCACACCAATGATTTTGAATTCCTTCGTCATTGTTATCTTCAGAAGGAATATCATCGAGGGGTTTAATGGTTTTTCCTCGAAGAATATGTTTCTCATATTTGAGTTCCAGATTTCTGAACAAAGCCGAATTAATTATCGCGTCCCCGAATCTTATCGAATACCAATCTCTAAATGAAAGATTTCCAAAATCAACGTCATGCCTCCCAGATTCGTGTGGGCATATCCAAACCTCGTTCTTCACATTACCTCCTCCGTTGCAATATTCACGAAAAGGATTGCACGTTGGCCAAGCGTGAGTAATCTCATCTTCCATGACGAGTAAGGGTTTGCAGTAATGCTTGATAGGTGGTCCTTCTACTTCGTTAATAGAAAACTTAGCTAACCTTTCTTCGTCGTTAAGTGTAGTCCACATGTATCTGTCATCCTTCATCCTTTCTTTATCAACTCCACCATCACAGGATTTTCGAGGATCACACGAGGCCCATAAGCTGTAGAATTTTCCATCGTCAATTGCAATGGCCTTACACCAATGACTTCTCCTTTTAGGGTTGTTGTCCTTGGTGCCCTTGTCTTTGCTTGGATTTGGGTTACGCCGTAACTCTGAGGTGTGATTACGGTGTAACTCACTTTCGCCATCAGTATCAGATTCATCAGAGTAATTGTTGTTATCAGAGAATACAGCCTTACATATAGTAGATTTGCTCTTCTGTTCCTCGTTTCTTCTTTGTACCTCGTCGCCGAGCTTTCCAATTAAAGTTTCTAAATTTTTAAGTGATATTTCATGGGCAGAGAGGCTCTTGTTCGTATTATCTTGGAAATTTTTAAGCCATTCCTCTTGCTCCTTTTGCCTCTTGGTAGTATCCGCAAGGTACTTGTTAATAATTTCCTCCAGGTTAGCTCTTCTCTCATTACGCTCATAATACGGTGGGGGTCCTCCACGAAACCCATTACGATTATCCTCGTAGAAAGGCCTATTTTCTCCATATTTGGCTTCCTCGATCGTATCTTCCTTGTCAATTTTAGGACAACTTTTAGTCAAATGTCCCCCACCACAGTTGTCACAGCCGACTTGGATGGCATGGATAGTTTCTTTGATTTTCAGCATATCTCTACCGAGATTCTCAAGTTTGTTGGTTATTGCTGCAATTTCATCTGAACTCCCGCCTTGGTCTCTTTTACTCCCTCCGTCGTGCCATTTTTGAGAGTGATCTGACATTTTTTGAATGGCTTTAATTGCAAGGGTAGGAGTCATGTTCGGGATAGGTCCTTGATACTCCAGCATTTTCCTTGTAGTTACGTTAATTCCTTTGTAGAAAATGTTGACCTTCTGCTGGTTGTTCAGATCATGCATAGGACACTTGTAAAGGAGATCGTTGTATCTATCCCAGGCTTGGTACAACGTTTCGTCGTCTTCTTGTTTGAAATTATGGATCTCCAAAAGCTGGTTAGAAATCTTCGATGGTTGACAATATCTCTCAATAAAGTGCTTCTTAAGTAACGCCCAAGTATTAATTGCCCCGGCGGGCAATCTTTCGATCCACCTTCTGGCAGCTCCAGTAAGAGTCATAGGGAATACTCTTAGCATAACAGCATCATGAGACACGCCCGAAATGTTGAAAAGGCTTGCAATGTATAGGACATTTTCAACGTGCTCATATGCATCTTCGTCCCTGTTTCCTGAAAAAGGGTTAGCGCGAAGCTCCCTCATAAATTGGTCTTTGATTTCGAAACGGACATCCGCTCCAATTGCCGGTCTTACGAGACCCGACCCTTGTTCCGCTCTTGTCAACGCCAAATACTCCTCAAGAGTGAGGTCATCGATGTTAACAACTTCCATAGTACTTGAAAACTTGAAATATGATCGTGAGAAAAGTTTTAAAACGAAATAAAAGACTTAATAAAAATCCTAATATAACTCCCCGGCAGCGGCGCTAAAAACTTGATGCAGGTTTTACTGACCAGGTCTTAAATTTATAGTGTCTCGTTATACCTATGGTCTACCCTAGTGCACTAACAGGCAGTGTACCCGGTCGCGTGTAGTGTAGTAATCGGTAAAGCCGAGGTCGTCCCAAGAGCTATGTGTGTTGGATTATTACTAAGTCTAGTGTCACAGATTAATAAAGGTTTCGATAGGGATTTAATTAATTAAACTACTAAAGCAAATAAAAGCAGATAAAAGCAAATAAATGGATAAAGGGAAATCAATAGAGGAGAGTGGTGCTAACCTAATTAATCCTCCTAGCTAGTTATGTCTACGTCTATTTACTTCCAATTACTTCAGGTGGGGTCAAATCCGAGAGGACAACATTTGGTCAATTCGCCCTAACCTATCAGCAAAGATGCCACCACAGGAGAAATCAGGCGCACCGTCATAAGTCCTGTTGTTTCTGGTCCCCTAAGCCAAGTCATTAAGTACCGCTACATGCTAGATTTATAATAGTGAATGCCCGACCGTTAGGAACTTAGACACGCACCCCCTAATTCTTAAGTTAATCCAAACGATAGGTGATCAATTGGTCAAATCGCACAAGTAGAAAGGGTCGTGAGTTGGTCATATCTTACCCTTCCCGTCTCAGTCCGCTCACCTAGGGTCAGTTGGTCATATCTCCTAGGCAATTGGCCTCTATCGCTATTCAAAACTACCGAACCAAGGGTGGCTACCAATAAACTATGCATGCATACACTTAGAAATAATTGTACGGAAGTAAAGTAAACGCAAACAAAATAATTAAGGAATCATAACTAGGCTAGCACCAAAAGGTGCTTAGCCGCTCATATTAATCATGCAAACCAATTCAATATTCAAAGTACGAAATACATGAATTGAAAGTAAAAGAAATATAAAACGCTAATGCTTATCGTAGTGGAGTGATTTCTCCCTTGGAGACAGCTCCGTATGCTCCTCTAGACCTGCCTTGAGCTTTTTCCCAGGTTCTCAGAGTGTTGTGTGTGGAATGGAATGAATAGAAATGCTGGAATTCGTGGGGTATTTATAGGCCAGATCTGGGTTACGGCATAACCAATATAGGAGTTACGCCGTAACCTTCTATATCTTCGAATAATGCACTAGATCTGCTGGTTACGGCGTAACCTAATGAGTGGTTACGCCGTAGTCTTCAATAAGCTCGGTTACGTCGTAGTTGATGCAGTAGTTACGGCGTAAGTATCAGCGGCGTGGAACCTCATTTAACCTAATGTAGTTACGTCGTAACCTTTGGGAATGGTTACGCCTTAACCTTCTGATAAGTTGGCTTTCTGAGTCACGCAATAGTTACGACGTAATGTGAGAGATGAGTTACGCCGTAACTTCTTCAAAATAGCATACTGTGATAAATCTTTAGATATTTCTCCAGTTCCGCGTCTCTTTAGCTCCAATGCTCGTAATTTACCTGAAAGTGGAAAAGAATGGAAAACAAGCGTAAATCCATATAAATGATATAAATTACAAGCATTATTGGGGGAAATTGACCCTTAATATTCAGGACTATTTGATGTTATCAAATATCCCCCCACTTGAACTCTACTTGCCCTCGAGTAGACCTTATTAGAAAGATTCCTAAAAAGATATCTCTCATAACCTGGAAAATATGAGTTTACAAATTCCTTATGCTAGAATAAAACAAAGCCGAACACCTCACGAAATGGAAACAAAACACTCAAATCTCTCAACTATTCTAAGTGTCAATTTCGGGGTGATCACTTAATCGCACAGTCATAGCATGTATTCTATCTTAAGCTTGGCGGTTACACAAATCTCCACCACTAGAGTTAAGGGCCAAACAATTCTCGAAGGCAATATGGGTAGACACGACAAAGGTTAAGGGGTGACTCGTCATTACTAACATGTCACGGCGAAGTGGACCAAATCAATGATACATGACCAAATCCATGGCCAAGACACCAAAGATTGCTCGCTGCATCACCTAGACACGCTTCATGACTAAAGGGTAGGATAAAACACGGGATATATAATTGGTGTAAAATAAAAAACAAGTAGGTAGTGTAAATCTATAACCAAGTCATCACCACTTACCGTCCGCCCAAAGTTCAAGTTTTGAAGTCAAGAAACCGGATCATGAAATGCAAGGTAGATGTGTCATTAGAGGACGTCGTGATGGGCACACTACCTTTTCTCCAACTGTTGGCATAACTACCAACTCCAATCTTCAAATGTGACCGAGGTGGCCTCCTCGATACTAAATCAATAAAGCTCATACTACAGTGCTTATAACATCGCACTTTACAATAACATAACAACTATTTTTTTTTTTTTTTTTTGAATCATCATTTTTTTTTAACATAACAATAACATAACATAATATCCCCCCACTTGAGATGAACAATGGGAATTTAGGAGGTCTTCAATGATCTTCAGAAATGTTGTCGATGAAAGCGTGATTTCCGAACCTTTCCACTCGAACCTTGAACTTAGGCAAATGATGACTTCCCAATTACAAATAAAGACTGCAGGGTAGGCTAAGGTGTATAGGTGTATCAAAACAATATATTGGGTAAACAAAATGAAAGGAATGGATCAGAAGGGTGTATCTAGGGGTATCTTGCACTAAAGATGAGTGCAACAAAAGGGTTTCACATGGGGGTCGAAAAGTCGAGGTGACTAATCGATAGACACACAATGGTAGGCTGTTTGGGTGATAATCCTATAATATTGCCTTCTAAAACTGAAAAGGCCAAATACATCTAGCTAACTCAACATACCTCGTCTATGGTCTCGAAATGATGCAAAGGCCAAATTCTAAAGTTTACAAGCTACCGGCACACTCATAATTTGGTGGATTTGGGGTAAAATATTGGAAATGGATAAGGCTAATCTCACCATATAATATCAAGGGTTGTATGTGCTCGGCTAAGGTCTAATCTAGTTAGGTTAAGAAAAACATGTCAAAATTTTAAAAATGGCATAATTTTTTCAAAATAAACTAGAAAAATGAGGGCGAAATAAAGTTCAAGAGATAATTCTACTCCCGTCCCCCCACTTGAATTATACAAAGTCCCTTTTGTACTAGGCATTAAATAAAAGTGAAGAGAAAGGTAGAATTAGAGCGAGAACTTCCCTAAAATTTACTCCATAAAGAAGGAAGGCCCACGAAAAAGAGACGTGCCTTCGTATAAGCATCATGAACAAACTTCAATCCCTGAAATCACAATACCGACAAGCATAATTCTAAAAATAAAAAATGAAAAATGAAAAAAAAACTTAACTCACTTTCGTAGGAATCACGGTTGCATCTAGCGAATGCAACAAGCCTTTTAAACCACTTGGTATCCCAAGTGGACGAGTGAAGTCTCGTGAGGGTTTACAGGGAACACACCCTCAAAGTTCATTTAAAATACTAATACAAGGTTATTATGTTTTAAAATGAAAGAATTAAAGCAGAGGAAAGTTACGTCGTAACTCTTTTGAGGGAGTTATACCATAACTAGCAAAACCTGACATAAGCTGCAAAGCGAGTGGTTACGGCATAACCACTGAGATGGTATTACGCCGTAATTGCTAATGCGTCAAGAATTCTGCTGCTAAAAGGTTGGTTACGGCGTAATCACCAAGATGAGTTACGCCGTAACTCTATTCAGATCAGCAACTGCAGCAGGAATTAGTTCCTCATTTCCTGCAAAAATAGTTAGAAAACACAAAACCCAACATAAATGGAAACAAAACAAAAGAAAGGGATAATTTGGGTTGTCTCCCGAAAGAACACTTTTTTTTATTTACGAGTCTTTAAGTTAGACTCAGAGCCGCGGGGCTTCTATGGGGGCCTTTGGACATCCCCAACTTCTTCCATGTCTTTCATTAAGTTACGCCTAACCCACCCTACATTTGTGGCAGTGCGGAGATATTCTTTGGTTTCAATCTTCCGGATCTTGCAAAATTTTCTTCAGGTCCCAAGTGGTATCGCGTAAACTCAAAATTTTCGGCTATAATTGGTGGTGGCCTCTTAAATGAGATGCCAAGGAGTTTGCATCTTCTTTTCTCGTGCATTTCATCGTCTGGGTCAATGAAACCGTCTTCGCCTTGTAGTTCGAGATAATTGAAATCATCGTCGTCGAAATTGGTATCTTCAAGTTGGTCGAGTATTTGCTTTCATTCTTCTTTTTCTACCTTAGACGAGTCCTTGGTGTCATCTTCTGGTTTTTCATTAGGAATTTCATCGTTAGGTTGATCTTTACTCATACATCCACTCCAGATTTTCTCTTTGGTTAACGCGTCAATTTTTCCGTATTTGATTCTGACCCAATCGTTGAAACCGAGATCATCAGGCCAAGGCAATTCTGTTATTTCAAAATCATTATTTGAAGTCCATAAGAACTCGTCTTCTCCAGTTCTTTCAATGCTGCTTCCCCCGTCACATTCATACTCAAAAGGGTTGCAGGAAGCCCAAATGTTTCCGTCACTGGTTTTAATTTGTTCACACCAATGATTTTGAATTCCTTCGTCATTGTTATCTTAAGAAGGAATATCATCGAGGGGTTTAATGGTTTTTCCTCGAAGAATATGTTTCTCATATTTGAGTTCCAGAAATGTATCAAATATCCCGTGGAGCTTCATCACATCAAGCAAAAGGTTGGAGAGTTAACGAAAGACTTCGTACGGAGGTTCAAAGAAGAAACAAGAGACATAAAGGGAGCCCCAGAAATTATGAAGGTCTCAAGATTCATGCATGTGATCACTGATCCGGAGCTGATTAAGCGGTTAAACGACAGAATCCCGAAGTCGATGAATGAAGTAATGAACATAACTTCTTCCTTCCTAAGAGGAGAAGTAGCCGCGGGAAGTCGTGAAAGAAAAAGGCAATGGGTGCAAAGACCAATGGAATGAACAACAGTCAAGCATCAACAAAGTTTCAAAAGGGGTTTAAGAATAAGCCAAGAATAAGAGAAAGGCAACATGATTTCCGCAACCCACGAAAACCTTTCGAAGAAATAACGGTGCAAAGGAAAGAAAGATCCACAAACCTTTTCCCAACCACGACAGCCGAGAAGGAAATTGAAGGGAAGTTCTGCGAATTTCACGAAAAAGCAAGACACACCACAGAAGAGTGTCATCATTTGAAAAAGCAGAGAGAAGAAAGGAAGAAAGGGCCAATGATAGAAGTTGATGAGTAACAAGAATAAGTGGAATCTCACACGCATCAAGGAAAAAATGGGAAAGGAACTTCAGCAGAAGAAGAAATGCAGGACCGCCAAAGAAACGAGCACGCATCAGGATATCCCTGACAAAGCGAATGAAGATCTCAACCCTATAAACCTCAAACAGAAAAAGACTCAGGAAGAAAGTACAAACATTAAAAAGGCGCACTGCCACTTCAAAACAATCGAATCGCGGAAGGTCATGCGGAAAGGAGCAATAGTAAAGATGGAAACATACTATGAATGCATGCGGAAAAACCATCCGGAAACGGTTCCCAAAAAATAAAAAGAAGCAAAGACTCGTAACCTATAAAGAGTTAGCTTCGGAAGAAGTAGCGCACCAAAGGAAGTACGCAAGAAGTCGCGACAAATATGACATAACGAATACAGGTCATGGAAAGGGAAATACTCAACAGCAAAAAAGCAAGGGCGGAAGCAAAAGGATAAACCTTATCCAGATAACAAGAGAGAAGAGAAAATCTGCAAGTACATATATACGTTCCTTCCCAAGGAATATCATGTCAAATCAAGCAGAAGAATAGACACCCAGGCTACGAGCCTAGACACGCACTAACCTACCAACCGGTAGAAAAAGACAAACGCTAGCACATGCAAAATAGTAAAATCTTCGCTATAAATAAGCGAAGTAAAAAAGGAGAACACAAGAAAAGCAAAACAATAACCGTCGTTCTCCAGAATCAAACACTCCTAACAAGAAAAGTCCGAAGAAGCTCATTCCCATGGCAACATGTTGCCAACATGACAGCAGTAAAACCATACATAGCCCAAACCTTTATCACCCTCACAAGAAAAATACAAAGGAGAACATGAAGAGAACCAAAATATGTTCTTAAATGACTACTAATAATACTTAGTCGTTCTAAAATGACGACTAATCACCCACCACCACAACACATCATAACGCCCCATCATTCAAACATGTGGAAAACTAGAAGGGGTTGTTGAATAGTTTTGCCAATTAATAATCGATTTGGATGTGTGTTGGATGTTGATAAACAATCATTCAGAAGTATGTAATGAAAAGATAAGAGTAAGAAGCACAAAACCACAACGCGAGTATTTATAGTGGTTCGGCTACAAGGACACTTTCCTTGCCCTACTCCACTCCCCGAGTCACCTACTCGAGAGTTTGTAATCACTACACAACACCGATCTCCTTATGGCGGAGAAGCCTTCACAACGTCGCCTACTCTTTTTCCGGTACTAGGCTAAGCACCGGGTTCTTTAACACCAAGGTGAACCATACCTACCACAACCTCGCCTACCCTTTATCAGGTACTAGGATAAGTACCTAGTTCCATTACAATGGAGGACTACTACCCAACACTACACCAACGACTAATCCCAAAGGAGACCAACTCCTTATTACAACATCATCAAGGATATCAATATCCTTGGATCCAATACTAATCTATCATGTACATCGAAACACACCATATCGAATGTACATCTAAGGCACCTTTCACTAATGCCTTTAAATAGATATTCAAGACACCCTTCACTAATGTCTTGTGACTTGACTTCTAGGCACCCTTCACTAATGCCTACAATACGGGC